>VYXD01011423.1:29418-45071 GCA_013397195.1 Hylia prasina | reverse complement strand
CCGGCTCCCATGGCCGCTCTCCGCCCCCCGGCCCGTCCGGACGCTGCCGGGGAGCGGCGGGGCCGAGGGAAGGGCCCGGAGACCCGGGGCCGCCCCTCCGCGCTCCCCACGCCGCCTGCGGCCATCGCCGCGCATGTGCGGAGGGGAGGGCGGGGTTGCCCTTGGCCGAACTGTGAGACGGGGAGGCTATTAATTATAGTTGGGTTTTTGTTTATGTGTTTGTATGGTTTTTGGCTTTTTCCCCCTTTCTTTGTAAAGAAGTATGTGATCCTCCCACTCTACTCGGCCCTAGCGAGGCCAAATCTGGAGTGCTGTGTCAAGTTCTGGGCTCCTCAGTGCAGGAAAGGCGAGGAGCTGCTGGAGAGGGTCCAGCACAGGGCCACGAAGATGATAAAGGGACTGAAACATCTCTCTTATGAAGAGAGATTGCGGGTGCTGGGCCGGTTTAGTCCAGAGAAGAAAAGACTGGGAGGGGATCTCATTAAAGCATACAAATACCTTAAAGGCAAATGCCAAGAGATTTGAGCCAGGCTCTTTAGTGGTGCCCAGCTACAGGATGGGAAGCAATGGGCATAAACTAAAACACAAGAAGTTTCATCTCAACATGTGGAAGAAATTCTTTGCATTGAGGGTGCCAGAGCAGCACGCTGCCCAGGGAGGTCATGGAGTCTCCCTCTCTGGAGGCATTCAAAACCCACCTGGACACATTCCTGTGTCACCTGCTCTAGGTGACCCTGCCTTGGCAGGGGGTTAGTCTAGGGGATCTCCAGAGGTCCCTTCCAACCTAACAATTCTGTAGTTCTGTAATAATGTAAAAATGAATTTTTTGCCCCTTTTCCTCCCTGGAGGCCAGTCCTGTGTGAGACCCAAACAGCAAACGGTGCTGTGATTTAACCCGGTGTCGGTGACTGCCTGCTGTAGTAGTCAAGGCTGTGCTTTGTGCTCTGGAGAGTCTGTGGTGAGGAAAAGGCTGGGAGTGCTGCTGCAGTGCACTGAGGTCATTGCCAGCCTCTGGCTGAGGTTGAATTTCCACCAAGAGGAGTACAGATTACAGTCTCCCGCCAAAAATGGTGTGTCTGCTATTTCCAAGCTGCAGTGGAATGTTAAGGGGATGCCTTGATGTTGTGCCTGGTGCCAAGGATATATTTTGCTTGCTCCTGTCATCAGGCTGGCCAGGGATCACTACCACATATTAGTTCTCCTGAGTTAGAGCTGTATGCCATCAGCTGTCCTTGTTAAAGAAAGGCTGGACACTTTTCTTCACTTCTTTTATAACGGGGCCCCATGAAGGCTGATTTCTGCAATTCGTTTGGCTTACTTTCTGCCCAAACTGTTGGGCCTTTTGGGAAAAGCACCTAAACCAGGCAGGCATCTCTGCATTGAATGCCAACATGAAGGAAGGCTTGGAGCTTGATGTGTTTCCAGTCAAATCTGAGAGCTTGTTTTGATTTATTGAAGGGAATGCAGTGATTGCATTTTATTATTTATAGATAACTACCAGGAAAACGTTGGTCTCTTCAACTGTTACAGAAGTGCTTTAACAGCAACTCCAGGCAGAAGAAGTCACTTCAAAAACTATGGAAAAAACTAATTAGCAGTATTAGGTCTCAACTTTAATTGCATTTCCATTTTTAGTTTATTGATGATTTAAAATTAATAAGTTTTGGATGGGAATTTCAGCACTGTTTTGTCACCTAATTTTTTTTTGGAGTTTTGTTTTGATTTTACTTCCATGACAGAATCTGTGGATGTGGGAAGGATGCTTTTTTTACCTTAGTGACATCAGAGTGTCACATTAGTGACACTAGTAAGTCACATTAGTGACATTAAAAGCTTTACTTCAAATTGTATAAAGCCACCTTACTGTATTTACAGTTGCACTAACACCAGAGTGCTTAGTGTATTTTTGTCATGTATCAGTGAGAAATTGAAGTTGTAGTAGTTTAGGTTCATATCTCCAGAAAATAAGTGTGCTGTGCCACATCTACATTTCCTTCTTACAAATTTATCTGCAGTAATGAAAATATAAGAAGATGGGAAGGGGAAGTGTAGATGCCACCTTGATTGCCATAGGCATTTGGAGGTGGCATGTACCCAAAATCTGCAGGATTGGAAGAACCTCTACTGGGATTACTTTTGAATCTGGGTGGGCAGGTGTGCCCCCTGTGTGTTTTTAAAATATAACTAAACATAGGCAAGGAAATGGTCAGAAAATTTGAGCCTGTAACTTTTCTCTGTAAGACTTTCTAGCTTAGGGCATGTATGAGGCATGTATGAGACTATGCAATTACAGGTTATTGGTGGGGTTTTGTTGTATTTTTTTTAAACTTGCTTTGAAGTGGCTGCCCTGGTTTTAAGTCAGTAAATTAGACCAGTACAGTTTAGTTAAACCTGGTTTGCTTATTTAAAAATACTGGGAGTGAGGGGAGGAGCCAGAAGCATTCACACACAGAGAGTGTGACTGCAATTCATAAATTTTTAAGCTGAATTGCTGGACAGTATGGCAGCCACAGAACACGGGTCAGGATGTCTAACAGTCTCAAATCATTCAAGGTTATCTTCAAAGAGCTTTTCCAGTGCCTGTGAAATTAGTGAAGTTTTTCCATTAACCTTTGTGGCCTGTGTTTCAGGTGCCATTACATTAATTATTTATTTTCTGTAAATGAGGAAAATAATATATTTTTCATGGAACTTTCACTTCTAGATAGTCAGTGTAGTGTTGAACAGTGCCTGAATTGCATGATTCTGTTTCAAGACTTTTATTTTACAGTCCAGAGAGCAAAGACACTTCATATACTAAACTTTCAGTTGCTTCCCTAGCATATATGTACTTTAGTCAATTGGTATATTTGAGTCATTTTTGGGACTGGGGATGAACTCTTTGTAGTTAACTTTCATTTCATTTTCCTGGGTGTTAGAAAACAGCTTGTTTGTTTGCAAGCTTTAGTAGCTTTTTCCAAAAAGTGCCAATCAGAATAGAAGATCTGAGGTTTAATTGATTTAACACTTAGCATTCTGTCGTGCTAAATGGAGTGAACTTACTGAAATACTGCTTCTAAGTTGTGTGTCAGATCTCATTGTAGAATTGCCTGTTAGGCCTTGACATGCTCATTCTACATCAGTTTTAGGTGTCTTTGTTGGTAGAGCCATGCTAGGTTGCTTTCTGAACATTTAAAATGTGTAAAAGTATCTATGTCTTGATCTCTGGGGTAGATGACTTCCTTCATCTCAGTTAGTTAGTTGACCCTGAATTTGAAGTCAGCTAAAGATGCAGGTAAGACTTTTTAAAAACAGAAAAAGCATACACTGATACTTATTTTCTTTGCTTTCTAACCCTTGTAAGAATGTGCAGGTTTTTTTCAGGTTAGTGCACAGCTTCAGGAATCGCAATTCTATGTTCAGTAGTTTTCTTTTTTGTTGCTATTTAATGGGCTGGAATAACTTTATAGAGGTTTAACTGATCTGCACATACTTGTTTATTTTTATATGTGTATGTAACATATGTTTCACTTCAGGTTTTAAAAGAGGTGCAGATCCTGGAATGCCTGAGCCAACTATCTGGAGGTATGTATTGGTTCCAAATGTACATACAAACCCAGTGCAGATAGTTACTGGTTTGGGTGTTACCTCCAGCCAGCAGCATTGTGAATGATACTTCCATCCCTTGTTTTTAATTGCTGTGGTTCTTGTTTCTTGGGAAATTCAAATGACAAGTCAGCAAAGTTCTAGTTCTTGGGAAGACTTTTCTCTTAATCTTGCATAGTTTTTAAGATATGAAACTTCCTGTGTCTTTTGCGTGACAGCTGCCCTTCTAATCTGCTGTAGAGCTAGTTTGTGCAAGTTTCTGCACTGAAGAATAACTTCTCAGATTTCTAGCACAGATTGAAGCCAAAACCCAATCTCCTGCCTTTGCAAATGAGGGAATAACACTGCATAAAAGGTGCATGAATAAAGGGCTGTATCCTTCAGTATTAGTCACTGTCATGAAGCAAACTGCATTTGGCTCATGTTTCCCCTTTCTTGTGGGAGTCTTTGTTATGCTGCAATGTTATGGCATTAGTAATGCTTAAGTTCTAATGACATTTAAGTTTTATTGAAGGGCTTCCTTGGGTCTAACTAGCTAAACTTCTGTGGTTCTCAAGAAATGCCTTTGATTACTGTGCAGGACCAGCTATCCCTAAAAGAAATAATTGATGGACTGTATTGTTTGCAAAGTCATAGCTTAACTCTTCTAGCTTCACAGTGTATAGAAATCCCATTTTTAGGATTCAGTGATTCAGTAGCAATAGTAGTTGCACTAGGAAAAAAAGTAGTAAGATCATATTACAATTTCAGTGGAATCTTCTGTTGTCCTAATAACCAAGTTGCTGTAGTTGTTTCCTTGCTGACAGTGTTTCTGTGTTTAGATTCACTGGTGGTTTGAGACTTTTTTTTGGTGTGTATCTCTAATCTGTACAGAGTAAAAGATGTGTTTTGTACCAGAATATATATACATAGATACCACAAACAGATGTTTGGTCTAATCTGAAGCTTACAGATGCTCATTTTTGCAAGCACATGTTGGTGCTCTGTAGGCTTAAATTTTACTTTAAAGGTGGCATTATTTCAGTATTTTGGGGGCTAGTGTTTATTCTGTAGATTCGTAAGGCTGTTCCTCCACACTTGTGTTTTACAAATACCAATTTAAAGACAAGTACATGCCATAAATCTGACTTTTATTTCCTCCCCCTCCCCTTTCAGTCTGCTTTGGGGATGAAGGCTGTGGTGGTCCTGTTGTAGAGGCAGCCGATGGACAGAGTGTCAGAAGATGCGTACATTCCAGAGGATGAGGCCGACACTTAGACCAGCTGGCTCAATCAGCTTGCTAATGACATAGGTTGTACATACAACAAAATGAAGTTTATATGGACCTAACTTATTTGCATTACGGTGTAATTAAATAAATACTGTTTGAATGGATGAATTTTGTTTTTAAGTCTTTACATAATGTAATGTAGTAGTTTATTTATTATAAAAACCCATGGTGGCGGTTTTATTTTGTTGTGGTTTTTTCCCAAAATATGATATTTAACTCCCATACTTATCCCCATTAACGATTGCCTTTTGGTTAAAGATTCTTCTTTATCTTCACAGTAACCAGAAAATTGAGCTAGTGTTTTAAATACTTCAATATTCTTCCAAGGTTCCTTGCCCAACTGTTGGTAAGCCTCTGTGGCTGGTTACTGTGCTGATCCACTTCAGGTTTTTTATCTCCTTCTGGATTCTTTTATCTGTGGATAGAGTAAGGATTGAGGGATGTGTATGTTTGTGTTTTCTAGCACAGTCAGATACTAAAAAAGTATACTTTTCTGCTAAACTCACCTTTAAATGCTATCTTACGTTTTCTGGGATTTAGGATGGGGTGGGAGGACACAACAGTTGACTGCTCTGAGTGTATGTGTATAAATTGCTCTTACTGTAAGGGAAAGTTACTAATGTATAACTGAAGGAAGAAAACAAGTACACTAAACAAGGTATGTGCTTCATTGTTATGCTGAAGTCTTGCTTTTGGACCATGGTTATTTTGCTTTCAATTGATTTTCTCCCTTTTAAAACTGAAGTTCAAGCACTAAAATGGTGACTGTTTGGTTTCTGTTAAATAGAAGCTGTTTTGGATAGACTGCTCTCTCCTTTCCAGAACTGTGCAGGGTAGTTTGAAACTCTGCAGTGATTTTTAAAAAATAATGTTTATTGGCCCCAAATTGTCATTGCAACAGAAGTATTCTAGATTTTGGCATGGCTTTTTTTTTTCAACCCCACAGATTTTCAGGCAGTTTTTACATAAATTAAATGTTTAAGAATGGGAGATTCCTCAGTATTTAGTCTGCCATGACAATTCATAGTAGACTGTTACTGTGTTTAAGGGCTGTGATTGGAAAATCAGAGAGAAATGAGCCAAGGGAAAAAACTTAAATTGAAAGACAGGGACTGGAAGGAAAAAAGTGAAAACGTTTATGGTAGCTAATGCAAACCACCATGTTCTTTAAAATTCCATTAATCATGATAACTCAGTCAAATGTCATGAAATACTGGCAGGGCTAATGCTAATAGACTCCTCACAGTGGAACAGAGCAAGGACTGAATGCAGAACAGTTTCTCCTGACCATATTTCCTTTTGCTATCCTAAAGTCTTTCTAGTGCCTTTTCTCTTACAGTAATTTGGGATTAATGTAACAGCTCGTATGTCTTAAATTATGAAATAAATTAAATTTTTGATTATTTTTCTTCACTTCTCCTAATGATAATAGTAATTTAAATAATCTGTTGGTACTTAGTAGTGGTTTTAATTGTGATTAGGAACATTTTTCTTCTGATGAATTTCATGCAGTAACCTGAGATACTCAATACTAAGGGATACAATATTCGATGTGAAGTAACTCATATTTCTCAATCAGATTTTGCATTTCACATGGGTGTACAATATCCAAAATGCAGCAGTGGGTGGATGGACCCAAACACCTGCAGAAGGGTATTTCATGTGCTCTGTTGTGTGTATGACATTTGGGGATGTGGTTTGTGGGTCATAACCGCCACATGGTTGCTCTGGCTGCTTTCCAAGAATGATAGTATTTGGCAAGAGGGAGAGAAATAGGGAAGTGTTTCCTCTTTCATTAAAAGTTTTACAAAAGCATGCATATGTCAAGCACAGACCAGATTCTGTGACGTCTCCATGCTGAAAGATTGTCTTAAAAATAGTTAAATTTCAAGTTTTTTGCTACTTGGAATTACTGGATAAATATCGCTTATGCAATTCTTACTTTGAGCACATCGGATAGGAGATTTTTGGTAATTCACTGCTATTGAAGTATGTTTCAGGAAAGTCATTAGCCTAGAAATCTTGGGTTTTCAAATTGAGGGGGAAAAAGTCTTTTATAGTACCTCCAAGTCAGGTGAAATTGAATGCCAATATGGAGTATAATGTTTTTTGTTTATATATCCAGACTTTCATTCTGCTCTTCCTGTTATTAAAAGGTGACTGAAGCTTATTCTTAAACATACATTTATATACTTCTCTGGTGTAAAAAAACCCTGTATTAATTATTCAATCTTGGTAATTGTAAGGTAACAATAAAAAAGGAGATATTTTTCTTCAAGTTGAAAAATGAAGAAATCTTTGATATGGATGTTTTGAAGTTACTTTGCAGTTTTTGTCATTTTCACAAAATGTGGATGTGCTTGTAAGAGCAGATCAGTGGTTTGGGAAGTTATACATTAAACAGATTCCTGTGAAGAATCTTAATTCCTTTAAATAAGGCAAGGGAATATGCTAGTTTTAGCAAGACTGGGGTTTTTTTGATGATGCTAGGGAGAAGAGGGCAGGTCTATGGAGTGAGGTAGAATAACGTTCATGTTGGTCAAGGCTGGGGACTTTAATTGGGTGTTATTAATTTCAAGTGGTTCAATCTATGATTTTTTCTTTTCTGTTTTTCTCCCAGTAGAACTAGAGAAAATTTTATTTTACTGTCACATGGGAGACACTTAAAAAAGAACAAATATGAGTTTTCCTGCTTGACTGTATTGATCTCTGTCACTGAATCAGTGCTTTCTGCAGCCAAGTGCAGATTCTCTTCTGTGATGGGGTTTGTGATGGAGTCCTGTGAACTCCCAATGTAGGAATAAAGCCAGTGAGCATAGCTTACTGAAAAATGGGCTCTGGCTACCACAGGTGAGCTCAAGGCTAGAGTGTAGATGTGTGAAATAAAATCACTGATGCCTTCCTGTGTTTGGTGGAGATTGTACTGAGTTTGAGGTATCCTGCTGATCTTAGCCCGGAGACAGGGATTGTTCGGCTTTTTACTTTGTGCCTTCAAAGTGGAGGGAGGTGGAGTGTGCTTGTGGTTGCCTCAGTGTCAGGGAAATGCCACCTGCCACTAAAGCCTGTTGTACCTGGTGACAAGCAATTGTGCAAGGGACAGAGAGGGAGTCTTGTGAGTTTGGTGGTTTTCTTGGTCCTGATGTATGGACTGTGGATCTCCTGGTAGCAGGGTAGAAAAAGAATGGTCAGCTTAGTGTCATCACTAAAGGGGGGAAAAAATGGCTTTCAGTATAATTTTGCTCTTAATAATTTAATCTACAAAGAAATCTATCTGTGTGCTTCGTAAACTCTTCAAGGCCTGGCCAGTTGTGAGGAAAATTTAAGGTGATCAGGAATTTGTAACTTGTATCTAATTCTACAAATTCCTGGTGTAGACATGACTGGTACAAATTAACTGTACTGTATCTCACCACGGTTATAAAACAGAAGCTGTGTGATTTTTTTTTTCCCCTGAATGAATTCATCCGCAAAACTCCTGTACAGCTGAACTATAATACTGAAGCACATAAACTGTGCAGACCAAATAATTGTTCAGAATTTTGTCAGAACATGCCCATTTTGGTGAAGTATAAAACTTGTCTTTTGCTACTTTGTATGGCTAACTTCAAAATGGCTGTAGGTGACAAAGAGCTGCTTAAGATCTCGTCGTCTTGCATTGTGTGGTAAATGAAACAGACATCTAACATAATGGTTTTTATAATGAGAATTGCTAAATCAAACTATATATACCCTGGATATATTTGGAAACATTTTGTTACAGGCTTGGAATTTAAGCTATGATGATGCTGATGATATTTGGAAATTAAAGCTCATTACATCTGTTTTCACCGCAGGAGGAGAGACCACATCCTGTTAAATGTCATATGACTAAGTTAATTTTTACTAATAACGACTTAATTGCAATTTCTGAATACATTTCTGTGATGGTTTGTGATGCAGTAACCATTTCTTGGTTAAGCTTGTGGGTTACATACATTGTTTCTTGGTCCTGCTTATGTTAATTCAGGATTAGAGGATGGGTTAGATGGAGGGAATGTTTATCTGCTGTGTGAAAAAGAATATGACAGAGCAAATCAAATCTCAGTATTTTGAATCTGATGCTGAATGTTCGTTTGTTTTTTAAAAACATTTTCTCAGGAAAGACTGAATCTTACATTCTGGTCACTGAATAGAAATCCAGAGTAGAGTGTTTTCTGATGACTGCCAATGTCAGTCCTGAAAACACAGGAGGATTTGGTTAAAAATGTTTAGATTACAGAAATTGGTAGATTTTGCTAGTAATTCATGGAGGAAGTAGAACTTCAAGGTTGAAGCCTGCAGAGGTTGCATTTTTTGGGAGCAACGGAGTAGGTGGGTTTTGGTTTTCCTCTTATCAAGAGGAGGAAAGAAATTCACTGAGAGGTCAGAAATGGTTATCTAATCATTTGACTTGAAAAGCAAGGACTTAGTCACAAGGTTTGTAGTTATGTGTATTTTTTTTTTTTTGCCAGCACCTTGACCACAAGGACTTTGATGTATACTTCTTACTTACCTTTCCACCATTTTATCTTTTAAATTGAAAGTTGGAAAGATTATTAGCTGCAAATAACAGTGGCAAGCATAGGGGGAAGTTTCCCATCAAGCTAAGCCAACATAATGGCTCATTACTGTTGAAGAGTGATCCTGCTGCCATGCTTTACTGGTGGTGTAACTCTTCCATCTCTTGCAGCATCAGCTTGGCTTTGCTAATCTGACTTGCCATCAGCTGTTAATAAAATCTGTGGAGGTACTAGAGATACAGGCAGTGTCATTCAAGTAGCTGTTGTTCTCTGCCAAAATTTAGTGTTTACACCAGTACTGGGTAGGGAATGGTACTGCAACCTGGGGAGTTGGTCAAGCTGAAATGTTTTCCACTTTTTTTTTTTTTCCCCCCTAAGAAATTTCTTACACAATAAAGTAAGGATACAAAATTGAAAAATGGTACTTCGGAGACTATCCCTTACCCCTCCCCCCACTTTTCTGTTACAGATGACTTTAATGTTAGGTTGCATTGTCTCCCCCTCTTTTGGGGGGTTTTTGGTTTTTTGGTTTTTTGGTTTTTTTTTTCTCTCTTGTCCAGCATTCTGGTGTTAAGGCAGTTGCTTTAGGGATATTTTGTTTCTCATCCTAAACGCTGTTTCTGAATATTGTAGGCTTTTATTGAATTCTGTATAATGTATGCATGCTTTTCAACATAGCTATACCTTCTTCCTTCTTTGGGAATTCAAAATCAGGATGAAGGGAGCTGGTAATCTCTGAAGCATTCCAGAATCTCAGTGTGAGGTTAATTTAGGATGAATGGAATTGTGGGGAAAGGCTAGCTGGGATGTCCAGGGCGAGGCTGGTCCTGTACAGCAGCAGCCAAAATGCTGCTTTGGTGGGTAGTTTCCTATTCTTTTTTTGTAATTATAGCAGGTCTTTTTTTATTTGGGTTGTGTTAGTGAGGGGTTTTTTGTTGGCTTTTTTGTTTGAGTTTACCCTGCTCAGTGAGTTGGCTGTCAGTTAGGAAGAGCTCTCTTCAAAAGAGGTGTTGAGGCATTGTTGCTGAGTTTAGTTAGGACTGCTCACTTTTGCTATTGTTCTAGGTTTTTTATGTGTTTGTGCTGATCTGCCAACTAAAATAAATGCCTTTGTGTGTTTATTGATGTAAAATAGTTTTTACACAGCAGACTGGATAAAGGATAAGTTGGTTCATTTGAGAGGCCCTGTAACATGCTCAGCGGTGTTTAGGTCTCCTCTGATTTCATCTGAATTCCCCACTGCAAATATTTGTTGGCCAGATGCACCAGTGAGTGTTGGTTTCAGCAAGTGGTGCTGATCCTGGGAGCAGTCCCTGAAGTTGCCACTGTGACAGGAGATTGATGGCCAGCAAGGCAGCTGCTGCACTGAAGGACCCTGAGAACTGTGGAGGAGCCACAGGTGAAATAATGGCAGCTCAGTGGCATCATCAGGGACAACACTTTGCTCCAGGAAGGACTGAAAGTTGACCTCCCCACCCAGCAAGTGGTAATGTTTGCTCATGTTCTGCACCTAAAATGTGGCAGCATTTACATACTTACTAGAGTTGCAGACAGCCTGGGGTAGCCATCAGTTGAAGGGTGCTGGTGGAAGTGTTGGTGCTTGTCTGTCAGTTGCAAGGGATTTCAGCACTCCAATTCTTGCACGATTTTTGGTGTTTCAGGAGATCAGTGGGAGTTTGTTTAGATGCAGTGTACATAGTAACTAATGGTGATCACAGGCAGCCACTCTGCTGGGAGAAGTGAAACCAGGAGATGCCTTTCCTTTTGGTCAGGTTTGGGGTTTTGTTTTGTTTTTCCCTCTCTGTTCTCACATAGTAAGTTGTTAATACCTGTGTGGGATCTACTTTGGGTCTTACAGCTATTATTGGCATAATAAAGGCCAGAAAGGTCTCTAAACATGGTCACTAAAAGAAAATCCCTGTGAATGCAAGCTGTGAAAAGGCTAAGCCAGGCTTTCCTATGTTTCCTGGAGCATGTGCCAGGACAGTTAAAGTAGGATCTTATGTGCTGTTAGAAGACACATTCACCACAGGCCTCTTTAAAGATCTCCTTGAGATCTCCTCATTCCTTCTCCAGATGTTGCTCAACTTGAGATGACTGTTTTACCATATTGGGCAAAGCAGTGGTTTGTTGTGTTTTGAGCTTCTGAGATGTGAGCAGTGGGTGGACTGGTCACTGTTTTGGCATCCCCAGTGGTGGAATGCATATGTGGACAATCAGATCACTCAGAGGAAGAGGAGAGTTTGCTGACATCCTTATCCACATTCCAAGGCATGCCTTTCATCTGCGCATCTTCACTACTGTGCCAGAAGGAAAAGTGAGGGTAATTAATAATCTGCCATTTTTAGGGACAAAGCTTGAGGGACTTCTGCTGCCTGCATCCCCTGTGTGGTCTGTGAATTCCTCTGAGTTTGGGTATATGAGGTACCTGCACAGATACCGTGCTGTGGATGATGCAGCCAACGAAAGTTTCAGTGGTTTGGTACTCGAGCTTAAGTCCTGTTCCGTTTTGTTGGGTTTTTTCCCTCACAAGTATTCAAGAATATGCATTCATGGTATGTGGCTTGTCCATACTAGTGAAATATAAAAGACAAATGCATGTTGCTGCATTGCTCAGCAACAATATGTTGATTTATATTGCTTAAGGAAATAACCTAACTTTTTTTTCTAGTTCTTGGGGTAGGGACCAGAAATGTTTAACCAAACTTGGAAAATTCCCCTGGATGACAGCAATAAAACTAATCAGAGGATAGTATTCATGTCAAAGTGGTTAATGTGGTTGTCTCACCACTTTATTTGTTTACAGAGACTATTTGACTTGTAAGAAGATCCTTACAAACTATTTTATTGGGTGTTCCTTATTAAATATAAGGCACTGTCCATTTGTTTCTCAGGAGCATTGATGGTTTATCTTATTCATTTTTAAGTGCCATTTTCAGTGCATCTGGTTCCTTCGTATCCCATTTTAAGAATTGTATGGTAATCAAGTTGTCTGTAAATGTGTACATACAAGCTATGTACAGAACTGGCCTAATGATACAGAGAAATTCTTTAAAGTGGTTATTCTGATAATTGCAGGTACTAAAAACTAGATATATTAGAGTGCTTTAGTCTTATTTAAAGTTCACAGAGGTTATACAAGCTTTTTTTAAAAAAATTGGCTTTTATTTGTCCTAAAAATATAGAAAAGTCATAAATACCATCTCTCAAATATATAAAAACATAAGTTATACAACAATTTTTCTGGGTTCTGAAAATGCTTTTTTGTTGAATACATATTAAATAAGTTTATATCTGAATAGTACCATTAGAAAGGAAATAAAATACATAATTTGTTTAAATTATTTCTAAATATTGAAAATATAAATAAGAAATATTAAAAACTAATAAATATTTTAAATACAATAAATAAGTTCCTAGAAGGAAATGGAAATGTATATAGATGCAAACCATTGTTACTATTCCTAGTTCTTAAAACAGAACAACACTGTTATCTGCCACCTGACAGATTTTAACAAAAGGATTGTGCCTGAACTAAAACATTCAAACACTGAAACTCCTGGTGTTTTTCAAATAGCGCACGGCCCTCACTGTCTTCTCCATAAATGAAGTAAAATCTCGGAGGATGAGATGGATGGTGATTTTCTCTGTCCAGTCCTTAGTGGACTTCAGCTTTGTGTGGAGGGATTCCTGGGTAGCTGCATCTGGGATGATCACTTCTTCAGGATTGATCACCTGTGAAAAAGACAATATTGGGGGGGCCTTGGTTAAAACACTGTCTCTGAGAGTGTTGGAGAGCATCAGTTTGTATGTTCCCAGCCTGCTGCACATCCACTCCCTCTGTGCTGCAGACAATAGTTCTCCCTGGGACCCCTGCTTTCCTCCAGCCCTCTTTCTCTGGAGAGGTGTGAGGAATGCTGATGGCTGCTATGATTCCTGTGTAGGAATTTTTGGGTTACGCCGTTCTGGTTTGAATGCAGCCTCTGGCATTGTGGTCCAGCAGGCTCTGAGCAGATCAGTACAGGCCTCCTGATCTCTGGCAGTCATGTCGTTGGTTAGGTAGAGAGGTGCTGATCATGGTTTGTCCTAACCTGTACTGCTCCATCCTGAGTCATAAGTTAATTGGCTGACATTGGAGTACTCTCACATTTTGTAGCAGATTAGCAATTTTCCAAAGATATCAAACTTGTTTAGCTGCTTAATTCTTACTTTCCAGGCATTTAGTCACATGTGAGACTAAGTGCCACCAACTTTCACTGATATGTGAGAGCATAACTACAAGATGAGTAAAAGTTATTTATCTAATGAGTTATTTATTTAATGCTGAGTCACAGTCCTGTGCACCCGGTACCTAAAGGCCTTTGAAGAACTTGTCCCAAGAAGTGGGACTTCTGAAAATGGGAGTTACATGCCCAAATGATGGAGCTGTTTTAGGTGATTTGGAGTCCAAAGTTCTGGCAAGCATCTGCTTAATCCAGTGTTTAGTACCTCTCCTACCCTTAAATAAGTGACCAAAGATGCAAGCCTCCTTCTGGAACATCTTTTTTGTGAAATATAAGAGAGAAATATTCTTCCTATCCAGACTACTTGGGAGTGTGTTCTGATCACACCCCCTTTTCCTGGTATGCCCAGCTCCTTGTGCTCTGGTAAAGTCTGTATCTGGATATCCAGAGGTATCATGCTGGTGGATCTGTTTAACCACAGGTGATGGATTCTGGCTTTGCTGTCCTTGCCTTAATTAGCAGATTTTTCTCTCACAAAGAAAAATTTCTAACATGAAGATCAAGGCTTTTTTTCAAAAACTCCATAGTTTCTACAAGTGCAGGTTTTACTTTTGGTCACTGTGTTTAATTCTGCCTATTTTGATTACCTTGGTAAAAAGAAAAATCCAAAGCCCCCAACCCAAAGAACCTAGTCTCAGTTGTGAAACAAACTTTCTACAAACTTGTGTATCAAGCTGGAAGCCAGTAATCAGTTGCTGTCTTATGACCGGACTATTATTCTCAGCTAGCACAGTGTGAAAAAAAGCAGTTCAGCTTCCTTTCACATAAAGAATGATGGGCATAAGTAAATATGTTAGGAAAGGTATGGCAAACACACAATACACAATAGGCTTTTCACGAGCCAAAAATTGCCTGGAAGGAAATCATGCTCCAAGACTTCTGCAGTCCTTACCTGGGTGATTTTTAATCAGGCAAATAGTTTCCCCAAAGACAAAAGGAAGTGTTCATATTAAGGATTATTAAAATGAGCAAGAACTACAGGAATTAAGTGAACTTTTAAAGTGATCTTTTAAAGCGCTCCAAAACATGAAAAATGTCTGTCAGAAATTAATAGCATTTTAGTTTACCATATCAGGAGAGAAATGGGTATTTTTGTGAAAGAAGATTTTTTACTATCAAAATACGTGTTTTTCAGTAGGGAGCTATCTAATATTTTTGTTCTTAATGATGCATTTAGTTGGTTTGGAAATTATAATTAACAATAGAAAGTAGAAAGAAGAGTTGTTTCTTTAAGAAAAGAAAGCAAAACTTTGTGAAACCTCTAAGTCATAAGGGCAAGATCTGAGCATAAGGAACTGTCACCTGTTTTTTCAAGGAACTGAAACATAGCATCCTCTGTTTCACATAACATCCTCTATTTCTGACTTCACATCAGTATTAAACCGCAAAAATTATCAGAGTGAATTTAAAACCAACTCACCATCTGTCTTAGGGTGCGTGCCAGGTGCTCTGTACTAAAGTATAGCGATTCAGCGTTTTGGTTTTCACTAATAAAAGTTTCTTGTATGTATTTGAGGTATGTCTGAAATGTATAAAGCCCGCTGGAGATTTTTCTCAAGCATTTATCCTGAAATGAGAGAAAGGTGAGAAAGTCACTTAGAGTTCAAAATGCCTTGATCTCAATGCTGTGTGCGGGTTAGCAGATGATGCCTGTATAGTCTGGAGGTCTGGCCAAAGTCGGCTGGAGCCGGCACAAATGTTTAGGTCAACTTCCACAGTTCTTTTGAGCAGGCAAAACCTCCCCCAAGTATACAGGGCTAGACCAGAAAGGACAGCGGTTCCTTGCCTCATTGAAGCCGGCGAGCAAACACCCATCTTCCTCCGTCAGCTTGGGGAGGTTGAGGTTGTTGTGGAGGAGCATTTCCATGCTGTTCTGGCAGACGGTAAACTTCTCGCACATCTGGGGAGAGACACGGAGAGGTTTGGTCGCACCTCGTCAGCAGGCAGCCGCGGCCGTGTGAGCGTGTGCGAACCCGC
>VYXD01011423.1:18232-29406 GCA_013397195.1 Hylia prasina | reverse complement strand
CGGGCACGGTCGCAGCCGCAGTCCCGGGAAAACTTCATGGTGCGGCTTCTTGGCTCCGGCCCCGGCCCCTTCTCGTCTGCGAGGTTGGCGGGTTGAGTGAGCTCCGGGCATCTCTGAACGTGTATTTATTGAGGGGGCTTCGAGATTATTCATGGCCTGGGAAAATCCGGCATGAGAACACGGGGGGTGTGTGCTCACGGAGCGCGCCCGGCTTGACAGGGCTGCTCCAGAGCCGGGATTGTGAAACGGGCCGGGGGGGGCAGCCGAAAGCGGCCGGTGGGAACGTGAAGTAATCGTGCTCCGTAACTCCTTGAGGGCCGGGCTGCCCCCCGCACCCACCGCCGGCTCACCTGCCCCGCGGGGTCCCGGCCGCGCCTGGAGCCCCCCGGTCCGGCTTCCTCCGAGCCTGCCAGCGCCAGCCGCACAGAAACTCCTGGAAATCACACATGCTTACCTACCTGTACATATACATATACACTTTATTTATGCTATATACTTCCGTGTGTTTTAATATTTTAACGTGGTTTAATAAGTATGGGTTTTGTATGATGTACAATTATCTCTGTGTTTTAGCTATTTTTATTATTTGTATATGTGAAACTAAATGCCCCTGTTTAGGTGCTGGGTAGTACAAGTCGCAAGTTGCCTCTTTCTGAGTGAACTACGTGTGGGTAGGATTAAATACATCAAATGCTTTAAATGGACCAAAGCCAGCTCCTGCGGGAGAGTGGCTGCAGGAAATGCCACGAACTTCCCTGTTATCTACTTGCCTTATCTCTTTCTGCCTACCTGGTGGCTGTTGCAAGAATTTTAACCTTTCAGGGGGACTCTTCACCCAGGGCAAGTGTCCCTGTTGGGATCAATCTTGTAGAATGCAGGCTGAGTCAAACTGTATAAGGCATGCTGACATTGAACTTGTGGAATGTCTTGAACCGATTTTGGCCAAACTGTCTTGTTTTTTCCTTCTTTTTTTTTTTCTTCTTCTTCTTCTTTTTTTTTCTTTTTTTTCTCTTTTGTAGTATTACATCGGTTATGTTTTCTTGCAAAGGGAAGACCAGAGTCTGCATTGGGAACTGCTAACTGGAGGGTACAGAGTGGGGAGAACAGAACATGGGGCATAAGAGAGGTGTTAGAGACAATACAGAAACTGAAAAATACCTCAGATGCCTCTACTTCATTTTCTAAGAACAGCCTGAAAAGAGAGCCTCAGGAAAGAAGCAGGGTACTACTGTTTTTTATTTAATGTCTCTTTCTGCCCATAGCAGAAAAGCGGTTGTGGTAATTTTGCCTGGTGGAGAGGTATTAGAGCTGGAATGCAAGTGTGAGAGAGCAGTTTTCAACAGCAGCAATCAGTCTCTGCCCAGGTCCCCGAGTGCAGCAGGGAGGATATTGCCAGAAGACTATCTGCTGTAATGTCAGGTCTGTGGCATTAGGCATAAAGCATGCCATTAGCCGTGCGTTTGACTATTATCAATTAAAAGATCCAACTGAAATGTGCTAAAGGATTAAAAAAGCCAGGCCGGATGAGCTCAAAGCCTGGCATTTGCTTTTGGATAACCATCAGAGGCAGATACATCAGGGAGGGAACTCCTGCCTACCTCTTTTTCCACTTGCGATAGCACATGGATGTACATGTCTCAGGGATTTCCTTCCGCTGCCAGGCGACTCATAGGCTGTTCTCTGCAGACAGTTAAACTTTTCCTTTACCTAACCCAAGTGAAAATACTGTTCTTAAAATGATGAAAGCTTGATAGAAGGCTGTGTTTCTTTAATAATATATTTTCATCAAGCATTCTGTTATTTAGTCTTGTCTGTAGCTCTGTAATTCTTAATTTTGAAAACTTATTTTATGAGTTCTCATATTCTCAGTGTGTCATGAAAGTCTCTGTTCCTCAGAAATTTTCAGAGAAGATTTTTGTGCTGATCACAGTTATACAGTCTTGCTGATGTGTGTAGTTGCATCTGCAGAGTGAAATAAAAGCAAGTTTCAACTGTTCCTCATCTAAAAGTCTCTAAGCATTCAGTAACTGTTTTCTCATTTCAGGGTTTTGTTTACTTTTTTATATGAATGTCCATGTGACTTTTCAGAAGTACAAAGTATACTTACATGCTCCAGTGAAAGGTGCTCATTAATGGCTTAGAAACTCCATTTGATAATCTAGGACAAAGCATCGCATTCAAAGGAAGAAGGAACTGGAATTTACACAATAGAATTAGAATACTTCTATTGCTTTGGACAGTTTATTATGGAAAACCACTTATTTAACTGGTACTGTGCATAGAAGAAATACTTTTGCACTGATCTATCTGTAATAATGGTTAAATTTTGGGGAGGGCTTGAAGGAGGTCTGCACTGCATTACTAATTAATCCACACTGTACTACACTGAATTACACTGATTCATCTGTCGTCACGTTGTTCAAAATTTAGTAAGCCCTGAACAAACAGCACTTGCTCGTGAATTACCTACAGATCAGGAGATCTGCCTGGTACTTAAAATGTAGGAGTATTATTACTGAGACTCTAAGGCATACTTTCTAGATGCCAAGGAATTTCTTTCCTGCATAGCATCTTTGTAATACTGCAGATTACTGTTCTTGCATCCTTGCACTTTGTTTCATTGTACAATTTATTTTCTTTTTCTTTTCATTTATGCTGCCAACAAGATGGCTGCATCCTGGTATGTAAAAACTTCCTAAGGTGGGATTTCAGAAATTCTCAGTGTTTAACCAACTTTTTCTTCTGTCTGATAAATGAGCACTATTACTGCACATTTCTGTAGGAGCAGAGGGACCATTTTTGAGCATTGTAAAAAATCTCTCCAGTTGTCACACATGAAAATTGTTCCTGGTTCCAGTCAAGGGTCAGTTTATAGCCAGTCCAGGATAATCCCATGTGTGTTTTCTAGGATCAATGTGCAACTCACTGACCCATTCTGGAAAAGGTTCTCTTTCTTCTAGAATTGCTCTGCCTGTGGGCAAGCCTGTGTCACTTCTGCTCTTGAAGAGGATATCTGCAGAGAGGAGCCTGTTTTCAGGAGAGGTGGGTGACACCAACGTGGAAATACTATTGTCACTGAAGAATTCAACAAACTGGAGAGCTGTCATGGTCAAAGCTTGTATCCCCTCTTCTATCAGCCATCAGGCACATGTC
This sequence comes from Hylia prasina, assembly GCA_013397195.1. NCBI lineage: Eukaryota > Metazoa > Chordata > Aves > Passeriformes > Sylviidae > Hylia > Hylia prasina. Next base: position 26,253 of record VYXD01011423.1, on the reverse strand, counting down.
TACAAACAGCCCCACCGTGTGCTGGGGCAAAACCCAGTGCCATTGGCAGCAGCAGGAGACCTTGCTTGCTGAGTGTCCTATCAACATAAATGGCATTCCTAGATGGAAAACTAAGGTCTTTCAATGAAATGGAATTACTAGGGTTACAGTAAGTTTCACTCTGATCTGTGTGTTTGGTTTGACTGTCTTTTTCTTTCTAATTATCTCCACTATTTTACAGTAGTGAGAAAACCAGTCATGTTCATTTGGGGATTATGACTTAAAATAGTACTGTTGGTAGTAAAAGAAGAAATGCAACTGAAAATGTGGTGTTCTTCTACAGAAGTGTTAGATTGTGTGTGGAAGAAAATGCCAATTGTCAGAAGTGGGATCATGACAATCACTAAACAAATAGCTTCCAAATATTTTGAATGAGGAGGAAAGCTGATGTCTGGTTCCCCTGACATATTTTTGGTTGAATTCCTCAAAGTTTGTAGCAAGGGAATTTGAATTCCTACAGATCTTGCAAAGAGTGTCAGAGTTATTTGTAATGTTAAACCAAGCTGCCCTGAGCTGTGTTTGAAGTGAACAGGTTGAACAGGTCAGTAATACCCTGTGTTCATGTTTCTCATAAGCAAATATTGCTTTGACAAGCTGCATGTCACCAAGGAGCGCTGGTGCACTTGACTAACGTTCTTTGCTTCTCTGGTGGTTGTTTGCCAGGTAACTGCAAAGTTGTTTGGGGATTTTTTGGTGAAAAGCTTTGGAGATTGCTCTTTTTTCTTTCCTAAAGGAAGACTTGCTTCATTTTTAAACAAGACTAAAATGTGTAGTAAAACTTGAATTTTTTTTTCTTGAATTCATCATATGCAAATACCATGAATTGGCTTGCCTTAAGCTAAATCAGAGGTTTAGAGGAAAAAAATTTACCTTTAAATTATGTCCTGGTTTTCAGCTTTATCTCCTTAATTTCAAGAATGCTATGGTCTTCTCTAGTCAACTTCCAGTGGACAACTTCCAGCCATGCAGTCCTCAGTGAAAGGTCCTAAATATAACAGTTCTTGGGAAATACCTGAATGCTACAGGACACATCTAATGCTAAATAGACACATGTCCTTCAAGTCAAAATGGTTTCAGGCCTTTTAATGCTGGAATGGGAATATTGTGGCACCTGGCAGTGAAACTAGATTTGCACTAGGAGCACTTTGCAGCTGTGGCTGTGCTGATAAATGGCATCAGGAAGCAATTTGATGAACTTTTCTCATGGAAGCAAGTTCTAGCTGTTGCTTTGTCTCCATCATGGCACAGTGTGCCTGATGGGGTGGGTGGTGCCCCTTTTAGAGTTGCATGAGACACCAGAGCAGAGAGCTGGCCAAGTTAGAAGTACTTGTGGTCTTGGGTCTTTCACAAACAGCATGCTGTTATCTGGCTTGTTTGTGAGCACAAGGACAACACACTGTTTTGACAAGGATCCCATTTTGTGAGCACTGTGGTTTGAATTATTGTAGGGCTGTACTGCTGAAAAAAATTTCTCTGTTTTTAAAAATTAATTGACTGTTAAGTTCCACTTGTGTTTAAGGAACTTCTCAGTTCCCATTAAATTTGCTTTCTAAGCATGAAAGATGAAAATTCAAAGAAGTTATATGATGAAGAGTGAGGTATTTCAGTCGTCAGAGAAGATGAGAAGAGCTGAAAAGAGAACATAGTGACGAGCCTGAGTACTGAACGGTGAAAGTATTTATCTTTATTGTTTGCCGTTTTTAACATGGTACATTAGATGTAGGTTGTGTTTTACAAAGCATTCAAAAGAGGGGTTTTCCCTCCAAGGAACTTGCTCAATGCCAAAGAAAACGGAAGGGTGTCAATGTTTATAATCCCACTCATGAATGCATACCAAATGTAGCTCATCTCACTAAAGAGGATCTATTTCACTTTAAATAAAAGCTCATGTGTCGTTCCATGTGACGTCTGTAAATCTAACTATGTTTATCCTTGTCCATGCCCAATGTTTTTGTGCCCATAATTTCATTATCAGGCTATTGTCTCACTTGGTTTGATATTTAGCCGAGCATTCTCCTGCATTCTTGTTGTGCTTTTCCTGGTGGTTGCCTTTCTGTGACTTGGTAAATTACCTACACATAAACCAAGTCACTTAACAAAATTTTTATGTTTTTTTCCCTGGAAAGCAGTTGTTTCTCTCTGTAGTGAGAACAGAAGTTGTGTGGTACCAGTGGTAAAAGCATTGTAACTCCATTGTCAGAATGAGATGCAAGGCTTCAGTACATTCCTTTTGGGAGATAACTTTTCAATAGCACTTTATATGTGTTGGAAGTTTCTCTCAGCAGATGGGTAACTGGAAAACCAAAATGTAAAGCGCACCTTCAATAAGTGTATGCTTTCATAAAGGTTTTCTAACTCAAGGATCCTGTAGTGACACAGTGAAGCTGCTGTGGAGTTTCCCACTTTGGTCATACCATTTTGTTGAGAAAACTGAGTATCACTACTCAGAAAGTGCCTTACACATTGGGGGATTTGAGTCCTTCTTCCTTTCTGGGTGAGTTCTAACAAACTTATTTATTATTCTAAACTTTATTTGTGAAAGGAAACCTACTTGCCATAGCAGAAGCCCTTTCTAATTGCATGCTAGTACACTATAATAGGATTAATTAGTTGTGCTGGATACGTAATTTTCACTCTTCCCACACTGCTGTTCTTGCAGCAAAATTGTCCTGTGGGCCAGACTAGCTATAAAGACTTTGGTCCCATCATCAGAGGATCTGCGTGGTCTAGGTCCAACAAATTTTTCCCTTCAGATGGCCAGTTAATGGTCTGATGCTTTTCTGTTTAGATTGCTCAACCAGGATGTGGGAGATGTTGAATCATATCCCTTCCTTATTTAAATGAATTATGAACCCAGATTTACTCCTTTACAGGAAAGTCTCCCAAGTCCCAAGAAGAATATTGGCCAAGATGTTTTTATATCCCTCCTCTTAAAGTGAACCTTTTTTTTTTTTTTTTTTTTGTCAGAAAGAGAAGATCAGGAGCCTGTGTGCCACCTCAGTGGGTTGACCTGGATTCCAAGGGAAGTTTGCTCAAATCTGTAGTACAAAAATTTCAGACCTTGGGCAGAAATAGAAAGTGATTTCCAGGGACACTCTGACCTCAGAGCTGCTGAGTGAGCCTGGCATGAGGAAGCCCTCACTTCCTCCATGAGCTGCTTTTTGGAAGGAAGTGTGGTTCCTATGGTGAAAGCGAGGAGGATTGGGTGGAAGGTCTCCCTGGCAAAGGGTCCTGGCCACCTGGGATTCACACCTGCTTCCTGAAGGGAAAAAGCTCCTCTCCCTGGAGTTTCTTTTGTACTGGTGCCAGAGCTTCTCCTGCAACACACCCTCACATATCCCTTCCTTGGCAGGGGCTCTGTGCGTGCCTGGCAGGGGAGCACCACAGCTCTGCCCACTCTGGTCAGGCACTCCTTGCTGTGAAGTCCCCTGGTCTCGCTCGTCAAAAATGCAGACTGTACTCAGCTTCCCCTGCTGATGTTAAAATTACTTGTGACACCAGAAGTTAAAAATAAAAACCAGAAGCAGTCAGGCTGAACCGCTCTGCTACGAAACCATCCCCTTCCCCCCAACCCTTCCCTGCGCTGCACCCAGCCCTTCTCTACGTGTGACAGTGGCAGTTCTGGTGTGGAGAGGGAACTTCTTGTGAATCTCCCTTTGTACTTCAGCTCAGCATCGTCACTCCCTGCTGCTCTTACTTAGATTTTCATTGTTACTCACAAATACTCAAATATTGAGATCTCTATGGTCTACTTTTTTTGGATACTCCTTGTCTGGACTTGTCAGTATTTTTAAAGTGCCTAGACTTTCAAAACATGTCTATGTGAAGGCAGCAAGGGGTATTGTCCTTATTCCTTATGAATACAGCAACAATTGGCAAACATGAACAGAGAGCAGAGGCCTTGGTCAGACTTACAGGCATTTTTAATGAAGGATAAATTAAACTCTTGTGTTTCATTTCACACTATTTCATTATCTGTTTGCAATAGACTATGCAATTTTTCTTGTGGGAAGTTGTATATTTTCTATATTTTGCAAAATTACTGCTTCCTAAAATGTGATGTTCTACTATTTTTTTAAAGTCATATAGAAGACACTCCATGGAGACTCCTATGCTGCTACCAACTGCACATTAAGTCTCCCATTTAGCCTGGGTGCCACACAATTATTTAGTGAAATCTGCTGCTTTCTGCATAACATGTAGCATGTAGTTCCACAACTGTTGTAAGCTGATATAGAAATATAGAATCATACATTTGTGTGCTGCCCCTTGGCTTATTTATTACTCAAATTTAGTTTAAAGCTCTTTCAATGAGCTCTACTAGCTCCTGGGAAGTGGGGGCATGCTACCAAATGGGTACAAATGTGGGAAGGATGAAAAAGAGTATCACTGCCAGTCTGTATGCTGACCTCTGCCACGAGTCGCTTTTTCTCACCACTTCCCATGTGTGTCAGCACTGGTGTTTGAGCTGTTATGTCAGACTGCATAGCTGGAAAATAAGACACCAAAGAAATTTAATACTTTTCATTAGGATCCGGTCTGTGATCTGAGTGACTCTCTGCCTGCCTGAGCACTTGTGTCAGTATGATGGAGCAAGCTGCAATGCCTGACTCCTGGGAGACTATCAGTAACAAATTAACAAAAATCACTGTGGTTTTGTGTTGAGCATGAAAAATGTTATACCTCATCTCAAAATAAATTTCACCTCTCACATCTCCATAGCAGTGCACACTCTTGAAAACAGATTTAAAAAGGAGGAAGTTTTAAGACATTGATGTGGTCATCACTTTTTATTAACAAACAAGGCTAAGTAGCTAAAGTCAATTTGAATTCATGAGGACTTTTGTCTCCCCATCTGCTTTCAACTCCAGACAATATTTAGGACAAATTGTTGTTGTTGTTGTTGTTGTTGTTATTATTATTATTATTCCTCTTGCCCATGGAAAGCCATTGCACATGTCTTAAACTGTTGTAACTGCATTCATTTTGATAGAACTTCACTTGCCTGATGAAAGAGCAAAGAGAGTCATGCAGCTGCATGACCACTGCCATGCCGTGCCATCTGAATGGGTAAGTTGACAGCTGTCAATTTTTTCTGCTGTGTGATGGGGTTGCAAAACCCTTTAGACAGCAAATTTCATTAACTGATAACCCATGGAAACAGAGTGTTTGAAGGGAGCATTAATGTGTTGGACACATGGTTTATCCAGAGCTCCCAGTGCTCTTGGGTCTGCAGAGAACATCTGCAGACTAAAAAGCCTGAAAACAGTCAGGAAAACAAAGATGACTTTCCTGGCTTATGATGATGATGCAAAACAATGGTTTAACATTTCTAGAATTCCATTACTTTTTGTTCCATGTTTCATATCTTCCTTATTGTGTCCCTATAGAGAAAATTTTTGTAAATCATTTCAGGGAATCAGTCACAGGGGTAATGAAAATATCTGCTTCTCAGAAGAGTAAGATCAGTGTCACAGACAGGAAAAATTGTTTTAAAACTTTCTCAAAGAAAACATAAAATTACTGTAAGATGAACTAAATGGCAACTTTTCTATTGAATTCAGTATGAAACTGGCACTGTCTTATATGTAAAAGGAAATACAAAGTGGGAATGGCTTCTACCATCCCTCCTAAAATCTGTATAATTTGTTCACTCTTCTAAGCCTGAGCTCCTTCTCATCAGGTTTTGAGGAGACTCTTAAAAGCAGTACTATCAAAACCAAGGCTAGCATAATAAGAAATACACCTATTTTTTGAGCTAGCACAAGGAGGAAAATAAGCCAGCTGATATCAGAAAAGGAGGAATTACTAGTTGCAAATATTAGATGACACTGTTTGAAATCCTTTTCTTGCCATTGACGCAAGACACTTCTTTGCCAGGGGACAAAGTCACTCTGCCTGTTCTGCCACTTCTCCCTTCAAGTTGGTCCCTTAAGCACTAGTTATCTTGATGTAGCCTGGAGTAACTCTTCTTAGAGTGAAGATTAAATGTTTCAAAGTACATGGTGGGATCATGGTATTTCATAATTCAGAAATGAAGTCACAGGTTTTCTGTAGTAACAAGCTTTTTATTTTGAAATAGATTTTCTCTGGCCACTTGCCAGAAGTGTTAAAGATTTTGTTAATCTTATTGTTAAAGATTTTGAAATAGATAGCTTTTTTTTTTTAATTTGAGAAAAAGGTTGTAACACTTCTAATTTGTTCAGTAAAGGCCTTTCCCTGAATAGCTCCCCCTGACATCTATAAGAATCTCTAATCCCACAGTCCCTTGATACTTCTGAAGTTTGCTCTTAGTTTTGTACTGATGTATATATTTTTTGTATCCTCAACCTCCTCCCCTGCAGGTAGGTTCAGCTTTACCAAATATGTTTTCCCCAAAATCTCCTTGTGCCTAGAATGTTCGTTTTTGTGGTATTGCATGTGATAGGCTTCCTTTCAGTCTTAAGACAGCATCACACTACAAAGTATAGACAATTTTAGGCTTTGATCTGTTCTGAAAAAGCCATGGAATATAATTTCCTCAGATAGCCTCAGACAATATTTATTTTCCTGATAAAGCACTAGTGAAAAAGCTTTTTTAAGGTGAAGTCCTTTGGAGCAGCCCATGCACATATTTAGTCTACTTTCTGCTCTTTCCTATTGTATTTTTCACTTTTGCTTCTTGCTTCAGCATTTGCAGCCTGTCATTCTCACCAAGAGTTTATCTGGAACAACAAGGTCACATGAAAAGCATCCTTTACACTACTGCAAGCTAAGGCTACTCTACAGCCTTGCAAAGAAAATAACAGCAAGAGTTTTCATCACTTTCATTTTCTTCCCTTCAGTAATCTGGAATGCTTTTAATAAATCATAAGTTTTTTACATGAAATAGAAAACATTTCTTTTTATCTGTGAATGGCTCTAAAAAATCAGAAGTGGTCCCTGACATCTCCAAATTGTGGGAAATCTGTGATTGCTGCTCAGATTTTTTTTTTTGTCTTGACCACAAAATGAATTAGGAATGAGAATCTAGAATGGGGGGGGGTTTTGGTGCTGAAATGGGGCACATTTAATGAGTGGCTATTTACAAATTGAATGGATATTAGGTAAGTGTAAGTGACCACTACAGGGCACCACTGACCCATGATGTCCCTTGTCTGGAGCACGTCAAACACAAATGTCCAGGGCAAGGGACTGCTGGCATTGCCACAGGGCCTGGTTGGCACCAAGTGCTGCCACAAAGCAGATGATTCAGAAGCCACAGGGACAGACTTTCTGCACCACACTCCTGACGTCTGTAATGTCATCCTCAGTGACACAGCTGTACTCTTTCTGATGTTAAAAAGGACCATGGTTTCTTCAGCTATGTCTGATACCTCCACTACAGACAGCGTTGTGCTGCAGTGTGGTATAGTGGGATGGACTGTGTGTCAGCTATAATGAGTAACAGGAACGAGCCGATGCCTGAGGTGGTCCCTCCTCTGCGAGGGGAGAGCATTCCCCCTCCTTGGGTTCAAGTTTCCACGGGCTGGTTCACAGCGAAGCTGCTGAGAATTCCACGGGGTGTTTCACAGACTCAAACTGGGGGAAGCAGCTCCTCTCACTGCTGTGGGTCTGAGAGCGCAGGGATCACACACTCACAGGGATCGCACACAGGGATCACACACTCACAGGGATCACACACTCACAGGGATCACACATTCACAGGGATCACACACTCACAGGGATCACACATTCACAGGGATCACACTCACAGGGATCACACTCCTCTCTGCGGTGGGGGAGCTCTGGCAGAGGGAGGTAAGTTTTAGCGTTTCTGTCAAAGGAGCCAGGATGGCCTCGGGCACTCCACATGGCCTGGAATTGTTGCTGCTTGTTGAAGCGTCCCTGTTTGCATAACGATTTCCGCAGCTCCTTTCACGGGGTTATCCTGGGTGTGCAAGAACCACAAACAGTTCGGCCGATGTTTCTGAGCCAGCCTGTTCGCGCCTGTGCGCAGTGGG
>VYXD01011423.1:0-15724 GCA_013397195.1 Hylia prasina | reverse complement strand
GTGATCAGCAACAAGGAATGGCCCAAAGTCTGGCTCACAGGTCAGACACAAGGGTATCAGGAAAAGGTTCTTCACCAAAGAGTGGTTGGGCACTGGAATGGGCTCCCCAGGGAAGTGTTCACAGCATCAACCTGACAGAGTTCAAGAAGCATTGAACAATACTCACGGGCACATAGTGTGATTCTTGAGGATGGTGCTGTGCAGGGCCAGGAGTTGAACTCAGTGAGCACTGTGGGTCCCTTCCAACTCAGCTGATTCTGTGATTCTGTGATTATCTTTCTGGCAATTCTGTTGTTCAAGATGCAGTGAATGTATAATTTTGTTTTTTTCTAGAAAACTCCTGGATTATTTTGAAGCAAAATATGCCTCTGAATTTGGCAGGGACTGGTACATGAAAACACAGCTCTGGTAGCAATTATTCCTAGTTTCAGACCTCTTAGGCAAGGACAGTAACATACATATGAAGAAAAGCAAACCTGGGCCCTTTAGTAAAAAATGTGGGGAGAGGAGGTGATCCAGACAGTCTTAAGTGGTTGGCTTCAATAGAATGCAAAGGTCTCAGGAAAATTTTTAATGAAAGGAAAATAGAGGTTAGGAGGTACATAAAATTAAACATGACTTTGCAATGTGGGATTGTGTCAGCCCAATAGACTCATTGAGAAACTATTTCATACATAAAAGAAACATGTTTCCTTCCTGGAATTTCAATTAAGCCTTTTCATGGACTCTTGTGGAGATGGAGTGAGGAGGGAATAGGGAGAAACAGGGATTAGGTGTGCATGGAGCGGGCTAAAAGGGAGAGAGCACTGCTGAGTGTTGATAAGGAGATGGTGAGGAAGGAATTCATGAGCTGGCTACTGTAATGGCAGCAAGTATGCTGTATGGAGATAACTGTGGAAGGGAAGGATGCTGGTGTCTATGGCAGGTGTGCTGCTAAGGTGATCTTAGTCTGGTGAGGACTTAGTCTGCACATATCCAGCAGAAAAGGGAGAATCTTACTGCTCTAATTCAAAGACATTTGTGATATTTCACTTCAGTTTTGCACATGCTTCTGCTTGCTCTGTGTCAAACATACAGCAATGAGCTTTCAAAAACACAAACTTTAACTGAAGGGTCCCAGTAGTGGTCAGAGGGATGGAGGGCTTCGTGCTGGAAAGAGAGGGGGAAGTGGATACTGTGTTTAGTCTAGTGAAAGAAAGCCTCAGAGGGGACCAAGACTGCTCCTTATTAGCAGTGTAAGCACCAGAGAGGATGCCAACAAACTGATGGGACTAATCTAGCCTTGAATATAAGTGTGTCTTTCAAGTAGGAAAGTACTTCCTAACCATAGAACAAATTTTCTAACCAGAAAAGTGTAATACAGCGGGACGGGTCAATCACTGGCAAAAGTGCCCAGAGGCTGCTGAATGTCCCTCCTTGGAGGTTTGTTAAAGTTGACTGGATAAGACATTTAGCATCTTGATCCTACTTCAAAATAGATATTTCAGTAATGGGATGGCCTGGCTGGCCTTCAGGGGTGCCTTCTACCTGAATGATCCCATGTTCCACTGGAACAAAAAAGTTCCCAGATACGTTCCATAGCACATGAGTAAGAAGCAAAAGGCCTCAATATAGGTTCTACAAGTTTCAGAGTATTTTACTGGAGACCAGAGAATGGCCAAGTAATTAAAAAAAAGAGGTGATGAGAGTTGGAAAAAATCTAATTTTTCAATAAAGAAGAGTACAGCCGAGGCAAATATAGAAAAGGAGTGGGTAGAAAAGCAGAATTAGGATATAGAAAAAGAGTGGAGGGAAAAGGAAAGAATCAAAAAATAATTAAAGGGAAGAAAGAAAGAAAGAGCCAAGGTCAGGAGATGCCCAGATTTGCTCAAGAGTTCTGCAAATTGAATTTCCTTGGTAAGTCTAATAGTTCAGCCTCTCCTAAATCATTTAGAAAGTGAAATGAAGTGGGGAAGCAAACTGGCCTGGCCTTCATTTTTGCACTGTGGAATTGTAGAGCTTGCAAAAGGTGGGGCTGTAGCCTAGACAGAGTCAGCAACAACATTTTGACTCAGCCCTCTCTCCCTAACTCCTCATCTTCTCCAGTAAGGCTATACGAGCTGGTAGGATCATCTCTAGGAGAAAAAGGCAATTGTTTCTTCAGGCCTATTAATCTCTGAGACCAGTAGGAGAAATCCATTTCTTGTTTGTAACTCAGTTTTCTACCAATGTCATTCCACTGAAATAAATGCAGGCAATTTGGCTTTTAGTCCATTAGACATGCCATTAGCACAGGAACACATGTGCAGGGACTGGGCTGATACTTTTCTGAACTAAATGGAAATATTATAATTGGAGGCCCAAGAAATTTTTTTTTAGTGGCTTCTTTTTTTTTAACATTGAAGTAGTAGACAAAACATAAACACACAAGGGGAAACATGAGTAATTTAAAATATATTTTCATGTGACAGGCTATCTTATTCACTGCATTCTTTTGTATCTGAAAGGAAAAATTTCATATGCTTTTGGTAATTGGATTGAGCTACAACTGTTATTTCTGACAGTAAAGAGGTACTAAGGCTCAGCTTACCCCAAACTCTGGACCCAAAATATAAGTATAAACCTTCATTGACTCATGATGCAATTCTCCTTGTACAGGCAAGGAGAAGCAAGTCTTGGCCTCTCAGGGCCGCTGTACCTGCAATATATGTATGGTTCTGCATCCTGTCCCCGCAGCTTTTCTCTGATTTTGCATTGTTTCAGCCTTGCACCGAGAGCCAGGGCATGGCTTTCTATCTCCTGGTGCCCTGCAGTGTGCCGCCTCTCAGGTGCCCGTGCTGGCAGCACACACACCAGCACTGCAGCTCTCAGCCTGCCTTGAGAACTCTGCATGCATCACCTGTGTGTGAGCATGTACAGGGGCTGCTGGCTGAGGTGGCAGATGCCCTTCTCTCCCAGCACAGCCATGGGCAGGGACACAGGTCTCAGAATTGAAACTAAAACCTCCCCAGGGGGAAAAAAACAACCCCAACAAACCAAAACATGTCTAATTGTTAGGAAGTGCCTTGTATTCATTGCCCAGAGGCAGACAACAATGGATAGACAGGCTTCTCCCCAGTGACTCAAGGACTGTAGTCACTCATTTGCTAAAGGAAGATGTGTCACTCTGGGGAAAGCATCACGTCACTCTGGGAAAGCATCACGTCATTCTGGGGAAAACATCACCCACTTTTGAAGGCATTTCCTGGCACCCGAAGATGTGACAACAAGAAATGTGATAGCTTGGCAAGTGAGGCCAAGTGAAAACTGAAACATGCCTGTGGTTGTATGGAAGAGGGATTCTCAGATATTTTCTTTCACTTCTCTTATACTCAAATTTCCCTTTTCCATTTTAGTCAAAAAGGAGTAACAGTCTCAAAAGCAATAACCTCAATCAGCTGCAGAGATGTGCCTCACAATGTCTTTATATTGTTCATGTTTCCTGTCTGGACACACTGTCTTTCTCACCACAGCTACAGTGAGTAGGATTTGTACTCTGAGTGGCTGAAAATTTGCTCTGCACCCTCCTTTGAACTCTCTGGTCTGTGAGAATCACCTCTTGAATACATCCTTGCTACTACGCCTTCTAATATCTCCTTTCAGCTTTAGGAGCACTCAGTCACTCAGTTCTTTGGATCTATCTCCTGCAGTGTGGTTTCTGTGCCTACATCCTGTTTTGGATCCCAAACAAGGATCCACCTTAGCTGATCCACCTTTTCTGGTGGACAATCTGGCTGTGGCTGGTCTGTCTCAGTGGAGGATGCAATGTCACTTGAAGGCAGTGCTACTGCAGCACACCCAAAAAAATAGTGAAAGGAAAGCTGTACTATCTCCAGGATGCCAAGGACTCCTCTGCAGGAGCTTGACTCCAATGCTGGATCTGACCACCAGTGCCTTGCAAAGACCCATGGCACCTCAGGAGGTAAGGGTCGTAGCTGGTGCACTGCAGAGGAGAGGAGAGAGGGAGGTGTTGGGTTTGAACTTAGTGTATATGGAGGCAGCAAAAGACAAGAAGTGACTGTAGAGCTGTTTGGAAAAGAGGCCACAGGGACAGGGAGAGGTTTTGTTCAAGAACTGTATGAAGAATTAGTCACTGGCAGCACCACCATCCTCTTGTGGGCTGCATGGTAGATCTCAGGGACCTCAGGCATGTCTGACAAGAAGGGATAATTTCTACAGATGGCAGTTGTATTCATGATGTTCACTCACTATAGGGAGAGGCCAATATTGCTCAGGAGGAGGAGAGATTGAAATACTGAGGGGGAGAAAATAAATGAAATTTATCCATGGCGGGCTGTATCTCTGCTGGTGAAGATGCTGGAGGCTGCCAGAGGGTGTCCCTGGACAAGGACACTCAGACCTCTGTGTTACCAGAATCTATGTGTCCCCATTTCAGGCTAAGACAAATATCACTCTCCAAAACAGTTTTTTGGCATGGTTTGGGGGCTAAGACCAATCCATGGCCACTCCTAAGAGGCAGTTTGTAAGCACCCAATCTAGTTTGTAAAGTGAGATATTTTAATAATGTGAACATGAGCTTCAGAGCCTGAGGATAGTTTTAGTCACAATTCACTAGCAAAGTTGAAGCATTAGACACTTAGTAAAGTTTCTGGCACCTAAATTACAGCAAGAAAATCCTGGCCAAACTGCCTAAGAAATAGGAAATCCTGGGCATGAAGTTCTTACAAGCTGGGGGCAGAGTGGTTGGAAAGTGGCCCAGCAGAAAAGGACCTCGGGGTGCTGGTTGACAGCAGCTGAACAAGAGCCAGGGTGTGCCCATGTGGCCACGAAGGCCAATGGCATCCTGGCCTGGATCAGCAACAGAGTGGCCAGCAGGACCAGGGCAGGGATTGCCCCTCTGTTCTCCGCAATGGTGAGGCCACACCTCAAATCCTGTGTTCAGTTCTGAGCCCTTCAACTCAGGAAGGACATTGAGGGGCTGGAGCTTGTCCAGAAAAGGGCAGTGAAGCTGATGAGAGGTGGAGAGTGTAAGTTAAGTCCTATGAGGAGCAGTTGAGGGAGCTGGGGTTGTTTAGCCTGGGGAAAAGGAGGCTCATGGGAGACCTTATCACTTTCTACAAGTGCCTGAAAGGAGGCTGGAGGCAGATGGGGATCATTCTGTTCTCCTGGGCCACCAGTCACAGGAGGAGAGGATACAGTCTTAAACTGCAACAGGGGAGGTTTAAATTGGAAATTAGGAAGAATTTTTTCACAGAAGGAGTGATTGGGCATTGGAGTGAGCTGTTCAGGAAGGTAGTGGAGTCACATCCCTGGAGGTGTTTAAGGAGACTGGATGTAGCACTTAGTGTCATGGTCTAGGTGACACGGTGGTGTTTGGTCATAGGCTGAACTTTATTATTTCAAAGGTCTTTTCTAACTAAATTGATTGTATGATTCTCTAATTCTACTGAGCCAATCTACTGCACCGAGTGATGACTTTTTTGGATCCTACCTTGTAATTACCCAGAGTCAGATCTCTATTTATTTCCTTTGCCATGCACTGCCACAGCCTTTCTTTGTTTTTCTGACCAGTTGTGCCAAATGCAGTTGGTACTCACAGCTTTCCAAGGGCACAGTGTAGCAAGGACCCGTAGCCCAGGCACACCACTGGAAATACACAGCCTTTGTTCAAGACAGCAATTAAATACGCACAGTAGGTGAAAAATATTCATTGAAATTGTATCTGTGCTTTAAATGTTTTCTTGATACTGCTTAATCCAGTCACCATTTCATTTATTACCTCATGAAATCCTTTTCTCTGGATTAAGCTAGAATTACAGCCCTGTAATTTACGGACCAAACATTACACCTGAATGCCTAAAAATATCAAATTAGCTATTACAAACCAAGTTCTATAACTTGACTTTGCACTGATGCTGCACATAGTGAAGGAGAAACAGAAAAAAAAAAAAAAGAAAGAAAAATTATTAGGAGGTATGTTTGCCCTCCAGCTGGACTATGTTCTTGTAAAAGTGATAATCTGCATCAAAGTGATCTAAACAGAGCAACCAGCAAAGGAAATTAAAACTGTCATTCTTTGACACAGGATACCACTTGATAAGGATGCAGAGCAGCTGTAAGCTAAATGAGCCACATAATACTGCATTTTTCATGGTGTCCTTTATACAGACTTCACAATAATGTTATCAGCCTATGGCTCTTGTCTAGCAATTAATGATTTGTGCTAGTAACATATTTTGCCATTTAAAATTGTATTATTCATATTTTGTTGAAAAAGAAAAAAGATAAGCTGTAATTTGTAACCTCTTTTGGAATGTGAATTGCTTTCTAAGTCTTCTGACAAAAGAAAATACCGTTTCCAGGCCTAAATCCCAAAACAGCAAAAAAATGAAACAGACTTAATAGTTTTTTTACATGCATGGTTTTAGGGAACAAGTTTTGCTTATTTTATATATATATATATGTATACACACACACATACATAAAATGTAAGTTAATACATATTTTAAAAACAAATTTTTTAAAAAAGATAGAACTCTGTCAAACCCTATTCTCATTTTGGCCTGGCTGCTTATGTAATTTTAGAAAAGATGATCTTGGCATGTAGAGAAGCTAAAGCTTTCCCATTTTAAACTGCTTCATCTTTCATCCATTTTCAGTAATTTCAGGCAAGCTTACTGGAACCTTTTCCTGGGATTTCTTGGAGTTGCGAAAACACATCCCTCTGACACTCACTCTGCAAAAAAGACTCACGTCAGGCCCTGCAATCAATGGGTCTTACCTTGAAAATGAATTTCATTGTGTTCTGCTTTGGACTTGAAGATGCAAATAACATTCAGGAACTATCATGCAAGTTAGATAAAGAAATGCTATTTTACTACTGCTCCAAGATGGGAAGAAAATACCCACCCTCAGGAGAGGAGGGCAGTGGAAGTGCAGGCTGCTGCACCAGCCTGGGTGCCAGGGTCTGTGGCACTGCCAAAGGGGCTGTTATCAAAGGGAATGATTCTGCCAAGAGATGGGAAGAGCAACAGGATCCTCACCTCTGCTCTTCCCTCTCCACTGGAGCCTCCTCAGCAAACTTGCCACCTTTCTACTTCATTTCCCAGCCTCTGAAAGAAGGGAACTCAATCAGCTGATCCCGTTTGTCCACTTCTGTTGTGTCTTGCAGGTGGTTTCACAGCACAAGCCCTATCAGGAGGATACAACAGCACTATTGCTACTCTCACACCATGCATTAAGCAAGCATCCCAAGGAGCAAGGACACTAAATATTGAAGTGTCTTGGGTTCTAAACCAAGACAGTAATATGGTTTTCATTTCCTATATTTGCTTTACTGGGTATATATTTTGCTTTTCTGGGGCATATTTAGCTGTTATTTAAACTCCCATCTATGAACACAAGGCTTGACAATTGCTTCTTTATTATATTTATCAGTAGTATTACTGTTAGTGAAAGTCCAGTCCACTTTAAGGACTCCAAAGATGTTATAGATTTAATAACACATGTTGGAACCCTCAATAAAGTCATGGGACCTCATGATGATCTAAAATGAGTGAGACTACAAATAAATGCTTGCCCTCAGCATGTTTGTAGTCATTTTCCATGAAGATAAATTGCCTGAGGAGGAAAATACAAGGCAGTTAAAACTGCTGGTTTATTTCAGAATAAAATTGCAGTGAACATTACTGTCAAAGCAAAGTTAAACATCCTGTCAAGCATGTGTAAGGACCTCAGGGCCCACTTCAACTGAGGAAATGTCTTTGCTGGCATTAATCTAGTATAGCTGGGTTTTGCTCTGTAAAATGTCAAATGTTTCTCTTCCCTTTCTGCCATTCACAGTAGTAATACATCGTAAGGATAAATGAAAGTTACATAATGTTCAAGAATTGAAAATATCTCAAGAAAATGTAATTCTTCTTGACTGCATTCAGAGTCTTTTGTTGTCTGAGGGAGCCTGGGATTCTCTGTTCAGTAAAATTCCTGGTGTGTTTGAGAATTAATAAACTAGTAGGGAGAGATTTTCAAAAGCACAAACTACAGCCATATGGCTATCTGCCATGGTTTTCACAACTCATCTTGACTGGATTTCTAAAGACAAGGTTCTTCCTTTGCTCTTTTCCATGCTGATGCTCAGGCTGATGTGGTGGCTCTGGTAGTAAGAACCATGGTCCCCTAAGAGCGCTCTCCCTGGCACAGTCTCACAAACCTCACAGATGAGGAGGTGAGTGTCTTGCCCAGGAGTGTGGGTGATCTACCCTCAGAGGAAGACCAGGAACTGACTGGGAGCTTAAACTCACCACTGTCCTTTTTACATCTAATCATTATGACCTGCTGCTTTGCTGTTGTGACCTTTTGCCAGTGTCCTTCCCCAGCCACTTCACAAACTCATGGTTCTATAGGTGCTGCTGTCCTGCTTAGGAAAGACCTCAAAGATTTGACCCTCACATCCAGTTGTGAAATAAAAGACTAGAGCTATTCAGGACAACTCTTATACATTCACCTCCATGTCATCATCCAGAAGCCTCTGAGTTGGCTTGTCAGTCTTCTCTTCCCATCTGGCATGTTCTTCTGGGTTTATGAATAGCCACTTCCATCAGCAAACCTGTGAGGTATGTGACATACACCATCCTTGGGTGACAGAGAGGAACTACATGGGAACATGAATTCACAGCTACCTATCAGACAAAAATCTGTATAGAGTTACTCGGGGGTTATTTTGTTTCCTTGGTATTTTCTTGCAGTTTGTTTTGAAGTTTTGGGGAGCAGAGTCGTACCTTTGCAAAGCAAAGGGATGGCAGTGCAAATAAGTCAGTAGACTAGTGACTAGTCTATTAAATTTTTCTTAAACTGAATTTTGATGTGTGTTCAACCAACAGTAATCCCCCAGCAGAGAGCAACACATGTTGAGGTATGGATTTCAGATGAAACAGTTTCCAGATCAGGTTTGTGCCTGTGCTGCTGTTGGAGAGGAGGCAAAAGAGGGGGAACAAGGTGAATAGGGAATAAGCAACAGGGTACTGGAAAGATACATATTTTACTTTTCTGTTTTGGCATGGATCTTTCCTTAACACATGGTAAGCTATGACCTGTGTTGTAACTAGTGCTGAAGAGGGAGTTGCTTTTCAGAGCAGACTCGTAAGAGAAGCTACGTGCAGCTTTGAGCTTGCGTGCACAGCCGTCCCCAGGAGAGACACCAGTGAAGTCACGGTGGTCCTTGGATGACCTCTGGCAGTCTGCCTTGCAAACTGTGTTGCTCAGGCAGATTAGAACCCAGGGCCTGAGCCAGGAGCCTGACTTAGCTACATCTGTGAGTATGCATGCCTAGAGCTTGCAAAGTCGAATTTAACTCAGGCCTCTAATTTCAATCTGTAGGGAATGCTGACACTTCCCACAGACAGTTTCTTGGCTCACTGTTTGTCAGTGGCCCAACATCAACAGGGTGTTCTAAGATGTCACCAGGGTTTGTCAGAAGAATTTTCAGGAGAAAAAACCACCAGCATTGCCCATTTTAATTTCAGAAAATACCAGAGTGCTGAGCAATGAGGCTTCAAAGAGAAATACAGCAACAAGGAAAGTGATTGTTCCCCATGACTGATGAAAATGACATGTGTGGATCTCAGCTTGAGTTTCGTGGGCTTGCACTAAATCCATGAATGCACCCAGTAAATAAGAGACTTTTTACATATTACATGATTTCAAATTCATGACAGCATCATTTTGTCTTCACCAAATCCTACCTTTTCATGTTGTCTGTCATACAAAGGATCCAGAAACATCTTGCAATTAGCCAGGTCTCTGCTGTGACCAGGTCATGTAATCGCAGCTGCCTCAATGTCACTGTATGTCACCTTTTCCTTTTCTGCTATTTAATTATATTTAGGTTTTTTTTAGGCTCTTTTTTTTACTTAGGTTCCCTTTCCTATTTACTTGCTGCCTATTGTCTGCATCTTAAGTTATAAAATCAGGATAGGGAGTAGGGGGGTGGAAGTTCTGGTGAGTTATGCAACTTCACAGTGAGTTAGAGATGTGACATTTACTTCTGGTTGGGGTCTCCAGACTGTTGTGTAACATCAAACACTGAACACAAAAACACTGTAGGTTCATCTGGAGGGTTTGGCAAAATTAACATTGCCAAGCCCTTGCCATTAATCTTACCTAAATGTTAATGTTTAATTCCTAAATTAACAACATTGCCATTAACATTTCCTAAAATGTGAGCAGAACAGGCTAAAATTCTGAAAAACTTTAACTCATGTTACAAATTGGTACTCAGGTGCCATTCATTGCTCTGCAGCACCACTTAAGGGAATCACACGGGAGAGAGCATTTGGATAGCATCCTATCTTCACAATGTCTTTCTTGGGGATGAATCTTACTCCTATCTTTTTGTTTTACTCCATGAGATGGAAAGTCAAATTAGGCAATCATCTTGGAAACACACTCCATTGCTCCGGTGCCCTTGCTGTATTTCTCTGGAAAGATAACATATGATTTATTAAAGGACATATCCTCTTTTTGGAGGGATCTTCCCCTAAAACCACCACATAGTATAAGGTTATGGTGGCAGAATTTCTTCCTCCCATTTTCTGTGGACAAGCTGGTGATCCAGGTCTGTATTACTATGAATTTAATCGGCAGTATATGTTAGAGGGCTCATCTGTGGTTCACAATCCTGTTTCACTTATCACCATGCCAGAGGAGCTGCCCTAAAAAGATCAGTGCCAAAAAGCACTGCACAAAAAGGGCAACCATGTCATCTGTGCTTCCATTTCTCCTGTGCAGTCTAAATCCAACCCAGCTACACAAGAAAATGTGAGGTATCTCTTTATAAACAATCACTGCATACCTAGATGCTCAGATTGCTAAATGAAGGCAGGAAGGAAGGGTGAAGGCAGCAGTCCAAAGCCCAGATTTCCTGACTCACTGCTGTGACCCGGCTGTGTCCTCCAGCTGCTTCCATGCAAGTAACATTTTCTGCTGAGTCACAGCATGACAAGGCATTTTCCCTTAGTGATTAATCTCTTCTCTAAGAGCAAATCTGCTTCTGATTTCAGCTCTCTCCTGCCCTGAGGAAAGTGCCTGGATCATGGCAAAAGCAGATCTTTCTCCTTTCTATATCAGTTTCCCCTTTTTCCTGGCTACTGCTCACACCTCGCTTTATGTCCGGAGTATGGGAATAACCACAGCTGTCTTAGGGAATCACCACTTATCCCATTTGCCATCCATCTTATTAACCAACCTCTGCCAGAGAATGTCTGTAAATTCTCTTTATGGGAATTTTCTTTGGCACAAACTGCTTTGGTAGCACAGCACTTGTAATACTCCTGCTGCCTTTGCAGCTCTTTACTGTATGTTGCAACAGCTTGCACAGCCAGTTTCCACACACTGTCACTGGCTAAATCATTCTTGGCATCAGTGGATAAGCTTTCCAGAACCTGCACCCCAGCCCTGACTAAGCCAGGGCAGGAATCTGGGTCCTGGGATGTTTTTTCTCACTCAAGTGTTTTGAAACATTTTGGATTCAACATCTCTGGGTTGATCTCACCCTGTTGTCTTCACCCTGTTATGGTGAACAGTGATTTTCCTTTTAAAACAAATTTTTGACAATTAAGTGTCTGTGCTGCACTGTCATTGGTAACAAAAACTAGCTAAAAATCATGATGAGAGATTGAAAAATAGACTGGTTTTGTTAAGGTTTTTCAAATTGCATGTAACATGCTATGACAAGAAGAGTATACATGACCATTTCTTATTAATTTTCTCTCCAACACTTTAGTTTTACTTAGAAATTAAAGGAGTCACCAAAAGAGAACTATAGGGCCTGTTTGTTCTAGGAAAATACAGGATGGTAAGATAGTAATCAGGGAAGTAAAGTAACCCTGCAAAGTGAAAGTTGAGTAACTATGACTTTTTGAGCTAGATTGATTCTGCTTTTACAATTTTCTGTTTCCCGGCTTTTCAGCTTTGCTAGCTGGTTAACTTTGGGGCTCAAAGAAAAGATGAAAGGTCTTGGCCAATGAATCAACAGCTCTGTCCCTTCAGCATGAAAGCCTGGTCTCAGAGTAACCCAAGAGACCCTACACTAAATGGGGAAAATCTTGGCCAACCTGTTCCATAGGGTTAAGGTGGGAAATCAAAAAAAAAGAAGAGGATGAATTAGAATGGAAATACCATTTTTTCCACATACATTAAAAAGAAAATGAAAACCAATATTACTACTGTTTTTTAAAAAGAGCTGCCAAGTGTTTTGAAAGAATTGTCTTTACTTGAAAAGAGATTTTGATTCAAGAGAAATTGCCTGTGTATGTGCCCTTTAAAAGGTATTTTGTAGAGATGCTACCAAGGTTCATCCACATCAAGACCATGTCTAGGCTCTATGGTAGTACAGACCACTTAAAGAAAGGTGGGTTAGAAGTGTATCAGTGGGCCTGTGTGATGCTGGCTCCTCCTGGGTTTATACATCATGAGGTTGCCTTGATTTGCAGGATATGAGCTGTTTTCTGCAGTGGATTGTCACCTTCTTCACAGTCCAGGATAAGTGCTGCTTAGGGAAGGGAACATCTGCTCTCACTGTTTGTTCAACAGCTGATCCCTCTCTCACCTACTGCCATTTGTGTCTTTCCAGAAATTTTTTACACCTGAAATGGTGAAGAGATGCTAACCACAACAGGATTTCTACCACAGCCTTATAAAACCTCGGAAGTATTAATTTGTATGAGAGAAATTACGGCAATAATGTCATTCTCATGAAAAATTTAAGACAAAGAGGTTTTCCTGGGGTTTTACATAGAGTGAACCCAAAAAATAGGTACATTTTTATAAAAGGTTTAATTCTTTTAATTCACTAAAGTTGCCTTATTTGTGAAACCAAATGTTTTATAGATAGCTTCAGCTACACAAATAAATTAATGGTAGAGGAGTCAGATCTTTCTCCCATTCCTTCAGATGTCACAGCTTCTTCATAAAGATGCTGAATACTGCACTGACTTCAGCTCTGGGTATCTGGAAAATAAAAACCACCACTCTTGTTTTAGCTTCTAAAGCCTGGCTATTATCAGTGGCCTACAGGGACTCTATAGATAAGACATTGTCAGAGGTTCACCTTCTTTACTACAGAAGGTAACAAATGGATCATGCCTAAATCCTTCCTTACTGGTGACAACTTTGAGGAAAATCTTCAAGGGAAAAAAGTCTTTGAGGACAAATGGGAATTAATGTGTCTTTACAAGTTCACCAAACTAAGTCTTTCATTTATTTTTAATCCTGGACAAAACATGTCTCTCAGGTTTAGGGTTCAGTAAGGAGGAGGGTCATTTTGAACATCCTTCTTTAAGTCTTAAACCTTGGAGGGCAGCTGCTGTACCCTTAATATGCAGTGTATAAATGGTACCTAAATGATTATAAAATACTTCAGGGAAAATGATGTTTTAAAATGCTGAAAAGACTAACCCAAAATAATAATAATTTTAAAAATATAAAAAATTAAAAGATTTTTTTCAAGAGTGCTTCATTGTTTTTAAAAGGGTCAAGACCATTCTGCAGAAGCAAATCAACCTTTGGGGACATCTTTTCCAGTAAAGGTGGTTACAGCACCATAAAACTTTCCAAAGAAGTCCCCTCAGAGTTCATTCCAAATCTGCTTCTTCCTTTTTTGCACGTAATTTCCAGCAGCGAATAAAGCCCCGAGGATAAATAAACTTAATTGTTTTTACATGCCCCCCCCCATAGCCTCTGACTCGTGTCAAGTGAGAGTCACTCTGCTGACGCACCTCTCGCCAGCCAGATCTACAGTAGAGTAGTGTCTCCCCTGCCCTTGTTCTGCTTTCCCTCTCCACTTGGCAGAGGGACGAGTGTGGGATTTCACCGGCTTGTCTGCCAACTTTGTAATGAGAGATGTGTCCAGCTACCATTGGTTACTTTCAATCTGTGAGGGCTAAAATAAAATCATTTGAAGCTTCAGACAAATACGACGAAGGAAAAATCCTCTCTGCTGTTGATTTACTGGAACACACTATCACCAAGACTTGAAGGGAGGGAATTTGAAAAGAACAAATTACATGGATTGCACAAGATATTAATTTTATGATTTGGTGAACAAGCCCAATAACACATGCCCTAATGTGAGAATGTAGGTAGCAAGCACCACAATTCACAGCCATCACATCTGTCTTAGACTGATCTTTGCATAACTTCCCAGACTAACTAGCTACAACACTTTCTCAAAAAGCAGCTGAATCTACCCCTTCTCTGTCTGTGCTTCCTAAATAATTTCCTTAACAGAGTCAGAACACAGCTAGTCTAGTAAGAATTTTATGGATAAAGCTGAAGGTCATTACAATATATCTAGATTGGCTATTAATATTACACAAACCCTAGGAAACAGACAAAAACTATTTTCAAAATGTGAACTGCAGGTTGCATTTCCTATATACAGTGTCATGCGCCCTTAATACAGTATATCAGCCAGGGTGTCTTATTCAAGAGTCCTCATAGGATTTTTGTGGTTGTTGGAGCAGAAAGAAGAAGAACAGGTTTATTAAACAGTGAACCTAATGTTGAACTACAAAGCAAGACGTTGCACAAAGACTAGAGTGTCAGATATGTACTTCTTGCTCATCAAAATCAGCAGCCAGAGAATTCCCAAGATGTTAAAGCAAATTTATAGAATAAAGTCTCTTTCTAAAAACATGCCTGGCAGGTTTTGTAGCAATATTGTGCAAGATACAGAGTAGAAATAACTCATAAATAACTTAAGGTAAGGAAAATGTTTCAACTATTTTGGTCAACANAAGCAGTTTTCCCCAAGCAGTTTTCCTCTCCCAAAAATTGAGTAATTTTTGAAATGAAGTAACTGATTTGTTATATAGCTTGTTTTTGTGTTTTATCAGCAACCGTTTTATGTTCCTTGTACTCCAGATGGTCCTAAAAGGCTGCCTAGTATAACCGTGGTACAGCTAAAACACTCAGCACCGTGCAGATGCTTTAGTGTATCCCCAGGCCAGGGCTATAACCCCAAGCATTTCATCCAGTGCTGCCTTTTCCAGCCTCCCCTCCAGCCCAGCCCCACCGCCACCACCTCCCCCAGCTTCTCCTGCCGTTCTCTCAGGCCAGAGTCCAGTCGTGGGAGTATCTCGTGGCTGTCCTCCAGAAAATTTGCCTGCCTTTCCAGGAGATGTAGCATCAGCAAGACATTCTGTAGAAAATACCCATTTGGTGGGGAAAGGGAACTGAGCTGCTAAACAAGCACCATTTGCCCAACTCTGTAACAGAGGAATAATTTAAATCCATGGAGGCCATACATGAAGGTGGCCGCTGGTCTTGGCAGCCTCTGCACATGGTAGCCTTCCACAGACAGTTTAGTCTTCAGTGCATTTCCTACCCCTTTATTTTGTTCATGAAAGTCAGTGCTAAATACTATTAGTACCAAAGGCTGCCTGCAAATCCCAGCAAAGGGGAAGTTGTCATGTGCTCGCCCATTCCATGCCCAATAGAAAGACTACATACAGTACTGACATTGTGTTCTAGGAGCACTTTTTTAAACATAAAATGTAGGGCAAATGTCAGGCCTTAACTGCAACAAGTTTGATATTTTCGATAGCTATATCCTGCTATATCTATGCTTTTGAACTAATCATTGCAATCCTGAGTTTAGGATAAGTGCTCAATTAACTCTACAGATTCCTAAGGAAGTTTTGGAGTTTCTACTGAATCTCATTCTGTCATGAACAAATTGCCAGAAGAT
>VYXD01011422.1:117249-175223 GCA_013397195.1 Hylia prasina | reverse complement strand
GGGGCTACATTTTTGGGGTATGTTTTTTTGGGATACGTTTTTCGGGGGGATGTTTTTCAGGTACATTTTGGGGCTACATTTTTGGGATACGTTTTTCGGGGGTACATTCTTCAGGTACATTTTTCGGGTACATTTTTGGGGTACTTTTTTCGGGTACATTTTTGGGGTATATTTTTCGGGGGCACATTCTTCGGGTACATTTTTAGGGTACTTTTTTTGGGTACTTTTTCGGGGGTACATTTTTTGGGGTACGTTTTTCGGGGGTACATTCTTCGGGTACAGTTTCTGGGTACTTTTTTGGGGTACGCTTTTCGGGGGTACATTTTTTGGGGCTACATTTTTGAGGTACGTTTGTCGAGGGTACATATTTCGGGTACTTTTTTTTTTTCCCCCTGTGCTGCCGGCTGCTCTACAGGGCATCACCCCCGCGGGCACGGTCAGGAGGGCTCTTTGACGGCACGGGCGAGCTCCTCCTGCCTCCACAGAGCCCAGGGCTGAACTCCAGGACCGAAATCCAGCGGGATGGCGTGCCAGAGCCGCGGCCAGACACGGCAGCGCCTTATCTGATGCTCCGGCTCCGCCAGAACCGGTCCCGCTGACTCACGGCCGCCTCATCCAGGAGAGGTTTTTCAGGCTGCATCCCACAAATCCCGGCAAAGGATGCCTTGTTCCTGGCGGAGCCGCTTCCTCCTGGCAGGAACGGGATGGAGAAGGTGTGGGATAAGGAAATTTGAGCGGCACAAGCCCCGTGTGAGTTCGGAGCGTTCAGCATCCGCAGCTTTCCTCTCTGGGACAGCGCTCGGCGCTTGCTGCGGGGAAATCAACTTCAGGATCACTTCGAAAATTAGCCACAACCAGAATTCTACTCTTCAAACCCAAATATAGATTCACAGGCAGTCGTTTCAGTGCAAAAAAAAATTAAAATTTTCTATCACAATCGGGAGGTGCGGGAAACAAAGGTGCGTCTTTTCACCAAAATGCTCTCAAGTAGGTGTTTTATTTTCTACATTCACACAAGCACCTTGGGACGCTAATAATCTTAACAAAAGATTATTAAAATCTTAACAAAAGATGATTAAAATTCTAACATAACGTTATTAAAAATATTAACATGAAATTTGAAAAAAAAAAAACGCTGAAAAAAACCCTGAAATTCATCGCTGCTGTTGTCTGCTAGAGACACGGGTGTTAGCAAAACCTCTATATACACACTAATACAAAACTGTAAATTCTAAAATAGATTACTGACAAAAAAAAAAAAAAGTAACTTTTATCTTTGCACACCCCGTGTGTGAATGCAAACTCTATAAATAATAATGAAATAAGCCAGGTACCTAAGCAATAATAGAGTAAAACTCCAGAGTGTCATTAAGCAGCATAACCAACGGCAAATATTTAAAAAAAGTGTTTTCAAAAATAGCTCTCCGTTAATAAGTTATCATCTCATTTGGTCTGAACACACAGTTGATTTTGCCTTACAAAATGCATTTAACAACCTCACACGAAGAGGTGGGAATTTTGGACTTGCAGGTCGTATTCTGGTTCATTTTCAGGTCCACGGCGCAAGTACGAATCAAATAACGCCGTGTTTTAATCTGCCGCGTGAAACCCCGAGTGGTGTCAATTAACCTTGGTACCCGCAGTGCAGCCTGCACGGAGGGCAGCCACCTCCCCATCAGGCATGGGGAGTAAAATGTGGGATATTGCATCAGAGACTTGGGGTAAGCTCTTGTAAAAAACCTGGGAAAAGGCTCCCGCGTGCTCCGGCTGACTAACACTTTCCATTGTACAGGGCTCTCTCCTTCGGGAAGGGTTAACTCCGCTGTTTGTTTGCTTTGCTGTTTAGCGGGGGAAATCCCAGAGGCTGCGGCGGTACCGATCCAGTGCCCGGAGAAAGGTGAGTCAGTCCTGCCGGCGCTGGGGAGTGTTAAAAACGCTGCCTCCCTGATCCATTAAAATCGGGCTGACACCCACGTGTGCCTGGCCTTCCCCCTCTGCACAGGCGGCTCAAGTGCTCTTGAAACATCATTTTACAGCCCGGCGTGCTTAATGAGATTAAAACCTGAGCGCGGAGATCTCGGCTGCCTGCAAAGCAGGAACAGCCATGGGAGGAGAGTTTTTACGCCTGCCCCGTTTATTGTGACTGTGTTTGTGGCAGGGCTTGGAAATGCCTTTGCAATATTTCCATTGTAACAAGGAAGTCTGTCTAGTAACTCCTGAAATGTTTTTGAAGTCACTAAATAAAGCTTAGAAACCTGCCAACTTTTTAATATTCTTTTATACAGCTTAGAAACCTGCCAATTTTTTAAAAATTCTTTTATACATCTCACAAGCTGTTATCAATTTCTAATAAATAACCATCCTAAGTTTTACTAACTTTTTTCTGTTATTATTTTCTAATAAATAACCATCCTAAGTTTTACTAACTTTTTTTTCTGTTATTAATTTCTAATAAATAAGATAGTGGGCTAATAAAAAAATGGGATGTTTTGCCTACCAATTCAAACTCATTGTCTATTGCATTGGCTCAGCATTTTCCCCACTGTGTGTTTTTTAATAAATAAATGAATACATATATATGCTATATGAATGTACAGAACTTAAATAAAAAAGTGAATAAATAAATTCATACATATATATGCCATATGAATGTACAGAACTTTTAGGCTATATAATATGGCCTATTAAAAAGGCTATAAATGAACTTATTGTATGGGCTTAGCACTGTGTTGGTCTTGCATATATTCTCTAAGCACATCAGAACAATTTAACAAGAGAGCTGAGAAAACAGGGTTATAGACGAGATTTGACTAGGAAAAAAGCGAAAACTTTAAAACTTGCTTGGTTTAAGAAAGCAAACCTCTTCCAAAAAGTAAAAAACCTCATCTTTTTTTATAGTAAAAATCCAATAAAATACCGTTTTTATAGAAACCTATCTAAATTCCCGAGCTCAATTCCATTCCATCTCTGCCCAAAGTATTTTGACTCGGTCAAGACTTACTTATTTGTCACCATCTAGAGATCCTGCCCCAAACCTTGGCTGCATCCAGACTCCTGTGACTGTCATTGTCATCTTTATGTCTAAGGGGGGAAAAAAGGAAAATAATGAAAACACAAACTACTAACATAACGTTTGCAGCAGAAAATAAGAATAAGATCTGATTAGATTGCCAAAACTTATAAATGTCAGCAATTAAAAGATTAGTTAGTTTGTTGTTTACTGTGTGGCACTCAAACAAAAGACACTCTCTGTGATGGAACACCTGCAAGAGGGCTCCAAGAAGTATTTTTTATCAAATATGCAGCATGTAAAAGAAAATACGTGATGCACATTCATAATAATATTTTATTTGTTGGATTTTCTTGTCCCAAAATGGAGGAAACAGCTCAATTATAGTACAGAAGCCATTGATGTATTTCTGCACTCTCTTCCATGGATACAACTTGCAAGGCTAAAAAATTTCTTCTAACAATGTCAGATTTCCACAGTTGTAAAAGCTATAAAAGAAAAAAGTCCTTTTTATTTCCTTGGTTTAACCATCCCAAGTTTTACTACCATGATGGAAAACCTAATGCAAAGTAGTAAATTGTTTCACACTCAGAATGTCTAAAATGGAACCAAACTTTAGAAAACTTTAAATTAATTATCTGTATCTCTAAATCAGGATGTTTTGGAAAAAATACTTTATGAGCAAGAATCAGCTGGCAACATACCTGAAATGAGAATTACTGCTGAGTTTATGAGCTTTTTGAAGGTGTTGGGTCAGTGAATAACTCCAGGGGAAGTGTTTTGACTGATATGGAATTTATGTTTCAGAATTACTCTCGGAAAGGAAGACTGTTAGAGTCATGGAAGGCTTGCAGGTATCTATGACAAAAATTAATCCCCTGTTGAAAAGGAGAAAACCACACTAAAATAGCTGAAGAAGTTTTGAAGTAGCTTCCTAAAATATTTCCACTTTGTGGTTATTAGAACCTGTCTGGTTAAGGAACCCCAGTGAATGTGGAAATTCTCTGCACTGGCCATTGCTACTGCAGATCTCCAAGAGCAGGGTGACAGCAGAACCCATGAAATATATTCATTTTACAGCAGAGGAGTGATCACAGCCCAGGAAGCTGAAGAGACAGGCAGCAAGCATGCATAAATTATAGCAGCCCAAACTGAATTTTAATGTGTGGCCACACTCACATGATTAAAAGTTTCCCTATTTTCAGGTAACATATTAGTTCTAAGTATGGAGTACCAGTCCAGAAAGGTGATGTTGGATTTTAATCCCTGAAATACTTTGCTGTTGAGATCAGCAACAGCAAAGTATTTAAAAAAAACAATAAAAAAAAGGGAGGTGGGAGGAGGCTGGCCAGAGTTCAAGACTCTGAGAATGCAATTGCATGTACCTACAATAAGCACTCAAAAGGAAGAATGAGGTATTTGCATAACACTTGCAAGAGTCCTAGAAATGTGGGCAAATAAACGCTGGGTTTGATGCAAAAAGAAAACATTTCATTAATTCACACGAAACCAAATGCACATAAATTCGAAACTTTAGTCTCATTTAGAGAAATATGTTTTATCCTGCTGTTTATTACACTCAACACATGAACTCTCTTGCAGTGCTGTCTCAAGGTGAAGTCCATGAAACAAAACCACATCCTCCAGCATCACAGCTGTAGGGACCTGAATCACTGTGTGCCTCAACATGTTTATGTGGATCAGAGGCTCTCTGAAAACTGAAAACAAGGTAAAACAAATAACAGATACAATAGTACAGAGGAATAGCCTTGTGGTTAATGTTTAGGACTGGGAGGTAGATACTTTTGGCTCTGACAATGACAAGTGAAAGCAGAATATGTGTAAATTGCTTCTCTGCCTCAGTGTTTCCACCTGTGGAAAGGGGATAGTACAAACATCTCTTTGATGTGCTCTTAATTTCTTTTTCCATTCCTTCTTTCTTCCCACACATCCACACCATGCCCAAACCCAGGCTATTTTTCCACAATTATCACCCTTGCTTTATGTTCGTGTAGAGAAAATTCTTGTGCATCACCAATCATCCTCTTTAATTTAGAAATTCCAGTTATTTCCTTTTATCCACACACAGCGTGAACTCAAAAGCACTTAAATATTGATGCATTTTACCCCATTTCCAGCATCCAAAGCCCAAGCCTCTCATCTTCTCAGGAAAAGTTAAAATAATTTGCCAGTGCTTCCATGTGCAACTTGGGTTTGTCACATCACCATGCCACAAGCCTCAGATTTTCTTACCTGCTGTTACAGAGGTGACAATGGAATTACGGTGTTAAAATTGGATGTGTGCTTTCAGTGAGGAGGCACCTGTGCTCACCATCCCACAAAAGCTATAGGTAACACAGATAACTAGAAAAGATAATAAAAAAACCCACATTTTCTGTTCTTTATCACAGCTTCACCAGGATTTTGTCTTCTACGTGACCCAAAAAAAAAGAAAGAAAGAAAGAAAGAAAATGCCAGTTAAAAATTAGCATGTTAAAATACACTTGGGAATAAAATATACAGAGAAAGAATGAGATGAAAACGAAATGCAGATCCAATAGAGAGGGCAGTGAAATAATGGTCGATTTACAGCATTTCAGGTTACTTCCAAAAAATAGATGGTAAGCTCATGTTTCACCCTCTAGGCCCTCACAAAAAGGATGATTATTGTCTTGCCCTTGGCACTTTTGGAGGATTTTTAGAAGGTGAATGTTGTCTGGAGGCCTTCTGAGGGACAAGCACTGTCAGATCTGCTTTGAGCGTTGGAGGCATTGCCGCTCCCACAAGGGCAGCAGGAAGAGTTCCACACAGTGGGATTTATTTCCTCGGGGCACAGCCGTGCTCAGGGCTTGCTCAGCTGCAGGCTGAGATTTGGGATTGCTCTGGCTCTGGATTTGGGAGGACCTGTGGCAGATGGGCAGGCAGGGCTGGAAGGATTTACCCTGAACAAACAGCCACTCTGTGTGCATGAAGGGAGAGGCTCCCTGAAGAATGCCTGGATTTGGACAAAAGATGGGTTTTACAGGAATTTGAAACTGTGCATGGTTTTGCAATCAGCCCACTGCTTTACAGATGTCCAGAGAAAAACTTTCATGTCTCAAAAAACAAAAAAAGAAGTAAATATAATGCATTGCAATATTCCAGAATCACTCCCTGCACAGGTATTTTTCCTCATAGTTTGTGTCAGACCAGGAATTTTGTTTTGCTTTTCTCCCTAACATAAATAGCTTCATGTGGAAAACCCATCTGGAATAACTTAAAATGCAAAACCGTGTGAGTGAATTTAACAGAGTCTTGGGAGTATCCAAGTTTACTGAGTTGTCTGCCACGTAAATATGTGCACGTAGGGAGTGATTTCAGAATACCTACAGCATTTGCATTCACATCACAGCTTATTTCAGAGTAACTTCTTATAGGTAAGCAAGCCCTTTAAAAGAGAATTTCAATAGTTATCAGCAAGCTGTTACACAATACACTGGGGTAGGAATATGGGAATGTCATGTCTGCACTGGCACTCTGCACCAACACGCAGATGTGTGTGCTGCCAGAACTGCTAAAGAAAGCAGAATCATGACCCAGGGACGTAGCTGGCTTCAATATCTGAAAGGATTTAGGTTGTGCCTGAGCACCTGGGACCCTGGGATGCCTCCCAGCTCCCTCAGCCAAGTTCACTTACTGGGATATGACACAGGTTCACATCAGCCTTGTTCCTACTCCAGCCACCTTGAGATTTTCCCTGCCTGTGCAAGCAGAACGCAGGGCAGAATTATCATGGGACAAGGACAGCCAGGCACGTTGTACAATTCACAAAGTTCTAATCACAGCCAGAGTACCCAGGAACAAATAGTTCAGCTTGCCACGTGCTTTATTTAATATATCACATCTATGTTAATGTGTTATGTTTTAATTAAAAAAAAAAAAACTCCAAACAAACAGCATATTTAAGCACCTTCATTAGTTAATAAAACAAAAAATAAAAAATCCCAATTTGGATTTTTTTCCAATCTCTTTCCAAAAGCACCTTGAGTCTAATCTAATCAAATGCAGAGTGTCCAAGCATCAGCGTGTTGCAGTCAGTGAAAAATCATGTTTCCTTAAGAATGCAACTTGCAAGCAGAATCTGCCCCGACGGAGCAAGTCTGCACAAAGCAATTTGTGTGTTTGTACAACCTGGACGTTCCCAGGTCTGGCTGCATGGCTGGAACATTCCCGTTCCCAAGGCAGAGACCCGCCCGCCTCTCTGCATTTCCTGTGCGTCCCGCAGCAAGATCGCAGCTTTCCTCCCCTCGGATGCGCCGGGATTCTTTCCCAGCAAGTCATCCCTGGCTTGTGGGGATCTCTGGGGACCCGAGGGAGGTTGTGGTTAGGTCAGGGAAGGACTGGGCTGTCTGAGAGAGGCTGATCATGTGCTGCCAGGTGAGCAGGAACCACAGCTGGAACACACCTTGGGCTTTCACCCAGCCCTGGGTCATGAGAGCAAATAAACAGAGGTGCGAGAGGAGAATAAATATCTGCATGGGAGCCACTGCAAAAGAGAGAAGCCCCTTGAACTTTTGGGTTTGAAGGCACAAAGAATGGAATTTCCATGCCTCAGAGGCACGGGCAGCTCTTACTTTTCCAGCATCTGTCACACAGTTGACCTAGGTTCATATATCAATTTTCTTAGCTGATATAACAATGCTGTGTTGTTTATCTGACCTGTAGTTTATCTAACCTTGAGAAAAGTATGTTTTATTTTCAGAAGCTCTAACTTACCATGTTTCCTCATGTGATTTCACAGCAGACTTTCATTGGCTGAACGTTTCCGACCGTTCTGTCAAGCAAATATTTTCTCTGAATTTAAACTGGAACTATTTAGTGGCAATACAAATAACTTCTGAAAGATTTATTAATTAGTAACTTATTAATTAAGCTGCTAGTTTACTTAATATAGTCATATAGCATTGAGACAGTTTCAATATTCTTTTTCACTACAAATTTAGTTTAGGCTAAATGAAGAGGATTGTTTATCAGTGAGTAAATATTCTAAACAATAACAATCTGTTGAAAAAATCAACAGTTTCAAGTTTGAGATCTTCTGTCAATGCACCCACTTGCCATCACCAAAACGTCCACAGATCCCAAATATATTCCAAGCACTTAAAACCAGAACAAAAACACCACCTGTCCCTCCCTTTTTAGCTTGCAGGAAAGCACACCATGTAAAACACAGTGGGTTGAGGTAGGGAGTGTTCTGGTGAAGAAAATACTGACCAAACACACAAAGGCAAGAGGATTTCTGTGCTTCAGAAACACAACAGCCTTCCTGGAGCAAACTCTGCCCTCATGCAGTTGACTTCCATGCAAGTAGAAATATTTACTACATTAATGCACATTAAATGAAAACCTTAAAAATACAAACAGAAATGAGAGCATAACCCCTTGCTGTTTTCTGAAGCTTGATTCTATGCATGATAAAAAAACTTGGTGGTGTTGGCCATCCCTCCACAAGCAGGACATGCTACAACCTTTTGTTTTGTGGGGGTTCTTGGGTGCTTCAACCTACACCTACAGCTAACCCCACACCTTCCCGTAAATACTCCTAAACAACCTAAACCAAAGAAAGCTGCACACGAGGACTGTCCTTTTTTATGAAGAAGCAGAAGAAGAGGTCACATACTTAGGTCTGACTGTTCTGTTTTTAGAAATACACAAACTACTTCTTTAAAAAATAAAAATCGTGTTAGCATTGTTGCAGACACCACAGGACATTTAACCCTGCAAATGTCTGTGGCACAGGGTTGTGTCCAGACACTTCTGGAATATCTCCAGTCCTCACAGTGTCTGGAGCACCAGGATGGTGGGGCAGTGAATAAATGGCAGCTGTACTTCTCCAGAACTCCACTTACTCACTGGTTTTTTTTAAATCCTTGCACTTTCAGTCTTTATATTTAAATTCACATAGTGGTTAACCACAAGCAATCAGCAAGCCACCAAACAATCTTTGCATTTGAAAAGCTCTGTCCTCAGATCTCTTGAGCTCAGGGGCTCTCTGATACTGTGGATACTCTGAAACATAATGCAAGTTTTAACAGCAGAGGTAGAAAACTCTGACTGTTGACCTGTGACAAGGGGAAAATCCCAAGTGGTTTTATGCTTAGGTGTAAATAGAGCTAAAAAACTACTTTCAGAAGAAAACTTCAGACATATGTAAAGGAGTATCTCATCATCTCATGCAAGGAGCAGCCAAGTGTCTCTCATCTACCTAACAAAGGTGACAGCCATGCAGAAATCTCCCTTTTTAGAAAGGTGAAATCATAGCCTGCACCCAATCAAAGCCTTCAGAATCAAGAGGACTAAATGCAAACTCAAGAGCAGGAGGCAGGGAAAGAAAATATTCTTGAAGATAAGAACAATCAGGTGAATCAAGCTAAATGACACTTTGGATATCTTTAGGTGTCAGAAACGAATACATAAAATTCATTTACCAAAAAGGACTTGCTGAGCCCATGCAACCAAGCAGGTGCACAGTGAGTCCATTTCTGCTCTTCATCAGGACGTTCTCTCAAGGAGAACAAGACTAAAACCTTGACCACAGCCCACATCCCCTCCAGTGCATGGAATACAGGCAATTTCCTGGCACAGAGTTCTGAGCTGCAGATTCGTGTACTTAGTAAAAGGTTAGAACCCTAAAATCTTCATTAAAAGACAGGAAATCCTGAAACCTCACCTTGCCTGCAATAGATCTTGCACCTCTGTTGTAACAGATGCTCATTAATTCTCATCTTTTCTAGCACAGACATGGAGAACAAATGGTTTCACTGTTCCTAAACATCTTTGAAGACACACCATGTTCCTTTTCTTCCACATCTGACTTTTCCCCATTCCCATATTTAGGCTATACAGCCAGAGGACTCCCTTCACCTGTCCTAATGGGCTTTATTTTCTAAAGTTATGATCCCAATGATGTGTGGGTTTTGTTCCTCTTCAGGACTAGAAATTTTACACTCTCAGGTCGCTGGAGTGAGTTGAGTTCTCCAGATAAAAAATAATAATGCATCTGTCAGCTAGTCTCCAGAGGGAAAATGAACATATTTATGTTGCCTTACATCCACTGATGGGATTTTGTCATTAATAGCTACCCCAAAAAGCAACTTCAGCCCTTAAATTGAAGACACACATATCTTGGGGCTTCACCAAGAGGATTCCAACCAAATGTGCACTCTGTTGACACATTTTACAAAACAAAGCCAAACTGATTGCTTTTAAAGCAAGCACAGAACGATCTGTTCCAGGAGCAGAGTCCCACAAATTGCCTTATTATCCTTCAGCTTTTCATCTGGAGAGGCTCTGCTCCTACCCTCCCCAGCTCTGAGGCTGAATGGCATGCACAGCAAATGCAGCCCATAGTTTAGCCCTTACTCAAACAATCGAGGCATCTGCTATGAAAGGCTGTCAATGGAATGTGGCTCCAATACAGCCAGGGGCAGGACATCACCTTTGAAGCCACGACAATAATTTTAAGCACAAGAGGCAGCTTGCAATATAGAGAATGCATTAAAAAATGCTCTTTCTTACCACAGAGTTGAGGGAAAACTGGGGCAGCAGTGGGTGTGTTTCCCTTGATTTGAAAGGATCAGGTGGACAGAAGGAAGAGTAAGCTCACATGAGATATTATTATGAGCAAGACAACCCTGACCCTGGCTGGTAGAAATAAGTCAGAAATCTGCTGGAATGGTTTATGCTCTGTCACCCACAAGCAGAATCATGAGAAAACCCAACCCTGTTCAACTCCCAGTTACTCTGAGATGAGGACTGCCCAGGGATGATAGGAGCTATGCTAATTAAATCATGTTGCCCATAAAATAGAAATGTTTTTGCTGCTATTTTAGATAGGTGAAAAAATATGTGAAGATCCCTCACGAGTTCTGATGCACATAGAGCACTACATGAATTTTATAAGAAACATTTATAGGTGAAATACTTTTTCAGATAGTATGTTTTAATTTTTTTATGAACTACCTTTCAAGTGACAATAAGCAACCTTTTTTTTATTTGTAGCAGTTTCTTCCTCCTTATCAGAGGCATGAAGAGCAACATGTTCATAAAACCATACTGGGTTACTGAAGGTAACATAAACCAAAATAGAAGCATGGAGAAGACAAGATGGTTTTGGCAGAAAATCAACTGACAGGAACATAGAATTAAGTGTTTTTAAAAACCAAACAGACACCAGTAAATATTGCAGTAACATTTAATTAACTCACTCCAACACAGAGACAATTACATCAACTACAAAAATGCAGAAAATTCTGCAGTATCCACAACACAAACCAGGTCCTGAATTCTCACCTACCATCTCATAGCTGAAAAGTCTGTCTGGACTAATTGAGTGAATGCTCCTCATTCTTCTGAGCAGGGATGTGTCTGTTCATGCATTTCTGTTGGATAATTTCTCTGTATATTTTTACCTTGTCCCCTCCCTTCACTTCTCCCTGCTCCTGCTCAAGGTTTATGATGGCAGTGCAGGCAATTTCAATAGGAATGGGAAGGCTGCACAGAGATTAAACTGAATCAGGTGTCAGGATGCAGCACCCCATCAATCAGGACTTGTGTGACAAGGGGGGACTAAACCTTAATTAGCCTCTGCCTCAAAAACCCCACACCTGAGAGTGAAAGTGGGCTGCATATTGCATTTTCTGCAGTGTGGAACAGGGTGCTGCTGGAACCCTGGGCACTGAGAATTCCAGACTTCCTGTGCTGACCCCCAAGCAAACAGTGCATTGACCTGAGGCCATGGAAAAGGCTCCCAAAATTGAGTGACAGCACTGGGATTGTGGGTGTGGAGTTTGAATAGAAGTGTGTAATATCACAGGGTGCAAAACTTAGAGTTTAAGGGTTTAGAATATAGTAATATATATAAAGCAAGATGGAGGGTTTAGGGTGTAGGCTAAGTCCTCCTTTTTCACCCTCTTCATGGTTTGGGTGGCTTCTTGTAATTGAGTAGAAAAATCCGCATTGCGGGGCACAGGTGGCTGGTTATGGGTTAAAAGTAAAAATAATTTAGGTGTCA
Source organism: Hylia prasina (assembly GCA_013397195.1). Lineage (NCBI taxonomy): Eukaryota > Metazoa > Chordata > Aves > Passeriformes > Sylviidae > Hylia > Hylia prasina. The sequence continues at coordinate 163,161 of VYXD01011422.1, read as the reverse complement.
TTTCTTAATTGAACAGTTTATCCTTAAAAGTCCTTGTAGAGAGACAGAGACAGAGCCATTTTTCACTTTGTTAGCTAGAGCTCACAACTTCTGAGTTGTACTATAGATAAGAATTAATAAACAACTGAGTCCCAACACGAAATATCGTCTCTTGAGCGTTTAATCCTGGCTCTAATAGAAAAGAAGATAAAAAAACCCAGGGTGCCATTCAGCAGCTGTGCTGCCAGCAGTCAAGATCCAAAGTGCTCCCCTCACTTCCCAACAATTTGAATTCCCTCAGCTTCTCTGCTGTACTGGCACAGCTTTGTAAAGCTACTTTTAAAGCTACACTGAATTTGGGGCAAGGAACTGCTTTCAGCCAAATCAAACATCGGGGACAGGAAATGGGAAATGGGCCAAACTCCCTAGGATGATAACAGCTGATTAAAATGTAAATATCAGTCAGGTTGTTTAAAGGAAAATACATAAATTTTAAAACCTGTTTTATTTAGGATTGCCTGGTTTTAGTCATTCTAATCTTAGCAGAGTGGATTAAACCAGGCTGCTGTGCACTCCATGTGCAGAGCAGAGCATTCCCACAAGGAGTTAAGGCAGGCAAACTGCTGCATTTTAAATTCACACTCCAGAGTATTTCACAACAGCTCCCTGAGGCAGACAAGCCCTTATTTCCTCGGAAGGGCTTGAAACAGGATCTGAGAAATCCAAGGTCCTGTGTCTATGGAAACATAGAGGCACATAAAGGTGAGTAAACTAAAATATTTAGCTAGACAGATGGAAAACCACTTCACCTCTTAATCAGAGCAACCATACGGGGGCTTAAACTCATTTTAATTTGTTGGCGCCAAAACTCTGAGCGGTTCAATGGAACTTTCTTAAATATTCTTTATGTGTGAACAGGAGAGGAGCGAAGTTTTGGGGGGCTGCTGCCTGAGTCAGGAGATTTACCTGTGGGGAATCTGAACCTGACACAGTGAGAGGTACCACAAGTGTCAGGGGAAGCTGCACAGGTGATTTTTCAAAGAGAATGATATTAATTACTGTGGTGTGGGTTTGTTATCTCCTTTTCTGTTGTTAGAGCTGGGAATAAACGCTTGAGAGATGCAGTTTTTGTGTTCAGACTCACATGTTTATTAATTCTTATCTATAGCACAGTCTCACAAGTTGTGAGTTCTAGCTAACAAAGTGAAAAATGGCTCTCTGTCTCTTTACAAGGTCTTTTAACCACAAACTGTCCAATTATGAAAGGACACCTAAATTATTTTTACTTTTAATCCAATAACAACCACCTGTGGACTGCAATGAGGGTTTTTCTACCCAATTACAAGAAACCACCCAAACCATGAAGAACAAAGTGAAAAAGGAAGACTTAGCTTACACCCTAAACCCTCCATCTTGCTTTATATATATTACTATATTCTAAACCCTTAAACTCTGAGTTTTGCACCCTGTGGTATCACACACTTCTATTCAAACTGCACACCCACAATCCCAGTGCTGTCACTCAATTTTGGGAGCCTTTTCCACGGCCTCAGGTCAATGCAGTGTTTGCTTGGGGGTCAGTGCCTGTCAGCACAGAAAGTCTGGAATTCTCAGTGCCCAGGGTTCCAGCATCATGGGAAGATATTTGCAGGCAGGTGGGAAGATATTTGCAGGCAGTTTTCCCTGCCCTGGAAGTTCTCCTCTTTGACAATGTGCCCTACCCCACCTCCTGGGGCTGGTGGAGCCTGCCTACTAAGTTGGGAAACATTCTTCTAATTAATAAAATTCACTACATAGCTGGAACTTGAAAAAACATGTATAAAAAAGGTTTTGCAGAATGCTGTGGACTCAGGGATTCCATCGGCCCAAACTGCCCACTTACAAATACAAAGAAGTGGAATATTTAATCAATTAGCTGGGGTTTAAGCATGTTTTTCAAGAAAAGACTGTGCTTAGTGACAAAGGCAGCAAAGCAGAATCCTGAGGGCTTTGAAGTTTTTCTGAAGCATCTTCATTTTTAAAATAAACAGACCAATCATGGCAGTGTGTGAGTAAAGACTGATTGGTGTGCATTAAAAGGCATCAGTATCAAAAATAACTGCGACAAGAAATATAATTCCTGTAAGAGATCAGATGTAAGAGCAACAACGTTTGTTTGTAAAAATAGTTTGTAATCAAACTGTGCAGGCAATCCAAAAGTTATCATAAACAATGATCTGTATTATATGCTTAGGCTTACAGCTTTAAAAAGATGACCATGTGGTACTGCATGTGCAATCCACTTCATAAAAATAAAAATATTTATTTAGGGGTTCTCACAGATTGCTTTAACAACAGAACTATCTCTCTCTATAAACAGAATTTTTATGTCATTCCTTATTTCATTTAAGGAAAAATTAATGAAAAGAGAGGTATCAGAGCATTATGTGAATAGACATATTTTAAATATAGGGTCAAAAGGATATTTTTAGACATCCTTTCTGATGAGGAAATTGGAAATGATCATAGACCCACTAAGGCAAAGTTCAGTACAGCAAAGCAGAAAACAGGAGTGACTTTGTTCCATCACTGCAGTATATTTACTCCAATAAATACTGATAACAAAAACTCCAATATCACACTGATTCTAATTCTAACATGACACACATGAGAAATAAAATATCTTTGCAAAGCATCACGCTTTGGTCCAACACTGCCTTGCATGGGAATATTTTCATCCTCATTAGTGTTTGTTCTTAACCTCAAAATGATAGCTTATGTCATTAATATTGCCAAAAACTTTGATATTAAAAAATCATAGATAATAGAGAATGGGATTTAAGGATGATAAGCTATGAAACTTTGAAAGAGATGGAGAGACATAAGGGAAAAATTATCAAAGGCTTCTGAAAAAATGAATTTTTTGTATTGATTGGTGGTTCACTATTTCAAAACCAACATCAGATTTGTCCATATGAGGTTTTCAAAATTTAATTGTTTAATTTCACAGTTTTTCCTTAATTCAGTTGTTTCTTCTTTGCCATTATTTTTTCAGTTATATCACTTAAATAAAAGAGCAAAACTCACAAGACATAAAAAGAATTCTCCTATACCAGATAAACGATTTTCCTGCACTATTTTTTTTTTTTTATTTAAGAACCATCTCGCTCAAGAGTTACACCAAGGGGGAGGGCAAGGAAATGTCATCACACTCACTGGCCATAAAAAAGAGCTGAGGTTCTGAGCAGAGGAGGGACAGAAGGTGCTACCCCAAAATGTCACATCAACATGAAGCCACTTCTGATCAGGAGTGAACACCCTCAAGATGCGGGGAAAAAAAATCATATAGGCATCAGTATTCATGTTAACATTGTTAATAAAAATATAGCAACTGCTCTTGGCTTGGCTTACTTGGTACAGAAATAGCACAGAAGGGATGAATGATTTTATTTAACACAGGACATTAAAAAGTGGCCAAGGTACCAACCATTTTTAGTTGAAACTAATCTTGGCCGTGTTTGAACATCAAACTTACACAAGCAGCTTTGTGCAAATGTCTGATTTCTCTCTGAGCAAAGAAAAAATCCCAAACACTTCCAACCAACCAAGGAAACATCAGATTTTGTTGCCCTTTTTTCAGACCAACAATTAAGATAAACACTCCAGATCTGCCTACAAACTACAAGTTTATCATTAAACTGGGTGTATTAAAGTTTTTCACATATGCTCTTAAAACACAGGAGAAGTTGCATCTTTGTCAAAAAAAAGATCATTTTAGTCCTGAGAAAGAAAACTTGAATCCAAAGTCACAAATGTTATGCAGATATCACAGAGTGGGTCAGGTTGGGAGGGACCCCAGTGGGTCACTGCTCCAGCAGGGCCATCCCAGAGCACAGGGCACAGGGCTGTGTCCAGACAGATCTGGAATATCCCCAGGGAGGGACTCCACGGCCTCTCTGGGTGATCTGTCCCAGGGGTTCTCATTTTTGTCTTTGCTCCCGTGACAGTCTCGTGTTACAAAGACAGTGGGACACGTTCAGGGGTGAGACTGAGCAAAACCTCCCCACTGTGAGCCAAATCCAAGGGAAGCTGAAGTTAGGAAAGGAGAAGAAAACGCCAGTATCAAGCATTTCACATCACAGTTCTGCCAACAAACTCCTCCTAAGCGTGCTAACTTCACTCTGTGAGTGGCCTCAGCAGAGAAGCTGCTAATTTGCTATCTACTGATAATGCACCAAATGAAACTTGCAGATCTCAGTGGCAGAGACATCTCCCACTGTCCCACAAATGCAGCAACACCTGAGTGCTCTGCACCTTAAAGCACAACTTTCTGCACAAAGGCACTTCATAGACCCAGCAGGAAAATTTTGTAAAAATCAGTATTTTCTTAAGTATATACTGTGACACTCTTCAGCTTAGGTCACAGAGACGTTGTTAATGTTGGTCCAATTCTACTTTTTTCACCTTTAATTAAAACTCATTCACCTTTAATTAAAATGTCTACACCTGTAATTACACTTGATTACAGTGTTAAGAATAAAGAGCAGGATACACAAGAGCCAAACCAGCTATATTAAAAAGTCTGGTATATTATTGCTGTTACATCCACAGAGTCTGCCTGTAATTTTCTGCAGAATCGGATTTTTTTGTTTTCTCTTTGAGTACATTTAATACTGTTTAAAAACTGCAAAATGCAATAGCCATCATGATAACACCAGTGTATTAAGGGAAACACCATAGAAACAAATAAAAGTTTCCCTTTTTCTGTAAAGATTCATACAAATCCTAATTTAAGCTCAAAATTCTTATCCCTGAAAGGGAAGAAAACTCTGCCATTAAAAACAATTTGTTAAAATCTGTACCTGATCTTAGAAAAGAACACCTCAGCAGAAGTTCTCATGAACTCATGAACCTCTTCACTCTCTTTCCATATTAGTAATAGTTGTCAATACAAACAAAAATCCAGGATAACCAGGAATGAAGGAAAAAAACAGGTATAAGGCCTTGTTGAAGGGCTTCATGCAGGTGGGGATTACCAAAGCTCAGGCGCAGGTTAACTGAAAGTCAGTGTTATTTTCCAGGTGGACTGAAGTCAGAATTCCCTTCTAGTCTTGGAATATTCTCCCAGAGAATCTGTGTGAAAGGTGAGGTAGGAGTGACCTGCTCTTCCCAGCTGTAGGTGCTCCTTCAAGTGTTCCCCAGTGTGATGGCAAAATTCCTCCATGCATTCCCCTACAAAGCTGCATTCTTTCCATTCCCATGTGGCAGCATCAATCCAGTGGTTTTAAATTTGCTTCCTGGGGCCATTGCCTAAAAGTTTTAGTTACATTAGATTTGTGAGAGTTTGTCTTGCAAAAATAGTAGTCAAGATTACAGTCTCCTCAATGACATGGACGTTTTTGGTTTGGGGTTTTTTTTGGTGTTTTTTGGTTGGGTTGTTTTTTTTTTTTAATTACTGGATACCTTATTTTAAGTATCTAAGGCCATATTTTGCATTTACACCTTGCCAGAAGCCACGAGTTGTAACATTTTCATTACAACCACATGGTTGGTAAGAGCCCTATGATCACCATCCCAAACATCTGCTGAGGGAGCCTTTCTTAAAATTTAACTCCATGGCAGGGCTGTAAAACCTCTTTCCACACAGAAAGCCAAAGCAACCATTACCAGGAGTGCAATTCCAGTCACTGACACCGGAGTGGGATCCCACTGAACGGGGCTGGTTCTATTTTCCTGTTCTTCTCAGGATGCAGCCCTGGAATTGGCACAGCTGCTAAACCGATGAGAAAATTGATGGAAAGGAAAAAAAAAAGGGGGGTTTGAAGCTGCAAGTTGGTCATTGGGGGGAAATGATACAGAGGGAAATCAGTTTTCTGCCCAACTGGATGCATGTTTGTATAAAGGAAGCCACAGGAATGTAAACCAATGAGAAACAGTTCCACTGGGGTTTTTTTTTTGTTGTTGTTGTTACTCTGAACAGATACAACAGCAGCAAACTTCATTAAAAAAATTCTTCTGGCCCATTCTCCGTGGTTCTCCACCTCCCTCCTCTTCCCTGTGTTACTAGCTCCAAAGATCTGCCAGTTCAGCTGCTCTGGGAACCACTCCCTGACTTGCTCTATTCCCAGCACTCTGGATTAGTTTTTAGGGCTCCAGGAGCCTCTGAGCAGATCAGCTGATGGATCTCAGGCAGACTTCGGGAGGAGGATGGCAACAGCAGCTGGGAGGAGGTTTTCACTTTCTCATACAGATCTGGAAGACAAACTCTGCCCAGTAGCCTCAAGCATCAGCGTAAAAGCCTGACTGTGTCTTCCCTGATGCTGGTGCTGATCCCACTGATTAAAAAACGTGGGTGCTGACAGAATTCCGGGCTGAAAAAACGCGAGTGGGAAAACGTGCAGGAATCGCTGTGCCAGCTCCATGGTGTTAAACAGGCACCATCCACACGACTGGCTTTGCACCTCTCTGCACTTCCAGCTACTAAAAATACCCCTCTGGAAGTGTTTCCCCCACCAGAAAGGGAAACACTGCAAAGCTTCCCAGAGAAATGATGGTCTGGTATTCCACGTGGGACTCTCCTCACGTTGGAACAGTTTGATCAAAACTTCTACCACCAACCTTTTCCCTTGAAACAGGAAATCCTGGCATCCCTAAAGACAGAGGGAAAGGCAGGAAGAGTGGTGTTTGTGCTGCACATTAAATAATCCGTGGTCAAGTAACTTTATTAAAGTTATTCCAGCCATGGTATTAATACCACTGGAACAAAATATCTCAAGTTATAATTATTCTAATTGACCAACACCAGTATCCACAATATCCCAATGACCTGAGGCAAAAACCACCAGAGGGAAAACTGTGGGAGAGCCTTTGAAATCCTCCTGTCCATAATGTCACAGCCTCCCCTTGTCTGTACATGCCAGCTGAACATTCACATCCCACTTCCTTCTCCCTGCATCCCACCTGAACCTCTCACATCCCCTTCCTGGTTGTTATATTTTATTTGAACCTCCCACATTGCCCTTTCCTGGTCTCCACATCCCACCTGAACCTCTCACATCCCCTTCCTGGTTCTTATATTTTATTTGAACCTCCCACATTGCCCTTTCCTGGTCTCCACATCCCACCTGAACCTCTCAGATCCCCTTTCCTGGTCTCCACATCCCACCTGAACACCCACAACTCTCCCCCCTTTTCTTTCCACCCCACCCACCCTCTAATCCTTCTGTTTGTGCTTCTGTTCGTTTAGGCTCAACCCTGCTATTTTCAGCATCCTTCACCCCCAAACACAGGCACCTTTAAAGGCAAGGGAGAGCTGGAAGGATTCTGGAAGGATTTGCAGCCAAGCACAGACCACACACATTGATTTGCTGCTTCCAGACTGATAAGTGTCCTGTGCAACCAGAATTTGTGATTTCTTTCAAGCATTAATTGATAACAGCGAGTTGTTGCTCTACTTGAATTACTCCTTAAACCACCCTTCATTTTGAGAAAGCACTTACAACTTAATTTCTAGACGCCTTTCCAAGTAGGCAGACTCAGAAACAGTGGCTGCACTGTGAGAAGACGAAGTGAATTAAGAAGGAAATGTGTGTTTTGTGTAATTAGAATGACAGCTATCCCCTTTACTACCTACAAATGCTCTCAGGGGGTGAGTGCATGACTTTAAAACAACAGCAGTAAACAGAGCTCTCTTTTCCAAGCTGGGAACACCTCATATCTCTGTTCAACCCACTTCTTAAATAACCACAAAACTATATCATGCCTGGAGGAAAACTTAGTGCATGTTGGGATTTGCATGTATTTCATGGGAAAAAAGTAGTGAAAAAGGGAGGAGAGTGAATGAGAAATAGGTGCATTTGCCTTCAGGACAAAGTTTCCAATTTTTCACTGTGGTTATGCAATATAAGATTTTGGGGGTTTTTTTGTTTAATCTTTAAAAATGGTGCTTTGTCACTGATTCCGGTCTCTTCAGCAGAAACCTGTTTGCATCCGTGTGGATTTCACAGGAGGGCAATAAAGCAGCTATTCTTTACTTTTAAAGACACAGCCCCAAAAAGAACCCACTCCTGCCCAAACACCCCCAGCCTATGCACCCATATTTGCAGTTCAGCAATCCTGAATTTTACTCCCTAAGGAGGGCACAAGTGCCATCTGTATGTCACTCAGACAAGGCTATTTATTCCTTTGAAAGCTGTGATTAGGGTCAGGGCATTGGTGTGGAGAGAAGGCAAAAGGAGCTTGAGCATGCAATTTATTTATTATTTTTTTATCTACCAGCCAGTGTAACAGAGTGAGAGCCATTCTTTTGTACCTCCCTCGGCAGAGCAAGGAGCCAGGGTTAGTACCTCCCCACCCTTTCCTGTAATGAGCTGATTTGATTTTTTCAAATGTTTTTTTTTTACTGCAAAGCCCCCCTTTACTCCAGTGTCACCCCCTTGACAAGTCCCCTGTGCCTGCCTTGCGTGCAGGCATCACAGAGCTCATTCTGTTCCTGAGAAAGGACAGTCACCCTTGAGAAAACCCTGCTCACAACCTGGCTTCCACAATTCCCAAAAGCCACGAAACGTGGGCCTTCTTCATTCCCTTATCACTGGGCATCTCCCTGCTTGCTCTCTGCGTGTTGCTGCACATAACAACCCAGCCAGCGTGTGAATGCAGCCCTTTGGGGCTTAATTTATGGTAAATTCACACACTGAGCACACAGCAACGCTCTTCCCTCTACAGGTAACACAGACTCCGTGCAGCTAATTCTAATTCACTAATTCAGTAATTAGTGACCAGCCCTGCAGCCATCAGTTCAGGCTGAGCTTGTGTTCCCTCACATGTTTTTTAGCTGTATTTCCAATGCACCTCGTTGCCCCCTCAGGCCCCTCTCTTCCCCCAGTTTTGAATCCTTTTCTTGGTGCTGAGAATTCAGCCTGGGGAGGAGAAGATTGTGTGGAGAGCTCAGAGCAGCTCCCAGTGCCTGAAGGGGGTGCAGGGAAGCCAGAGAGGGACAATTCATGAGGAACTGCAGTGACAGGACAAGAGGGAACGGGTACAAACTGAAAGTGAGCAGGTTTAGTTTAGTTATTAGGAAGGAATTGTTCCCTGGCAGGGTGGGCAGGCCCTGGCACAGGGTGCCCAGAGCAGCTGTGGCTGCCCCTGGATCCCTGGCAGTGCCCAAGGCCAGGTTGGACACTGGGGCTTGGAGCAGCCTGGGACAGTGGGAGGTGTCCCTGCCCATGGCAGGGGTTTGGAACTGGAGGATTTTTAAAGTCCCTTTGAACCATTCTATGATAACCAGGAACAGGACAAGAGGCCTCAAGCTGGGCCAGGGGAGGGTCAGGTTGGACATCAGGAAGAATTCCTTCACAAAAAGGGTGGTCAAGGTCTTGGAAGGANCAAGGCTGAAATGGGCAGAAGGGTGGGAATCTGTAGAAAATGAGCATCAGTTGTTTCTCCTAATTTTAACTCCTCATTCTGCCATTACTACTCTTTTTTTCTTTCTTTTTTTTTTTTTTCCCCTACACTTCTGGGACGCCTTAAAAACCTTCTAGAATCAAAACCTGCAAATAAACAGAAAAGAAACCACAAGAAAGCACTCCAAGATATTAGGACTGAAAAACTTGGCTTTAAGGGAAATAAACCTCCAAACCCAGTAGTTTTTCTTGCTTTTCATATCAGCTGCTCTACAGGCATTGCACCCAATAATCAGCTTTTCAGAAGTGTCAGCAACTAACCAGGCACTGCAACTGGCCAACACAGCTCCTGGATAAAGCAGGAATACAAGGGCATTACATCCCAAATGTTGATGGAATTCTTACTCTGGGGGTGACACTGAAATCTCCAGGACACTTTCTGCTCAGATATTGGGAATTTGGCAACAGTGAGCTTGGACTCTTTGGATGAGTGATCCAACGTTTCAGCCATCAGCAGCTATGCAGGAGAGATGGAAAGGGACTTTTTATAAGGGTATGTAGTGACAGGACAAGGGGGAATGGCTCTAAACTGAAAGAAAGTAGGGTTAGGTTTGATACTAAGAAGAAATTCTTCCCTGTGAGGAACTGGAACAGGTTCCCAGAGCAGCTGTGGCTGCCCCTGGATCCCTGGCAGTGCCCAATGCCAGGTTGGATGAAGCTCTGAGCAACCTGGAATGGTGGAGGTGTCCCTGCCCATGGCAGGGGGTGGCACTGGATGATTTTTAAGGTCCTTTCCAAACAGAGCCATTCTGTGATTTACGATTCTACTGCAGAATCCTGTCTGAACTGAGATGGCAGCAGTACAGACACAGAACAGCCCTGCAGCACCCAGGGGGGAAAATAAATTCGGAAGAGCTTTCCCAAAGCATCTTGGGGCAAGAAACGTAATTTCCAACCATGGCTGCACTGATTCTTTAACAGCTTCCTGCCATGAACAGTGCAAAGTCAATACTCAAGACAGTCAAGACAAGTTGATGAGAAACACGATGGAATTTTTTTTTTTTTTCATTTATCCTGCTGCCACCATGAGATTTTGGATTTGCTAGAGCAAATGCCCCTATGTGGAAACAAACCTTGGCGCCTGATCTCAGAGATTCAAGTCACCTGGCTGCATGTCTGTCTCCAAAACTGCTTTTCAAGCAGAGCTTTGCTGTGCACCGTGGTGTGGATGAGCAGATCCTCCTCCCATGTTCATCTCCTTTACAGAGGAGACCAACCATGAGAGGGCCAAGGATGCAAGAGTTAAAGAGTTTCCAACAGGTACACCCAGAGCAATAACAAATGTCAGGCCAGCAGGAATCAGGAGTGACAAAACTATTACTGTTAACAGCAGCAAGGAGATCTCATCACTGGCCAAGAATTCACAAAGGTATTTACCCCATGCAAATTGGATGTAGATTGGATATGACTGTCACCTGGATTTGTGGTATCCATTCCATTCCTGGTTTTCCAGATGAGAAATTGAGACATCTTTGTGTATGCAGAACCAATCACTGACAAAATGGCAGGGAATCCAGTTGTTGAAATAAATCCTGCTCTTACCTGGATGTTAACTTCAGACCATCTCTGGAGCAATAAAAGAGTACAGAAGTGTGGCTGGTTAGACTGGCAGGAGACTGGCTGGTGGTTTTCTGCAAAAATAGTCACTTTTCCCAACAACAGAGCTAAAAAAAAACTTTTAGAAAGTGTAGTAACACTTGATACAATCAGTTCTCCTGAGAGAACTCAGCACAGAAACCATGAGAGATTGAATCTCTTCTGCTTTCTGTTATTACCAGTACCAAGTTACAAAATAAATATTTTACAATGCTACCCCACATTTCTATAATTTGGGATGTACAAGGTTCCATGGGATGAGGGTTAATCTTAATGCCTTTGGGGCAAATCTCAGAAGTTTCAAGGAAAAAAATGTTTGCTATCTTAATTAAGGAACAGTAAAGAATAACACTGGCAGAGAAAGGGTTCTGTACCTCGATGCTCCTTTACTTCAGAGCCCAGTGTGCCACAGACAGCATTCAATTAAATAATAGTCTTAGCAATAAACAATGACAATACACAGAACACCACACAACATCACTCCTTTGGCTCAGAGTAATTCCAGTTTGTGACTGAACAGTTGTTATGCAAAAACCTCCAAGACGTGGCTGAAAACAACAAAGCCTTCACATCCTACAGCTGAGAAGGCAGGGAACAAATTGGCAGAGGAGATTTAGATTGCACATCCCTTATGGAGTGGTTTTATTTCTTGTGCAGATTGAAAACAGCATCGGTACAACTTTGGTATTCACCAGGAAAAGAGCAGTCGCTGCTTGTCCAAGGGAAGCTCTGTCTGAAAAGGCAGCAGTTTCCAAGGTCTCCAAACAAAACAATTTGAAACAAAAAAAAGCAAACAGAGTAACTTGTTCTGGATTTTTTTTTTTTTTTCATGGTGCAGCACACTCAAGATACAGTTGTTTTCTCATAATAACAGGAGTAATAATAAAATCAGGCTGGGAGATGATGAGGCACCACAGCAAGGGTTGTGGAGAAGGTCACAATCCTGTCTCAAAGGGGAGCTCTGGGAAGATCAGCTTTTACAGAGCTTTCTGTTGCCTGGCCTAACCAAAGCCTTTCCAGTGGTTCTATTTTCCTCTCCTGGACATTATTTAAGGTAATTTCTACAGTAAGAACCATCACCCACTGGAACAACCTTCCCTGAGTTGTGTCATTGGAGGTGGAAAAGACGCAATTAGACAGGATGCTGGATAATGATGATTTTATGATTCTATCACCTCACCTATGCTCCCTTTCCCCAAAAAAAGGTTGGACCAGATCAATCATCTTTTGAGATGCCTTCCAGCCTGGGCTGTCCTATGATTTTGGGGATGCTGAGGTACTGAAGAGGGACATTTCTAGGTGAAAACCAGCATGCAAGCACTTACTGCAGGATCATTCTTTCTAAAATCACCTGGAATCAACCACTGGCAGAAAGGCAGGATCCTATTGCCTGGATGAGGTTATTGAGGCCAGGTAGCATGGGAGGGATAACCAACCCCCAAAGAGTACAGAAAACCAGGGGATTACATTAGGATGGAGATTCTGTGAAGCCAGAGAGGTCTTTAAAGGTTGATTTCCTCCGAGTGCAACTCTTATCAAACAGGAAATGATGTGTTAAAGTGATGCAGGTTGATTCAATGCAGCACAAATGCCACTGTCAGTTGTAGCACCAGAAGAGCCCATCTGCTCTGCTAAGGCAAAACCCCTTTTCCTCCCCAATTAAAAGCCTAATCACCAGTTACATGTGTCTCAACAAAACTTTGATTGTGTAAAAATTCTGCATTTACCACAACAACTCGACCTAGGAGCTGTCCATATGTTTTCCTTCTCTTTTTGCCCCTTTTCCCACAGTACCCTGCCCAAACAAAATGTGCTTTTTACCAATTAGGCACCAGACACAAGGGGAAAAAAAGGTTTCAAGTACATAGACAATATATTTCATAAATAAAAGCTGGCTTCCTCTTGCCCAGTGGGTTTGGTGTGAAACAGAAGCATCTGTGGACAGGACAGCTGAGGAGAAACTGAACTAGCTCAAGCCAGTGGTGAAATAATCCAGGAACTGTACTCAGGATAATGAGAGGCTAAAAAATTACAGGATCTCATAGTATTTGTGTGAAAAGTACCTAAGGAAGGCAGAAGTGAGCAGGGAATGAAAAACTCTCTTTCCCTCACTGCTAAAAGGTACATTTCTTTCTGATAGGCATCCCTGTCCCCTCAAATACTGGTCCCTCCTATGCAGGTATTTCATAGACCAATTGATATTTAAATAAAAGTAGTTCTGCTCCTCTGACACACAAAATCTGTCACCAGAAACCCCTTTCTTAGCCCTGTCCTGCAGCTTTACACAAAGCCTGCTTTACCAAGCCTCTGGAAACAGCCATGGCACCAAGAAAACCACTGGAGGTTTTAATTTTAATATCCAGACATTTATACTTTGAGAGGATTTGTTGCAGAGATTATAAGGCAACCTTTAGGGGTCAAGTAGTCCGTGTTAATAGAGACTTTCAAAGCTGAAGTTCCTACTCATATTTTTGCTAAATCATACAACTTTTTCATAAATACCATAGGCACAGACAGGATTTTTACAACCACCAATCCCTCCTCACTGTCAGACACAGCAGCTGCTTTATCCTCAGGGAAAATAAACCTTCAGCACAGTTGTGTGGCTCAGTCTGCTGCCCCAAAGGACCTCATTCTTCAGCCACAGCACGGTTTGCCCTTCAGGATTTCAAGCAACATTTTTTTATATATATATATATGTGGATATATACATATATATATTTAGCTTATTCCTTTTTGCTACCAGCTCTTTTTCCCTGTGGGAATACTACTATCTTCTTGACATGCAGAAGTCCAGACTGCACCTCCATGGATGGAGAATGAAATGAAGGGGTACTGTCAGCACAGTTTGACCCAACCCATGATTTGCATCCCCAGCAGCCATGCAAACCTCACCCACTGTACACTGGGGCACACTGACTCCATGTGGCAGGACATAGAATATGCTTCGGACATTCCTTTTGCTTTTTCTTGCACTTCACACAACCTTGTGTGTGTGGCTGTGAACTTTGGAAATAAATTTTGGCAACAGAAGGAAGAGAATCCGTATTTTTTTTCTGTGAGAAGGGGCAACATGGAAATGAAAAAATTAAGTAATCGTGTTGGTAACAGTGTTTTTCACACAAATACTCACCAGGAACACACAGTAAAATACAAAGGCTCTATATATATATATATGTGTATGTATATATATATAAAAAGAATGCTTTCTCAAATGTTTATTACACGATGAAATAAGTCTAATTGAAAAAAATTCACATCCTGAACTTCATCAAAGGGGATTGATTGCTCTTCAGGCCTATTAGCTAAAAGCAAGATTAAAAGAGCAGGTTTGAAAAATTACAGAAAACTGTATCACATTCTTCTTTCAGTTTGTAATTGGTTTGATTGAAACTTGATTAGAAGACCATAAAAGTTTGCTTCAGCATTAGACCAGCTCTCTGGCTCAAGTAGCACTAACACTGTCTGATGGGTACAGGGTTTTTCCCATGACTAAAATGGAAATAATTGGTAATATTTTCTTCCACACCACACTCATGCCCACCCCAAAACCCCAAATTCCACCTACTTTACCGATGGTGTTAGATACAAGACCTAAAGAAGATAAGAAACAAAGACAATTCCTGTTTTGCCCCTTTGTGTCTTCACATTTCAGTCTCTACCAGCTGACCACAAGGACATTCCACCCACTGTGAACAAGGTGTTCAGATGTCATTTCCAGACTTGGAAAGAAGTGACATGGTATGGCTGAAAGGGTTGTTGTACACCACAAGTGCTGCAAAACTTAGGATTTCCCTGCTTTGGTTAAGGTGTGTGATGATGCACCTGTCAAATCTCAACCTTTGTGCACAACTGCAAGGGGCTGCTAAATTTGTGAATTTGTGGTGAGATTTCTTTTTTTTCTTTTCCTTTCTGTTATTTTTTTTAAGACAGTGCAAGGTCTAGAGACAGCATGAGAATCTCAGACCGGGGCGCTGCAGGGCGATCTGCCAGTTTCACCTTAGAAGTCACTGTATAAACATCTTCCCCTCTCCGTTTGGTATCCAGCAAACAATCCTATTAGAAATTTTCCAAAGGTCTGTGTGGGTTTGGTTTGGTTTTTTTTTGTGTGTGTGCGTGTCTCTGAGCGCTGTCCACGCCAGCACACCCCCAAGTATAAATTAGTAGCTGTACATCTGCTGCTGCTGCTGCTCTGTCTGAACCGGCTGCTGGCCCGGCTGCTGCGGCGCGGCCGGCGCCGGGGGCTGCAGCACGTCAGTCTGAGGCACCGACCTCCAGCTCAGGGGGTGCTGCTCTGAGATCTGGCTCCCCAGGGGAGCAATGGAGTTCACCAGGGTGGTCAGGTTGATGAAATGGGCCACGGACTGGGGGTTGTGAGCCTCGGGCTGCGGCGGGAGCTGCACGTCGCTCTGGCGGTTGTGCAGCATGGCCGAGCCGCTGACCGTGTCGAAGGTGACGGTCAGGATGGAGTTGTCCAGCTGCAGCTGGCGCTCCGGGGGGCCCAGGTGGCCCACGGCCACGGGCTGCAGGTTGGTGAACTGGGTGCCGGCTGCCGTGGTGATGGGGGTGACGGTGATGTTGGTGAGCCCCACGGAGCTGGAGGGGGCCGTGACGTTCGGGTCGCTGAGGGTCACCACCACCTGAGGGGAAACACACAAAGGTGACCTCAGCCTCGTGGCTTCCAAGTGACCACCAAATATCAGGGAATGCTGGTGGGCTCACGTGGTGCCAGCAAGAGAAGTCACACACAGAATCACAGAATGACTGGGTTGGGAGAGACCTCCCAGATCATCGAATCCAACCCAGCCCCAACACCTCAACTAAACCACAGCACCGAGTGCCACATCCAGTCTTTGTTCAAACACATCCAGGGATGGTGACTCCACCACCTCCCCAGGCTGCCCATTCCAGTACTTTATTATTCTTTCTGTGAAAATCTTTTTCCTAATATCTAACCTGTATTTCCCTGGATGCAGCTTAAGACTGTGTCCTCTCCTTCTGTCAGTTGCTGCCTGGAGAAAGAAACCAACCCCCACATGACCACAACCACCTTTCAGGGACCTGTAGACAGTGATAAGGTCACCCCTGAGTTTCCTTTTCTCCAGGCTAAACACCCCCAGCTCCCTCAGTCATTCCTCACAGGGTTTCTGTTCCAAGCCCCTCACCAGCCTCATTGCCTCCTCTGGACACAGATGGGAACGTAGGAAACTTGGAACTCAGCAACTTCCACATGTAGAAATAAGATGGTGATGGGAGAGAGGGATATGGAACATTCAGAACAAACAGTCAAATTAACTTGCACACTTTTAATCACAGCTTCAGCCAGTTAGTGATAGTTAGCAAAC
The DNA here is from genome assembly GCA_013397195.1 of Hylia prasina. NCBI lineage: Eukaryota > Metazoa > Chordata > Aves > Passeriformes > Sylviidae > Hylia > Hylia prasina. The sequence goes on along the minus strand of VYXD01011422.1, from coordinate 146,801 downwards.
AAGCTGATGCTAACACCAAATGAAAACAAACATGAGGAGCTTATTGGTTCAACTGCTTGGGTTTTTAAACCCATCTTTGTATTACCACAATTTATCCAATCAGCTCCAAACGTTCCAACCACTCTTCTGAGACTTTGTTTTTTGACCAAAAGAAGGGTTATCCCTCTAAGCAATGCCACCCATCACCCTCCTCCTGCAGCTCACCTGCTGGATGCTCTGTACAGCTGAATTAGTCTCATCTCCAACATTCCCTGTGAATTCACCTTCCTTCTCTGTGTATTCACTGAAGGCAGGGTCCTCAGGCACTTGAGCTTCCTCCTCCTCACCTGACTTTTGTTTTTGCTTCTGGCCACGTTTAGGAGTTTTTATGTGCTGCTTCCCTTCTGGTAGTTCACTCTGTTCCAAGGCCAATTCCGGCTGGAGCAACACATTTCCAAACAAAACATCAAGTCCTTTTGCTTAGTGAGGTTCCAAGTAAGAGACAATCACCTGAAGCTCGTCTACTGTCAGTTCTCAAGCGAAGAAACAAACTTTAGCAAAGTCCTGACTCCAGGGATTGAGACCTCACCCTGTAATTACATTCTGCCTGTTATACAACCAAGCAGATCTGCAGCTTGTGGCTGCTTGGACATGTTCCACTGGGCCTGACTCTCTAAAAAAAGCACATTCCTCACCCATCAGCCCGCGCCCTGCTATGTTATGTACCCAAAAAGTGATGTCCCACCTCACCCTGCAGCAGGAACTCACCTGAACAATCCCAATGGAAGAGGCATCAATGGTCGTCGTCTCTGGCAGGGGCTCCAAATCATCAATCCTCACTGAAAGGATCTGAACACAAAGAGGTGTCAGCTGCACAACTGCAGCAGTGCAAACCACTCAAACAGCACAGCATTTCCCTAATAAGCCCCATCACCAAGCAAAAGTGATGTAATCTAACACTTTACACGTAGTATTTAATGCAGGGAGTGAACTGTGGCTTTTTAAAATAACCTTCTGGCATATCATCGTTTCCCTCTTGCCGAAATGCAGCAAAATTTAAACACAGTAAAAGAAGATGTCTGTTTTCATATTGTAGACAGAACATAACCCTCTGGGAAGTAATGAATTCTACAGAAAACAACATGTTTGGGGGAAAAAAAGTATTATGTTAGCATTTCAATTTATAAACCTATCAACTGCGTCCTGCTTCATTATTTTCAGATGAATCTACATGTCTCAGCTCATCAAAGAATAGAGACAAATTACCCTCTGGATTTCAGATATGTAGCTGCATTTTAAATCCCCAAATCAATAAACGAGGCATTTTATTGACTTCCTTCAACAGTCATCATGATAAAACAGCAAAACAGGTGTAATGGAAATTTGGTAGTTAAAAAAATTTCGGAAAGCCTCAAAGGGAACAGACAAGCCTTAGTAAAACTTAAACAAGAAATGCTGAGGAGAAACAGAATATTTAGAACACAGAAAAAACCACGTTGGGGTCAGACAAAACACCCTCCCTCTAATCCAGATGCTCTCCAGTCAGCATTCATCTTTAATACTGAGAATAATTCTGTATCATCAGCAGATGCTGCCATCACCTCTCTATTCATCACGTCTTTCAGATCACTCCAGAATACAGAGAACACAATGGAGCAAAAGGAATCCATTCTACTCACTAATGGATGGAGACAAAACATGAAAAAACATATATTTAAGCTGGGACAGAAAAGGAAAAGAGATTTAAATAATCAGAAGAACTTCATTTTTAGGGACTGAGAATCAGATAGTGAAATGACTGATTCAGTTAAGTCCATGTTTCACAGATACTACTTAAAATTGGGCCCAGAACAACAGAAAAAAGGGAGAGGGAAAGAAAGAAATTCCTTTCAAGTCACCAAAGGCCATAAATATTCTTTAAAAAATAAAGATTATAAAGACTTCCACAATCCACCACTCCAACTCCCTCACCTCTGGGTGTTTACGCCTCATGTGTCGACTCATGGACGCCCTGGTAGAAACCTTTGTCCCACACAGCTGACAGCTCTGGGCTTCCACCTTGTCATGGGTGAGCTGGATGTGCTTCTGCAGCATGTAATCAGTGACATACTTCTTATCACACACTGAACACGTCCACTGTTTTCCTACTGGTGGCAGAGGGAAGGAAGGAAACCCAGTGGATAAGCATCGGATTGCCAACGCCTCAATGAGAGCAACAATTTATGTTTGGTAGCAGAAGGTGCAACGTTAGTTCCAAGACTGGCCAGTCTAAATCAAAATTAAGGAGCAAAATTAAGGTGTTTTTGCTGGATACTGTTTTTTTGAGGGTTTACCTGTATGAATCAACTTGTGAGTCTCCATTGTATTTCTCTCGCTGAACGTCTTGCCACAGAGCTCGCACATGAAATCTTTGATTCCTGCATGAAAAGCACATTTGGCACCTGTGAAAAGCAGCCTAAAGGTGTCTGGGACAATTCTGAGTTTTGTATTAGTAACATTAAAAAAACAAAAATCACAGAAAGGAAAAAGGCAGAAGCCCAGCTTCACCAGCTATTTTTATCTAAACCATTGCACTATATCCAGCAGAAAATAAATCCCAGAGAAACTGATGTGGGAAGTAAAATTTTGTTCTGGGAAATCACAACCTGAACACTAACTTAAACCTAACACTGCAGAGCTACCCTAGACCAAGAACTAAAAAGAAGCAAAACTTGAAACCAACTAAACTGCATTTATTTGTAGAACAAGCAGTCCTGGCTGAGGACAGGACAAAATCTCACTTTTCAAAGAGGAAAACATGCATATTTTATTAGTTTTTTTCATACTGTCTGACTGTTCTAGGTAAGAACTCTCTTGGGAAACATTTAACTGATTCAGTGCAACTTTTGTCCATCTTTGCAGTCCTCCCTCACCTGTGTGTCTCTTGTAGTGCTTCAGCATGTTGACTTTCTGTGCAAATTTTCTGTGACATTCCTTGCACTCGTATTCCTTGATCCCTTTGTGAAGCTTCATGTGGTGACGAAGGGCATGTTTGGTCTTCATTCCTGTGAGACACAAGGCACAGGACACTCAGTCCATCACTCCCACCTTCAGGGGAGAACTCAGGCTCATGCTGTTAACCAACAGCTCTATTTGGTATTTGCTGCGAGTCCACAGTTGCATATTTTCAATTGTTTATGTAGCAATGCATTTCATCATTATTATTTTAATTCCAGAAAAAAAAAAAAAGCTCTGGAAAACATCTGAGTAATCACTGATAGAGAAACAAAACAGCAGGGACAAGCAAAGATAAAACATCCTTAGAGGTGTCAGACTTACTACTGCCTTTCACTAAAATACCAGCTCAGATTTGTTCAAGTTATAACACGAGAAATTAGAAAAGTCAAAGTGACTTTGACTCTTTAGGCTCTTACAGAGAGAAATTACTCTATTTTTTAAGCCTGTAAACAGCTCAGAAGGAAAAAATCAACTTGCATTCACTTTTGTGCTGCAAATCTGGCATTCCTCAACCTGACAGAAACAAATGCTACGAAAATCAGTGCTGTCTTACAGGCCACGAAACCAAACTACAAAATTAGGGCAGCTCAACGTAACCACAATGCCCCTGATTAACACATTTTCTGCCTCTCAAAAATGCAGGATTTACAGCACTGCCACTATTCCCAGCATGGAAGTTGTATTAATTCAGATATTCACCTGCTACTCAGTATCACAATGAATGGAAAACAAGGCATCACACATACCTTTGCCACACTCTGCACACAAGTATTCTCGGATATTATCATGGACTCGCATGTGTTCTTTTAGCATGTCTTTTCTAGCAAATGATTTGCCACATTGCTCACAAGCATGACTTTTTACACCTTGAAAATAAATTTAAAAGACAACGTAAACAAAAAAAAAAATGTTAATGAGTAATGTGCATCTCCTAAAAATTGATTAAAGTGGTGAATTAGAGGGCAACAGCCCACCTATGCTGACAACCACACCGTTCATGGATATTGTAGCCCAAATTAAATTAGGAGACTTTGAAGAGAGAGAAAAGTTGGTTTTTTTGTGTGAGAAAAAAAGGATAAAGCCTGAGGTAGGAGAAGATGGAATAGCATGAAATAGTAATGAGCTGTTAAAAATGATTTTGCCATAGCAGGTTTCAGCCTGTGTAATGGTGAGAAGGTGGCATGGACAACAATTTGGGGAAGAAGAGAATACAGAATTAGGTGAATCCTGCAAACATTGACTAGGGATTTGGATTGTATGTCCAGATCAAATCTCTTCATTAATATTACCTGCTTTAGAAAACTGGTTTACTCTAAAAGAATAAATATTCTATTTGTCTTATTGTAACGTAGAGTGAAAATCCTCTAGCAACAACAAAAAAAAAAAAAAAAAAAAAGGCAGGCACTGGGAACAGAAATTTCTCTTTAGTATTGATAATTATAAACACAACATTTTTACCTGTATGTATAAGCTTATGTCTTTCCAGATTTCCTATACTGTTAAAAATCCTCCCACAGATTTCACATGGATGGATGTATCTGAAACCAAAGAGACCAAAAACTGTGATTCTTCTCCTGAGGCACAGGTGATTCTCAGGCATCTCTGTCACTAAGTGTATTTGCTAATACTAATTACTATAAAAGTTCCTTGAAGCACAAGTTTTTCTGAATGAGCCTTAAGAAACCCCCAAGATGACTGCAAGCTTGGAGCAGCCTGGCATTGCTACACACTCGATTTTTTTCAAAAACATTTACTAAAATCACTGATTTATAATAAAAATATTCTTATCACTGAATCAATAAAATCAATAAAACCACTGATTTATACTTTGCAATGCCCAAACTGGGGGCTGTTTGTTGGCTCATCCATCAGTGTGAAGCCGATCACTAACAACACGCATTTCAAGCTCGTAACAAATCCTTTCAGCCCCCATTTCACAGTTATTTAAACACAGCCAAATTCCCTAGGAGCACCCCAGGTGGCAGAACCATCAGAACTCCAAGCAGCCAGCTCTTCTCAAGTGGAACAAGCCTTACTTCTGCACATTGGGGTCGGGCAGGTTCTCCCTGTGGATGACCATGTGCGCGTGGTACGTGGCCTTCAAGGCGAAGTGCCGGTTGCAGATGCTGCAGCCGTAACCCTTCTCCTTGTGCACGTCCATGATGTGCTTCAGGTACTCCTTCCCTCTGCCAAAGGTCAGCTGGGGAATGAACCAACAGTGAATGGGAAGGGGAAAAAAAGTCTTCAGGCATTGCAACGACTTGGTAACATCGAGCAGACACAAATATCCCGTGTACCACTAAAATCCTGCGTGCCAGTGGATGAAAAAACTGTGGCAGCTGGATTTGGGCCTGAAACTCTTTGGATATTACAAGCACCCTGCTACAGGGTAAATTCACTCTTTTCTGTAGCTGGAGATGGGGTCTCCACTTTTGCACAAGAAGAGGACCTCAAGCTGTTCTTGCACTGAGGAATAGCCAGGTTTAACCTCCAACAGCTCACCTTGAGCACTGTGAGCAGTTTTGGTCACCACATTATAGGGATGATATTAAACTACTGGAGAATGTCCAAAGGAGGGCTACAAAGATGGTGAAGGGTCTGGAGGGGAAGCCTTGTGAGGAGCCCCTGAGGGCATTTGGTCTCTTCAGCCTGCAGGAAACTGAGGGGAGACCTCACTGCATTCTTCCTGAGGGGAAGAATGGGGCAGGCACTGATCTCTGCTCTGTGTGACAGTGACAGGACCCGAGGGAATGGCCTGAAGTTGTGTCAGGGCAGGTTAAGGTTGGATATCAGGAAAAGGTTCTTCCCCCAGAGGGTGGCTGGGCACTGAACAGGCTCCCAAGCTGGTCACTGCAGCAAGACAGAGCTCAGGGCATTGGGACAATGCCCTCAGACACATGGTGGGATTCCTGGGGCTGCTCTGAGCCAGGAGTTGGACTCAGTGAGCCCTGAGAGTCCCTTCCAACTCAGCTTTTTCTGAGATTCTCTAAGAGGGAGGACATCACAGATGGAGAAAATGTCTGCTGGGTTCTAGGGGCCCATGGTAAGCTCCTGCCTGCACCGTCAGCCTTGGCAACAGCTCCTGAAGGGCTGGAATTTCCAGGCACTGCAGGGCAGTGACTCTGGCTCAGCTCCTGGAAGTGCTGCAGCTTTGACAGACAGGTGCTGCACTACTGAGCTCCAGATGTGCACATCCAGATGTGCCCCAGCATATCCATATATGCTCCAGCATGCCAGGGTGAAGTGCCATAATGACATGGGCTCTTGCTCCAATTCTGGAACTGGTCAGGGCATTTCTAACAGCACTGCACAGCTCGGTGGAGATGTACTTTGAGACCAGAAAAAACAGGTTTTTTAAGAGCTCAGAAGAGAGATTTCTCCAAGTTATCTGTATTTGTTCTCCCTTTGGCTGTTCTGTGTCCCCATCTCCTCACATCCCATCTCCTCACATCCCATTTCCAACAGCTGTGCCCTTACACAACTGTTTACTTCACAAACACCTGCAAAAGCACTAAAAAAACCCCCAACTTCCAAAAAGCTCTTTCTGATTTGAATGGCCCAACTGCCCTCACTTGGAAGCACACAATTTTGTACAGTTTATGTACCCATGAAGTGTCAGGCAGGAAAATCAGCACAGTGGAAGCAAGCACATGAACTGCTGTGACACCACACCTTCACATGTTTACTGACACAAAATCAATTGCACATATAATCAGCTCCCAGAAAAGAAAACCGAAATATTACTATCTCCAGGTCTTAAAATGAAGATAAAGTAAGAACTTGCACCACATTAAGTGTGGGCTGTGAAATAAGCTCTGATTTCCAGGGGTCAGTTCAGTGGCTGAATGACCAAAACTCCCCTGTCCCTGTGCCAGTTTTGCTGTTCTCACTGACTGGTTTTGCACCACACCTGCCCAGGCACAGTGTCCTCAACAGGAAGGGCACAGAGGCCTTAAGGACCCCTTATTTCTTTAGAAAACAGCAAAAACCACACAGCGAGAGGTTTAAAAAGTCTTCCTCTCTCAGCTGGCAAACTGAGTGAACTACAGCAGCACTTCCAACACCATCCTGTTAGTAATGGAGCAGGGCAAGAATAAACAGTCACACTGAACATAAGCAGCAGTCTCACTCCTCTAAACTAGGTATCCACTAAAGAACCTTCTGACCTCATAAAAATTAATCAGTTAGTGGACTCTATCTATCAGAAATGCTGTAACCATTTTAAGTTGCTCATAATTAAAAGGTAGCTCAAGATGGGAGTGTTCCTTTATTGATCCTTCCTCCCGTTTTGCTTGTTTTCTTCCTCAGTGGAAAAAGTGAATGTATCTGTCTTTCCTTTTTTAGGTGTTCACCATCCCCCTTACTGGACACCACCTCAATTGTTATGGAACAGCCTCAGTTCACAGACTAGAGGTAACAGCACTGCAGAAGACAGCAGACCTGAGAAATGGCCTTCTCTTTGAGAGCCCTGACTGATATTTAAAATTCTGAATGATTTATAGACACCTCCACTCCCTCCCCCATCCCAAAACAAGTGAATTTGAAAGTATTTAAAGCTACCTGGCACCTTTTGCAGCTATACTTGTGAGGCTCTAAATCTGCACTTTCATCAGAGTTGTCATCATTTTCCTCTGATGAGATTCCAATTTTACCAATGAACTCCTCCCTCTGGTGATCATCCATTAGGGCTATGTCCTGTGTAGAGTGGGAAAAAATATTTTGTTTTAATAGGTTAAACTTCTTCAAAAAGTAAGGCCTGGTCACCTTCTGCTGCCATGCAGACTGCTTTGCATTAACTGCTGTAATATTATTTATTTAAAATATCCTCCTGCTTTATTCAATCCAGAGTTTCTCTGTCCAGGGCCACATAAGGAATATCTTACTCAAACAACTATATTTTTTTTGCATATAAAAGGAATTTTAATGTAAAGAGACTCAGCTGGTACAATATTACATCAATAAAAGCATCTTTATGAGCACCACTGAGTGATACAATTCCCTTTCAATTTCATTTAATGCCTTATAATTCAGTGCTGGCAAAGCAATCTGCCTTCTTTAATTGATTGCTAACACAATACCTTAAAATGGACATGAATATGATCTCTCAACACATCCACCCTGAAAAATTTACGTCCACAGATCTCACACGTGTATTTCTTGTCTCCATGTGTCAGAAGGTGTTTGTTCATATTGCTCCTACATGAAAACACCTGAAAGGAAAAGAGAAGGAAGGAAAGATTTTTGGATCACGTCCAGCAGGGCTACAGCTCTTTGTAACCTATCCCATGGAGAGCACAGAACACATTTACTGTCTTTTTTTATTCATTCTGGTCAGAAACATGCAGGAACTCCTGTCAGCCAGCCAGCAGTCTGCCTTGAAACTGCTGGCATGGCAAAATCGAGGGGCACAGTTCCAAGGAACTGACTGAAACTAGTCATTCACCAGGGGTGGACTTCCAAAAAAAGCTGCAGCAGAATGACATAGAGCAGAATTTGAAATATTTAGACAAGTGTCTTCTGAATCACAAATGCTCCATCTATCTCTGAAAAGATACAGTCACAAAATCTACCTTGGCTGATATGAAACATATCCAAAGCATTAAAACAGCAGCTTAAGAGTTCTTGAGTACCTTTTGCACCATGAATCATGAAACAGTTATAAAATCACAAGTTAAACCCACACTCCTTGTGACAACAGTGACTTAAGATCATAAGTGTTGAGCATTCAAATGCAACCATGTGATGATTACGCCACGAATTCACTTTTACTCCCCATGGAAGAGGATTCCCAATGCACACAGTCAACTCCAGCTGTTGACAACCAGCCAGAAAAACTCCACTTTAAATAACATAAGCCATGAGATTCCACTGACACACACAGTGGCCATGTGACATTCTACATTGTGCTGCATGTCCTGAGGAAAGTTCAGGCCTGAAATGCACTTTTGCTCTCAGCTTTGTGCTAACAGCTCCCACCATCCACGGTCACGGTGGGCTTGGATAAATAATAGAGCTACAGGTGTTTGAAGAGGAATGTCCTGATTGAACTCCAGACCCTCTCTGGGCAGCTGTTGCAGAGTTCTGCCACCCTCAATGTGAGGAATTTCTGCCCCATGCTGAGGTGGAACTTGTGTTTTATTGCCGAGCACCGCCACAAAGAGTCTGGCACCATCCTCTGACAGCCCTTGGAGATATTTAAATGGATGGATGGATGCCCCCCAGTTTTCTCCTCTCTGGACTGAGCTGCAGCACCCCTGGAGCTACAATGCAGAGCCTCTCATGGCACACCTGGCACAAGCTCCTACCTTCCCACACACGGGGCACCCCGAGGGCTCCTTCTTGTAGCGAACCATGCTCTCCGTGCTGTGCTCAAAGTCTTCTCTCTTCACACGCCTCACCCCTTAACACAACAGTCCCCATCAAAAAAAAAACAAAACAAGAAATAAACCATGGCTTTCCACTCCAGCCTGCAGGCCTTTTCAGGAGGAGACTGGGAAGAAGAGTGAAACACTGGGAAGGGCCTCAATGCAGGGTTTAATTGCTAACAAAAGGGTGATTACTAAATTAAAAGTGTGTTTTAAGAATACAGAAGCAGTCTGCCAAAGTGATGTGTTATGGCTTACTGGTTATTAAACCAACTGTAAAGTGTTTTTTTCAAAAACATTTTTGTAAACACCAGGAAAAAAAGGCAGATCTAGTAGGCCTTGGCACTTCAATCTGGTATCTGGCCCAGAAATTCACCCTCACTAAGAGAGAGAGGAGAGGAAGTCTCTAATGAGAGATGCAACAGCATCAGCTGTAATGCTCAGAGAGGATTTCAGACCTCTTGCTCTGCTACTTTCACGAGGGCAGAAGGCTCTTGCTCTTCTCTTGACAGCTAAAAATGAGACACTGCCAGGGTCATACAGCCCCTTGTCCTCTGGTTCGTGACACAAAATAGATAATCTGGCTGCTTTTTTTAAAAATCACTTTTGGTTTTATCATCGAAGTCACTAACCACATTCTAATATACCTTAAGCAATTTACCAACTTTTTCCAGTCTTGGAGTATCTGTAACATCCCTAGATGCTTGAGATGTTCAACAGTAAACTCTTATAATCTCCTTTTCATATATTCTCAAGTGTTTCAAAGGTAACATGCCACTGGCACTGTATTTTATATTAGTCACTCTCAGCTGTATGTGGCAAGTTAACTCTCTGCCTTCAGATTTTCAAGTTGCCACAAGAATTTTAAAAAAGGAAGAATAAGATGCAAAGAAAGAAAAATATATAAATAAAATCAGCCAGTTTAAACTGCTGCATAATCAGCCATGCAGCTTCCACATGACTGTTAACAGCTCTGGACCCACCATTGTTATTTTTCATAAAAGTCACATTTTGCTGAAATTTGAAACTCTTGACCAGATAACTGATAATAAAAGAACAGACAGCCACCATCCAGAAGAATCTAATGGATTCTAGCATTTCCTTAACCTGCCCACCTCCACTGCTGTTCCAAGAGAAATAAGTAGGTTGATCTGCAGTAAATTTACCTTCCAAGTGCCGCCTTTGATGGTCCAGCATGATATCCTTCCTGTAGAACATCTTATTGCAGATCTCACAGGCAAACTTCTTATCCCCGTGCTTCTTCTTGTGTTTTGATAGGTTGCTGTTTGTAGAGAAGAATCTGAAACACATCTCACACTGGAATGTCTTGTCATCTGTAAGCAAGAGAAGCCATGCAGCTCTTTACAGCTGAAAACAGGTTTTGTGTGTTTGTGAGACAGGTGGTTCTTCTGTTGGATCTGGGTTTTAAACATGTAATCCATCACTATGCTCTAAGGGCTATTACCTGGGTGATTCAGGACTGAACATTATTGTGGGGCCATAAAAGTAACCAGGATGTCATTTTCTGAGCATAAGATCATAGAATAAATAATATGAGTAACCACAAGGGATGGCTATGGGAGAAAAGGACAGGCTGGAGTGATACTAAGGAAAAAAAAAGCATTTAGAGACTACTGCAAGTATAAAGCTGGAGAAAGCTGAAGAAAACTGTAATCCCAGAAAACTGCAAATTACCACTAATACTGGGGCTGTTTCCATTTCCTCTGTTTCAGAGGAGGGAGGTGGAACTTAGTTTAAGGGAAAAAAGTTAAACAGAGATGATGACAGATTATCTATGAACAAAGGAAATGCCAGTGAGGATATTACACAGGTGACAGAAGATACTAAAAAACCCAATTCCTAAGTGGATGTGTTGCTCTACAGATTATTGGTTACACTTTTCTGATTAAAAAAACAGGTTGATTCTTGTGATCATGACAAAAACCTAAATCTCTACTCCCTTTTTGTAGTTTCTCTGCTGAGATGGATTTGGGGACATCTTCCCAGAATGGAGCTGAGGTGCCAGAGGAGCAGTTATCCGTTCTCACCTGTCCTGCAGTTGTGGAATTCCAAGGCGCTCTCTATCCGAAAGGCCTTTTCACACGTGGTGCACTTGTACCTGTACTCACTGTCCACCTGAGGATCACAAACAGGAAACGCCAAGTCACACCTGACAGAGAAATTCTAAACCTCAAATATCTCTTCTGTTTTCTGTCCTCTCCAATTTTTATTCCTTCAAGAGGGCATTTAACTACACAGTGGTGCAAAATTATGATGCTGTATCATCCTGCCATGTTCCTATAAAGAAACCCCAAAGACTATGCTGCTCTGTGGATGTAGCAGTCTCCCTGATCATTCCCCTGGTCCAACACAGACACAGAATGTTTTAGAAGCAAGATGTGATCTGACTCATCTTCCAGAAGAGGTGGCAGCAATCTGAGAGTTAAGGACCCTGGTGCCAAGCAACAATGGAAGTTTTCACAAATAAGGTGCCACTACAGGTGTGTTTAATATTTCTATGGCAGCAGCATTCAAAGGCAGAGTTCAGACATTAAAGGAATGATAAGTGGGGAGAAATGAAACAGGACAAGCAAACAAGAATGGAACCACCCTATTTAGCAGCATAACTCAAGTCAGATCTAACCTCTGAATCGTGCAGGTCCAGCTAATTCCAGCTTGTCTTGCTGGAAGTGATGCCTGAAAGCAATTTTCTATAGGAAAAGGGCTTGCACATGCTCAAAAGCACTTTTCAAACTCATCAGTTATTCTAAGAGAAGATGTCAGCACCCCCTCTCTGTCCTTCCTCGCTCACATGGGATACCTGCTCACATGGAGCTGCCCAGCTCACACGTGGAATCTCACTGTGCCTTTCCACATAAACCCTGTCAAGAGCCTGAGAGCCACTTCCACTCACTTCATTCCTGCTGTGCTTGTATGAAACGTGCTGCTTCAAGCTCTCCTTCCTGCTGAACAGCTTTGCACATTCCTCACATTTAAACAGTTTGTCACCTGAGGGGATCAATCAAGATGAAAGGGAAGTAGTCAGCGATTGATAATAACCAACTCCAGGCAAGGCAGGGGAAACCAAAGCACATGCAACTGCAAACAAACAGGCTACTGATGAAAAATTTAGTCATTCAGAAGAGCTAACCATTGGATTTTAACCATTTCCAACAATTTTGGTTTAGTTCTCCCACTCCTTTTCAGCGATGATTTTTTCATGGAACCCTTAGAATAGGACACAGACCCCTGGAACTGCAGATCACAGGTGGAAAAACACTCACCTGACATTCACACAGCTATGTTACCCATGTGCCTGTGAGGGTGGGGGTGATGTTTATGTACACATTTAAAGGCAGTAAGAGCTTTGGATAAAACATCACATCCTTGCCCTCTTTTTAAAGACGTAACTAATTCAAATTTTAACTACTTTCAACTTCAATTTTGCACTATTATCTTCTCGTGCTTTGGTCTGAAAAATTGCAATAGTTTCCTTGAGAGAGTTATAAGAAAGAAAAAAGCAAAACCACCTCTCTTACAAATACATATCCCAATACCTAAAACGAGCCCTGCTGATTGACTCAGAGGTGGAACCAAGACACCAAATGGATGCCCAGGCAAGGGAAAAGCCAACCCACCATGAGAACGGATGTGCCTGCTGAGGTTGCTGCTGTTCTGGAAGATCTTACTGCAGATGCTGCACTGATAGACCCTCTTGTGCTCCCCCAGCTGCTTTATCAGCTTCCGCCGAATCCCGTGTCTACTGGAGAGAATTAAACTCCTTTTGAGGGACATGGTGTTTTGGTGATGAGCAAACCTACTGGATTAGAGAGAAAGGCAGGGACTGAAAGCTATCCCACAGGTTGCAACAGAGTTCCAGCAGCTGGCAATAGCTAGAGGAGTGCTAAACTCAGCTTCTGGCAGGAGAGAGGGGGCCTGGATGGAGCTTCTCCAAGGTGCCCCCCTGGCCACCCCCTGGAAGCTGCAGATGTCACTCACTCCAAATTATCTTCACCCAGAACCAACGAGGCAAAAAGCAGCAGCAGAGATTCTCTTTGCAGGCCCCTCAGAGGAACAGAAAGGATCTGTTCTGCTCTGAAAACACCAGCACTATCTCAGCTTAGGAAGCTTGGCAGCCCCCACACAAAAGCTGTATTTGGGCAGAGGGCAGCAGGGTGCCAAGCAGCACTGTGCCATTTCCCAGCACAAGCACCTGCTGAAATGCTTTTTTTGATGGCACTGTGTCTGCTAAGGACTTCAATATATACCATCACTAGCTAATTCATAAAAATTGAGTGCTCTATTACACCAAAAAAAAATTTCAAAAGGCCAATTTTACCAAGAGAAAAAGACATAAAAGAATCTGAATTAATCATGTGATACTTAAGAGGTACTTCCTGAGGTTCTGTTATATTCAAGTTTTACCCTCCTACTGCTCCAAATCTACAGTATCACATGCAAAATGAACATGACATCATTCATGAGCTAAGATGACAAGCAAGACTGAATAATAATGATTAACATATTCCAAAAGAAAAAAAATCTCTTTGCCTGTCTTATCACTACCGTTCAAATGGAGTAAATTTCACCTTGCAGCTGCAGGAGGCTTTTGGAAACACACTGAATAAAAGCAGTAACACGATGAAAAAAGAAATTTTCGTTTATGGTATGTTCCAAAATCCTAGCACAGTGTACAAGTGGCACTCCAAATCACCTCTTGAAGCAGCAGCAGCATCACACAATTTTATGCTGATAAAAAAGAGCATCTGTGGGCCCAGAAGTTGAGCAGAACTGTTGCATGCTACAACGAAGAGGAAATTCTGCATCCCAGAACACTTACTTTGCCACTGAGCTGATGCTGTTTGTGGTGCTGGGCATCTTTCCTAAAACCAGATCCATAATCCTCTCTTCTGGAGCTGGAGGCAGGGCCACCTCCTCTGGAGGGACCTCGGTGACAGCGTCAGCCACACGTTCCACTGCACACACCCCAAAGAAATAAATACAGCAGTAATAAATACAGCTGGAAGTAAAACCTCAGATGCAGGATTTGTAATAAGATGTGGCACTGGGCAAATCAATTGCCCACAAACACATTCAAAGAATCACAGAACAGTGTGGGTTGGAAGGGACATCTCACCTTTTTCTAACTTCTTACCTTTCCAAGCTATTACTGAAGGGTCAGTTAACCAAGCATCACTAAATTTCCTATCAGAACATCCCTTCAAGGAAGGTGAAGCCCTTTCTAAACTAAACTTGAGGTAGAGAGAGAAACGTTTGTCCTCTTGAGAGGAAGGATGTTTCCTCTCCTGTTCCCTCTTGCAGTTCTCATAACCACTACCCTGTGTTTCTCTGGAGCTCTCTGCAAACCATCCCAGAAGAATGCAGGTGACTGAGTGTAGGTGCTGCCTTCAAGGCCCTCAGAAATAATTAACAAAACTGGTAAATTGGCAGCTTTAGTGATCTAACTAAAACCTCCATCTTGTCTCTGCTGCTTTTTAGGCCTTTCTGCAAAAGCACCATCACAGATGTGTAAGCAGATCTATTCCTTAGTATTTTCTAGATTTCTGTTTTACCTGCAGAATCTTTCTCTTCATCAATGACAAGAGGTGTTTCTGCTTTTGCTGTTTTGGCTTTTCTTCCCCTCCTGGCCTTTCTCCTCGAGTCTGTGCTGGCACTGGCTGCATCACTTGCCACTGGCTGATCTGCTGGCACAGCCTCTGCTGCTTTCTCAGCATCATTTTGGCTGCTTGGGGGGGCACCTTTGGCTTGTTCCAGGTGACTCAGCAAGTGCTCTGGGTGGATAGGGAAGAACAGGAGAGTAAGGAAGAAATTATCCTTAAAATACTCAAATGGAACTAGCTGAAAGCCCATCTATCAGGTACATTTCACTTTGCAGAGACTTACTTCACATCATTGCAAAAGCAGTCACAACACCTTCATAAATCAAAGCCTACAGTTTATTAAACAGTCACAAGAACGGAATTTTTAAGGAGATTTTCTGATATCACAGTAAAAATCTGTGTTTCTAATAATGGGTATGTTTTTCCAAATGCCCAATGTTATTTACTGACCTAAGTGCCCTTTTCAAAAATGATTCATGAAATGGCCAAAGCTTCTAAATAATTTTAAGTTCTTCTGAAAACTGCATAAAATAGCTGCCAATAAAATGCAGAAAAAAAATGTACTTCATTACCCTTATTAAATCTGCCACAAATACCAGATGGACAATATCACAAAGTATAACCTGGCATCACTGACCTTGACACTGCTCAGGCAGCTCCCCTATCCTTGATTTTCCTGACAGTCACATCATCTTCTAGATCAGTTTTATTTCTTCTAGCTTCGACATTACAGTTGTTTGTCAGAGACTGAACACTGCCACGGTCAAAACATCCAAAAGATCCCTGTTCTACCTTCCCTACTACTGATTTCCTTTAAGGAACCCAAAATTGCAAACTTTTATCTGACTGCACCATGGATGGTGCATGGCTTCACAGCCATGGAAGAGCAGAATTCTGCTGATGATTCTCAGTGCTCTTCCATGAATTTCTAGCACTTCCTACCTGTCAGCAGCTGGGGCTCTTGGAAAGCAGATGAACACACTTTACAGGTCCACTGGTTGGGCTTTGCTTCTGCTGTTCCACTGCTTTCTGGAGTGGTCACTAAATCACAACAAGAAATACTGAAAAGCTTTGAAAATGGGAAGGTGGTAAACCCCTGTAGCTTTGTTTATCTTGCAGTACCTCCCTGAGTATCACAAGGTACAATTTAAGCAGCAAGAGGCCCCTGGGCAATGATTTCAGGATTCTCCAAACATGAAGAGCTGAACTACCAGAAGACATAAATGATGCCAGGAGAGACTATCAGTGCCTTGGTAAAATCCTGAGGGCTCCTTTATCACTTTCTAAAGAACTGTGTTCATAAAAGGCATGACATAAAGCAATTTTTAGCACTTTTAAAACCAGAGTTACCAGTCTTCTTCTGGGTTAGCTGAGGACAGAGGCAGGAGAAACCTCCTTGCTCTCTGTGAAGGGCATTGCAGAGTAAGAACATTTGGATTAATGGAAGTAAGGGTGAGGACAATGAAAACCCAGGTTTGAGCAGTTTCATTAATTAGATGTGCTATGAAATCACCATACTGATACTTTAATTAACACATCAACTCAAGAAAGATAAAGAAAATGAAGAAATTAGCACAAAAATGAAACTGGAATAAAAAAAATAAAATAGGAAGAGTTACCCTGTTCACAGTCCTTTATATTTCAGTCCTTAGATGATGTATTTGAATTTGTCAAGAGGATCTGATAAATCTGGACTGATTCAAAGATTTTTTTGGGCACACAAAAAGCTGAAAATCCCACAGTGTACAAGATTCCTCCTGCAGAGGAGGAGGATGACACTGAAGTCAGAGTAAATGAATGGCAGCACAGGGAATTTGAATTGTGCCTCAGTTTCTGCCACAGATTTCCTGGATGATCATTACATGACAGCTCATCTCTCTCTTCCTGAGGACCACATCTGTAAAGGGACAGTAAAGTTCCTCCTTCTTTTCAGTGTTGGCTCTTAAACCAAAATAAAGAATTCCCTGAGGCAGAGCCTGTTCTCTGCTACAAGATGCACTCAATACACTGCACTACAGAGGTGTGATCCATGCTGCCATAAATAAATTAAAAAGAAATGACTTAGCAATACAGCAACAAAAATTCCTTCTTCACAAGCTACATAAGGAACTTCTTGAGGGCTCTGTCCAGGAGGACAAAAGCAGCAAACTAAGATGCTGTGTAAGTTTATTGTGCCTGACTCTGCACTTCCCTTGCTCATTAGTTGCTCCTTGCACTGGTTTGTCAGGAAGAGCCAGGTCCTTTTTAAGTTCCCACTTCCTCAGGCTTCCAGGGCAGCTGCAGGGCAACCTGGCTGACTTGGAACCAAGGATCTGACAGCTGGCAACTGCTTGCTATGACTTGAGGCAAACAGAATCAAAAGAAGAAGATTTTGTTTTGGAAGCACCAAAACACCTCATCAGTGGGAACACCTCAGGGTTCCCAAAATACAACAGGCAGCATTTTGTTTCTACTGAAGCTGGACTTTCAGGCAGTAGGGTGAAGGATGTAGGAGGGGCTGTTCCAATTCTTCATTTTACCTCTGGAAAAATCAATAATGCCAAACTGAAAGACAAGTCCCCAGTCAACTTCACAATTTAGCTGTGACAGAACCTAAGCTGACAAATGGATCCTCGGATCAATTGCTCTGTACACATCTGCAGTAACTCCCTTCCTTTCCTCCTGGCTACTTCTACTATTAATAAGCAAAGTTTAAGAAAATAACCTCTCAAAGAGCAGACCTAGAATGGTTTTCTTTTGATCTTGTGTACTCTGAGTGTACTTTGTGAAATTTGTGTTAAGTGGGTTCCTCATTCCACTGTGCCACTTAGCAGAGACTGGGTGGGGGGAGCACTGCTTTGTAATGAATCCCTGGGACAGAGTTCCTGTGACAGTACCAGGTATTTCCTCAGCCATATGTTCTTTGCCAAGAGGACATGTAATAAGTTTATTATATGTAATAAGTTTATTTAAATCTGAGTTTCTGTCATTTAGAACAGTCTGAACTCTAATAGTGGCATATACTGTGGTATTATGGTAATTTGGGGATGGTCAATGCTCTTGTCATTTCCAAACATTTGAAATGTTTTCCTCTAGAACTTGGCCTGATCGTTTGAATTACTACACCCTGCACAGGCAGAATGAATATTTTCTTGGGGATTGCCCCCACCTCACCACTAACCACCTCCAAAGTCAGGAGCACTTGTGGTTTTCAGGAAAATAATCTGCCGAAATGTTTATTGGCCCCTCTTCACCTTTTTGACCTGTGCATGTACTTTAAGCACTGTGCCCATGAAAACAAAAAGAAAAATTCAGGCTTTCAAATCCTCTCTAAATTAGTATTTGCCAGAAGTTATATACATTATACATGTGTAGCAGTGTTACACCTAACAGCTCTGCAGACCTGTATCTGTCCTCTATGTCCCTTAAGAGCACTGTAATTTTGCATACCTGCTGGATCAGCTGCTAGTATGCTGGATTTCTTGCTTTTTTTATGAGGTAAGACAGCAGATGAAGGTTTTGAAGAGACCTTATTATTCCCTTCTTTATCAGATTCAGCTACCAAGGACGTATCTGTGAAGAGGAAAAAGAGTTCATCTTCTTTACTGTGCAGGCCCTTTGACTCTTGCTCTGTGCTGAGGGCAGTAACCATAGTCACAAAGTTTCATTCTGTAACAGGCCTGCAAATAACATTCTCATGTAAAATTTTAACCAGGGCATTCTTATACCTGACTCTCACCCACTGTGCCTTGAATATGCTGGAGTGTATCATGAAGTGCTGAACAGAGAGAGCAGGGCACACTTCCAACAGTATTTTTCAATACCCATAACCCCACAAAAACACATCAACAGGTTAAGCTGAAGAGGGAAAAGATGAAACCTCTCAGTTAATACCAACTGGAAACATCTCAGAGTTCAGAAACATGTCAACTGCATTGATTCAGCTGTAGCACTTGAGACTCTGCTTAGGATCAAGGGCAGCCATAAAGCTGACACTGGTGGCAATGGCCTCTCCCCAAATTTGTCACCCCAAATTATACCCAACAGAGCAGTAATAACATCCAGGGAGTACTCCCAGCTCAAGAGCAGGAAGAAAACGCCCTTGCAATGCTAAAGGATCTTGCCTTTCAGCTGTAGAAATGGAAAAGCAGGAGAAAACAAAGGGGAAACCACTGGAACTTGTGGCACTTCTAATTCAGAATCTAAAATACCAGCTGCCTTTCTTTCCAATGCACAGCCACGTGGATCTTACTCTACTGGGTCCCATGTGAGGCTGCTTAAGACAAATCTAGTTTTTAGAACTGTGTAACAGCTCTGTGCAAAACCAAACCATTTTCACTGCAACTGAAGAATGGCTTCTTTGGCAAATCTGCATACAGCTTTCTCTGATAACTGAGCTCCTCTGCTGCTCTACCCAGAAATACTTTTGATACAACCACCAAATCTTTAGTTAAGGACTATTTATCCAGTCTGTCCACTCTGAAGAGGCTGAACCATGAACCGGGCCACCTGTTTTAAAAAAACCCAGCTGTATCATGGCAAAGAATCTACACTTTCCTCTTGAAGGGCACCCACGTGTGCAGGCTGGCCTGACTCTGCAGGATAAGAGCCTACTGGATAAACAGCACTGTCAACTCCAACAGCCAGGGACTATCAGTCCCTGCCAGCACTGGGCCCTTAGGAAGGAAGAAAGGCCCCCACACATACCATTGGCAACACTAGTGACCTGCTTCAGCACTGGCTTTTCCATTTTTTTGGCGTAAAAAGCTGCATACCACACTCGCAGCTCAGTTCCCGGGGGGATGTCCTGGCAGGTGGTGAAGTAAATGTCATTGTCATGCTGGAAGGCAGTTAAGTTTTGATGCTCGTACTCGGTGGCTGGGCGCACCATCATCATCCAGTTGCAATCGTCTTCGTTGGTGGTGTCGAAATACACCATGGGCCCTTCCTTCTGGAACACCTGCCAAGCAAAATGTGCACAGAATGAAAACCCCTGAGAAAGTGATAGGAAGTTGAGGAAAAAAATAGTTGTTTTCTGCTTTTGCAGTGGTTTCTTTTCAATGGACATGGGGGAGGAAGCAAGCCTCAAGTCTTGCATCAGGCATCTTTCACTTAGTCACATCTTCACATGAGATGGACAACCAGGAGCAAGCTGGAAACAAGCTGAACTAAATTCTTGCTACAGCCACCAGTTTCCTAAAAAAATTACTGCACACACGAGTAGAAAGGTATCCAAAGAGCCACCAGCCCAAGGCACATTTCTAAATCTTTACTTCTGAGTTAGGTATTAGTGGAAACTAAGACCAAATTCCATTCTTAATGTAGCATTTTTCCTACCAAAACTTGTCAAGAGAGGAATAAAACAAATACAAGACAGAAAAAACCCCACAACCACTTATTCTGCATGTTCTATATGTGGCTCATTAGGCAAATTCAATCAAATTGAAGAGACTCATTAAAAGAACTGAGCTTCTAGTTTGGTTCTTCTGTTCCTTGCCCAGAGAATGTTTGTTTAGCTCACCTCTCACAGGGCACACCTAAATGATGTTGCAAATTAATCCCCCCTCACATATCTTTGTTTCTACGGTGTTAGACAACATTAATTCATCACAGGTAAAACTGACTCCTTGCTATTTATGGCTTTACAAATTCTGTGTCTTACCTTCAGGGGAAAAACTGATTCCTTCTCCAGCTTGAGAACTCTCTTGGATTCAAAGGGGCCAAACTGGGTACGTTTCACCAGCCGAGTCACAGCAAACACTCCCTCAGTCCCATCCTCCAGTTGTCTTATCTCCAAATTAGAAGGCAGAGATGATCTAAAAAATTAAGAGAGAATTGAGAAAAAAAAATATAAACCACAGAACTGATTAGGCTGGAAAAGACTCCCGAGATCATCAAGTTCATCCTGTGGCTGAACACCACCTTGTCCAGTAACAGTTATGCACTGCAGGAACACATGGAAGAAAGAAGTCAGCATTAAAGACAAGTGTTTCTGTGCCCGCAGCCTCTCTCTTTTCCCAAACAAGCTTCTGAGAAGAACTACAGATAGTAAATACTGTTACTGCACATAATACACAGAAAACATCTTCCCAAAAATTCATGTGACTGGTCCCACTGGATTGAAACGCAATTCTGTTTTTTCAGGTCTGTGCTAACAGATGAAAAGCTAAAAATAATCAGACAGGCTACTGACTACCCTGTAGAGGTTGACACTGGAAGAGCTGCTTTACTGCTAGATAAAGAGAAATACAAAAAGATTGCAATCACAGTGGTAAGCAAATGGACTGAAGAAAAATACTTTTAGTCTGAAACACACAATAAGCAGCATTTAGAGAAGTTCAGGAGATGTTTCTCAAGACTTCTTTTCTAACCATAAAGCATCCATTTTATCTTTTCAGTAAGACAGAGAGAACAACTTAACGTGGTTAAACAAGTAGACTGTTAAAAGACTCATATCCGGTTTGTGGTTAAACTTGCCCTCAGCCTCAGATAACTCACTTTCAGCTACTGTTCCCCAGATGTAAAGGCTGCAATTAAATTTCTTCTTTCCTTTCCTTATCTGATTTCAGCCGAAAACTCTTCAGGAAAATAAAACACATTTATCTATAAAAAAGTCAATTTTAAATTCTGCTTTCAAGTCTACAGTCCAGCAGCCCACACTTACACTAGGGAAAACTTTGCATTTGCACGTCAAAGGGAGATTGAAAACCAGGGCATGCACCATATTTGCAAACATTCCCAGTTGGAACATCTGGACATTAAAGTGCAAGTTAAAAAACAGAAAAAAGGTAGGAAACAGTAGTTTTTCACTGAATGTGTGTAGTACAGGCTAGAACTTACTGTACTGCCCATTTATTGTATATAGTAAAAGCACCTTCCTCACCAGCTTCTGTTATTCTAAGGGGTATTTTTAAATTACCCTCAAGCACCTGTAGTGTCAGGGCTGTTAACCATTAAGAGCTGCTGGAGAGGATCATCCAGGGCAGTTTCCAGGCACAGGAAGGCAGTGCCTGGCAGGAACTGCAGGGAAACCCCTCTCCTGGGAATGCCCAGAAAGGCAGGGACAGCTCCTGCACAGGTACAGCTGCTCTGCTTGGTGGGACACCAAGAGCATCCTGCCCTGGCCGAGGGTGGTGGCACCCACGTGGCAGATCCAGCACATCAATACTTGTTACAAAATGATGCTGGGAATACACAGCACGGCCTACACAGCCAGGAAGTGCCAGACTTGCTGCCCACGTGCCTGTTTTCTGCCTGTGACTTCCCAAGAAGAAATATGGAAGCCCTGCACACATTATATAACACACGAAGCCATCCGAACACTTCCCTTTTGGGATCTGCACTACACCTTCACAATGGTTGGTTCTTTTCTTTAGTCTTACATTCTACACCTTAATATGAATTTTGCTGACAGTGCCTGATTGTCTTTCCCTGGAAAAATCACTACTCAGTGTTGTTTTTTCCCAACTAGATTGAGTCTATTTGTTTCTTTTGGCACACACGAGTGTTTCTGCTGCGCTGTCACAGATTTGCTGACAGAACTATTACCCCTAATCGTTTGCAAAGACCCACAATAATGAGAACAACTTGTTTTGTTTCTAAGTGGAGCAATGACAGAGTTCATCCACATGAATGAGAAATCCTCACACAAGTCTCTGAAATTAATCTGGTGTATCTAAGGGGGATAAAAGTGGCAGGTACTCAACCAGGACAGAAGTCATCACCCCATCTGGCACCACCTGACTTCTTGCCAGAAACCTCAGCAAAGAAACTGACTCCTGATGAGCAGCAAGTTATTTTTCTTGGCTTCAATTCAGTGCAGCACTTAACTGTGTGCATCAATTTTTCTATTTAATCAAGGCCATGTGCTTTCCATAGATTTCTGTCATCCTCTGGGACTTCAGTTTCCAGCTGTCAGCGTGACATCCACTGAACAGCAAATATGCTTTTAAAGGACTAACATGGGCGTTGGGTTAGTCAGGATTAACACAAACATTTCTTACCTTGCCCTGCTCAGTACAAAGGAGTCTTTGACTGTCACCACTGGGCCCAGCTCAGGACACTCTGAATCATGGTACTGCCCACAGTCCTCGCACCCTGCAAGGAACCAGACAGAAAAGGTTGGTAGAAAACACTTTAGTAAGACAGTTTCCTCCCTCTTTCAAGAGAAACCAGGCAAAATACATACATAGAGAGGCAGATGTTTATTTATATTGCTTAAAAGAACATGAAAAATTGAACACCGAGTTGATAGCTGGCACCTGCATGGGTGAGATAACACACACTGTGATCAGTGCCATCAGGAGACAATTGTTTAAATTCTCTCTCAAAGGAAAATAATTGCCTTACACCCACAGTAAATACTCTGCTTAAAGATGGCATTATACAAAAAGAAAAGTGCTGCAACACGTAACAGCTGAAGAAAACCACATCACTGCCTTCCCCAGGAGCTGGGCTGTTCTGAACAGCTTGGGCAGCGTGGTGCTTCCAGTGACAGGAGGCACAAAGCCAGAAGCAGCAGCACAACTGGCACAGGGCTCAGCAGGGCACCAGCATGTCCTGGGAGCCCAGCTCTGCCTGGCCACACACACTTCTCACCCACAGGGCAGGACAGACACCTCCAAGGTACCTCCTGGTGCCTTTCCAGACAAGTCAGCTGGCTGCACAACACACTCTGGCCACCTCACTCACTGTCAGCTTAGCTAAATTAACTTTTAGTTTAAGTGGCTGTAAATTACCCAGAACTGAGTGGTTCCTAAGAAACAATTTTCAGAGGAGGATAATTTGAGGCTTTCTAAAATAAGCTAACTTAACAGGATTCCAAATGCTCATACATTGCTTCACCGAGAAAAAAAATAGCTGTCAAACTGCCCTGCCTGGTCAGCTGCTGACACAGCTTCAGGAGAGATCATCACACAGGGTTATATTGCTGTGGTGCCTTTTGCATCTGAGCTCTAGGCTTACAAGGGCAAGTCAGGAAACCCCAGGAAAGGTGTGAAGTAGAGGGTCATTACACTTTTTTTTTTTGGGAACACATGACAAAAGCCAAGTCATTCCAAGGTATAGCCCCTCTGGCAAAGCCACTCTGTGCTCCTAACTGGAAGCTTCTCCCCTCCCAGGTATTCGTCCCAGTGAATAAAAGGACTTCTAAAACAAGGGATTCCAAACTGCTTCACATTTTCTTCTGGAGACAAAACCAGCTTAGCAGTGAAGAAATACATATATTTGACAAAGAGCATTTCTGGCTGGTGCAACCCCCAAGTCTGGTCACTGGCTCCTGTCGAGCTGTTTGTGCTGCCTTCTGGTGAGCCAAGGAATGAAACAATCAGCTCTTCACATTATTTTTCAGCAGAAAGATTTTCCCAGCCTGGTCTTGCTGTACAGCACCATGGAGTTATTGTACCTGAGGAAAGGATCCATGGGTAAACACAGCACCAGCACCAACAGCCTACAGCTGTCCTGCTTACTGTTCCACCATTCCCCTGCCCCAGGTGTGCCTGTAGCCCAGGCTGCCCTTAGATTATTACTGAAATAATCTGGGCTAAAAGCAGATTTCCCAAACTAAAGAGGGCAGAGGAGCCACAGAGACATGAATGTGTAAACCTGAATGCTGAAAAGAAATGGACCGTGATCAACAAAGGGTTGTCACAACCAAGAGGACAGGAAGAAACAGCCTGAGTAATAGCTTCTGCAACAGGCTTTGCTGTCCAAAAAAGCACTTTGTAATTTTCCTTATCTCCTGACTGCATCAGGGCTCTCCTCACTTCTGCAAAGATAAGCCTCTGCAAGGTGCAGACAGCACTGCCCACAACTACAGGCAGGAATAAGCCACACATTCCTCTCACTCCTTTGCAGAGGAATGACCAAAGCCAGGGGAATATGACAGTGACATTGTGTGGCACAGCTCAGTATCCCTGCAGCAGCCTCTCCCCAAAGCTGTTACACTCACCATATGTGACACTTTCAAGAGATTACACAAACAGGAGGAACACAAAACAAGCATGGGAATAATCATAAAATACCCCAGGGAGACTATATTCACACACTTAATGAAAAAAAAATTCCAAAACTCTCCTGTCTATGAAATACATATTCAAGGGTGTTTATTATTGGGAGTGCAGTGTCACTTATAGCAACTCACTTTTTCAGGACATAAGCAGTCCCCATATCCCCTGGGAGAAATTAATTGTAGAGAGCACAAGAAAAAGCTCAAGAGATTCAGTGATCACAGCCCCCACTGGAAGGGTGAAAATCATGTTGTGTGACACCTTCTGTCTAATTAGGAATGGCATCACATCCCCATTCTTTTTGCTGTCCACCAGAATCTTTTTATGAAGGGGAAGATAAGGTAACCACTGTTCGTATTTCAGTAAAAATGCAAACAGTCAACACTATTTTTGAAAGAATGTGGTGGAGGGAGAAAAGTGAACTTTCTGATAGTTGTCATAAATGCAGCTGTGGAACCATCAGAGGTACAATATTGTGGATCAAAAAACCAAGGATGTGCTCCATTCTGCTCTGCCCTGACTGAAACACAAGGTCTCTACATCCCTCCACTCTTTTCCACCGGGTCCTGCATGTCCAGGCTGGTGACAAAGGAGAGGATTAATGTGGGACCCAAGGCTGCCAGCCAAGCTCCAGCAAGGCTGGCACTGCCCAGCCTGGGCACGGCACTGCTGCAAGCTGTCCTCACCCAGCACCACTCCAGGAGCCCAGATCCCAGTCACAGAGCCCAGGCTTACACAGAGGGCACTGCAAGGAGCACAGGCAGTGAGTGCCACGGGTGACACCTGCCAGGGCGGTTGGTGCACCTCAAAGTGGGGTTGTTGTGGCAGGATTAGGAGTCTGCCTACCCCTGCTGTGGAGGTGCAGATCCCCAAGTCAGGCCAGAGGTCAGAGTTATCCCCAGACACCCCTGGCTGCTAGAGCTGGTTGTATAAACAAAGGGCTTACACTGAGTGCTAGACCTTCAATCTCACTCACTTCAGCCATGAAAAAGCTGCTAACTCACATTCAGAGGTTTCATTGTGTGTTTGCCAACAGAGTCAGAATGTGTATGCTTAAATTACACAACCTCCTCTCTATTCATCCATTAGCTGTTTGAGCCTCCTAAACATAAAGCAATTTTTCTAAATAAAATCTTAAGTCTGGTTTAGTCTTTAATTTCAAGCATTCTGAGTAGACAAGTCACACATCAGAGTTAGATCCTTTTCCTAATACTTACAAATAAACACAATCTCCTCATTGCCATCTTCAGCCATTTTTTTAAACCTGCCAAAATACAAAAGACAAAGTTAGTCCTGAATTGACTTTTACTTTCTGTATCATATAAACACCCCTTTGTGAAGTAATGATGCTGACTGACCCCGAGCTCACCCAAACACACTAATGTCCCTGCAGGAGTATCAATGGAAAATTAAAGAAATTAAAGTTGTTAAAAAGCCCCACAGACTGCTGTATCACTCCCAGTGTTGCAGACATCACTACCAAGGAAGCCTCAATGTCTGTGGGTTCTCAGGCATTTCTCTGTGAGGAAATGCTGTCTCCTGCTGTTCCCCATTTCTGACAAGTTTCCAGCCACTCCTGCATCCCCTGCTAAAAAGCTCCTGTGGAGCCTCAGGGCCGGAGGATAATCTCCAGGTCAGCAGCAACCACTGCAGGAACAAGGCCCAGTGCAACATTTTATTGAACTGCAGCTTAAAAAAAGTATCTCTGAAAGGCAGATTACTTATTTAATAAACAGAGTAATCTTAAAAACCTAAAAACTGCAGATACAGTCACAGATCTCTTCCAGAGGCAAAAGTATATTGTGGTACGGAGCACCAAAAAAACTGTGGAAATAAATTCCTGCCTGTCACTGGCCTTCCAAGAAATGGTAACTGACCAATTTAATTTCACAGTTAAATAAGGTTAATCTATATTCACTTCATTAGTGTCATTCTATATCAAAAACTTGCAGGAACACCATTGCCCCTCAACAATTAAATTATGGTTGGCAAAAAGTCTGATTATGCATGGCTACACCCACAGCACGAGCGGGACCTAGAAGAGAGCTTTCCCCTTCTCCACCCAAAAACCCACTCTCCTCCTCAAATAAGCAACTTTCCCAATGCTCCAGAGGAGAGACAAAGCAACACAAAGATCATGACCAAAGTGAGAGAGGTGAGGCTGCAAACCAACAAGTGTATTGGCCACGAAGAGGACAGGAAGGAGTAAGAGCCTGAATCTGTGAGAGGGAGAGGAAACATGACACACCAAACTCGAAGAGCCCTGTTTGAAAATAGATAAAGTATTTGCTACTACAGCAACAAAAGCCAAGCCAGAACTGTGGGAGCACAGCCACTACTCAGGATTCAGGATTCTTCAAGCATTGCCCTCCCCAGCTCCACCCCAACACTCAGTGCTGTATGGGGCAAACACTCCCCACCCGTGGCACAAGCAGGGCCTTTCTTGGCTGCAGCTTTTGGGGACTAAGCTCAAATAACAGAACAAACATTTATACAAAAGCCCTACGCTGAGCACAAACAGCACTTCAGGAAATTTCCCCAAAAGCTCTTATCCTGAAAGCACGGTGAACAATGCAACAGGTATTTAGGGGAGTCCAAGCACAACGCTGCAAAACAAGTGGTGTTGATGGTGTTCGGTTTGCTTTTTAGCCAATGCTTTTTTTGGGATGCTTTGCACGATTTCAAGAGGGGTACGCCCAGCTCTTCCTAGATAGTTTGTGTCCTGACAAGACTTTCATCCTAAAAAAGGCTGAATTAACAAACAATGGCCTTGGCCAACGGTTCAGGGGGAGCAGAGCAGCCACACCACCAAAGGCATCCACCCTCCAGGACGCTGCTGTGCCGCAGCCCCGGCAAACAGCAGACTGGGGACAGGTGACATTACAGGAGCAGCAGCCCCGTCCTGTTCCAGGGGCCACCAGATGAGAACAGCAACAAAGGGGCGGAGAAACCATCAGCGCTGCTCAAGGTGATGGGGAGGAAGCGTGAAGGTGCCTCAGGCAGCCTCAGCGCTCTGCAGCAGCGCAGCTCCCGTCTCTGCAGCAAGGACTCTCCTCGCTCCGCACATCCCACCGCCCTCACCCCGAGCTCCCAAACAAACACCGGCTCCTGCTTTACAATTCCGATTTACACGCCCCTCGCCCAGGCGCTGAGAAACTCCTCCTCCCTGATCTCAGCCGCATTTCCCAGGAGTTTTTGAAATAAACCACACGATGCCACCCGCTCCAGCTGGTAAACAGAGTCACGATGTGCCACTCACATGATGGCACCGAAGACAGCCTTCAGAACTGGTTTTTTGCCCTCATCTGCTGTTGCTATGGGCCACGTCTGATTTTTTTTTTTTTCCTTCTTTTCAAACATTTGTAACAGAAAAATACTCCGTGAAGTCACTCATCCCACTGCTCCTAATTCTGTTCTCGTCTTGCAGGGATAGTCAGAGCTTCTGGGAGTTCCAGGTATTTTTTATATAAAACAGAGAGCAATCATTAGCAGTCAATAATCAGGAGAAAAGCCACACAGAGGAAATTAAACCAGGTACAAAGCCTAATTCTGACGGCAGCAGAAGAGGAGAAAACCACATTTTTTGGCTCGCATAATTAGATGAGTGATTTTATGCCTGAGAGTAGAGCCACACAGCTATGCACAAAAAATTCCAGCTGCAACACTGGCCTCTGAGCATATCTGGAACTTGAGGGAACCCAAATGAAGACACTGAGGGGCTGCAGCATCACAGGCACCTGCCTGCAGCCCACGATGTGCAAAGATGCTGTCAGGGAACCATCTGAGATATAAAAATTTACGAACGGATGTAAAATCACACTTTTTCCTTATAAACTACTGAAAAAAGAAATCAGGCTCAAGTGCTAAGCTGAGCCATTTTGATCTTGCTAATGGAATTTTTTTAAAAAAAAAAAAAAAAGTAGGTCAGAAAAATTAAGGGAATGCCTGAAAATCTGTGTTTGAACTTAATGATTGACAAGGTATAATTAAAGTTACCCTTTCTTCAGTCTGAGAATGGGCTTCTATGATTGTGGATAACTTCAGAACACAAGCAGATGCACAAATGTGGAAGGATGCGTGTAAAGACGTAGTTTTCCTCATGGTGTAGTAAAAAACTTGTTCATGCTACCGCTCAAAGGAACTGCAGAACAAACTATAGTGAGGCCTTGTATTTTTAAAAATAATTAGGGCCATTCTATCGATTATTGTTGAGGAGGGAGACGATTTCTAGGCCAGTCAGGGGGGCATGGAGTAACACGGCAGCCGGCGGGGTCTGTGCCACCTGCCCTTCCCAGCACTTCCCGCGATGGTGTGAATAAACTACATGCGAAGTTTAATGGCCCTGAGCAGAAAACGAGCGTACTGCAGAAAATTTCACGTGTGCGAAGAAGCCCCGCAGACCGCGGCTCTTCTCCTTTTGTCTCCTCGGGCGCCCACCGCAGCCTCCCCCAGGGCACAGGCCGGGGCAGGGCAGCATCCCCACACCTCCCTCCTCCTCCCGGCCTCTTCCCTCGAACACGCCCTCGCACCTGGGAGCTCCCAGCCCCCCTCCATCCCCAACCCCCTGCGGCCAAACCGAGGCGTTCCCCGCTCCCGGCCCCGCA
>VYXD01011422.1:78066-116730 GCA_013397195.1 Hylia prasina | reverse complement strand
ATGTCCGACCTGACCCCCCTCCCCTGGTGCAGTTTAGGTCATTTCCCCTCTCCCTTGTTCCCTGGGAAGAGAGCCCGATTCCCACCTGGCTGCACCCTCCTGTCAGGGAGTTGTAGGGAGCAGTAACATCACCCCTGAGCCTCCTTTTCAGCAGGCTGAACTGCTCCCTCAAACACTCCTCAGAGAGCTTCTGCTCCAGCCCCTTTCCCAGCTTTGTTGCCTTTCTTTGGACAAAAGCCACATCAAGCACTCAGTGGGCTGTTGGCCCAAGCCCTGGCCGTGTACACTGTGCCTCCTTATCCAAGCCTCACTGAAGTTCAGCGCTCCAGGATGAGAGGACGTGGTTTCGAGTTGCACAAGGGAAGGTTCAGGTTGGGCATTAGGAGGAATTTCTTCACATAAAGTGGGATTAGACACTGGCAGGGGCTGCCTGGGGAGTCCCCATCCCTGGAGGTGTCCAGGGAGGGCCTGGATGTGACACTCAGTGCTCTGGGCTGGGTAACAAGGTGGGGATCGGTCAAGAGTTGGACTCAGTCACTTTGGAGGTCTTTTCCAACCTAAATGATTCTATGATTCCCAAATTTCACTTTCTAGCATTACCAGGATCTATCAGCACCCAGCCCTGCCAGCACAAATCATTTAGGGGGGTTTAAACCTTCAGGTTATTCCACCACTCCAGGCAGTGGCCAGGACAAGAAGCACGCAGGCTTTTTGTATTCAAGCAAGATGCCCCAATTTTTTTTCTCAGCTGAGAAGTGTTGCCTGCTGTGGAGTCCCCCCAAAGCCCTATGCAGTGCTCCCTACCACCACGGTGTGACTGGTCAGCCTTCACTGGAGATCAAAAGGTGATGGGGAGCTGACACCAGCTCTGTTTTCTCCAGGGAATGTGCTCTTCCCACATCTGGCTACATCTTTAACAGCTGGCAACTACCAGGGCCTTTCTAGATTGTCACCCATCCCATAAACACAAGTACCAGTTTCAAAAGAGATGTGTAGAGAGTATTCTGAGGATGGGTCAGGCTGGAAGGGACCACAGAGGGTCACCAGGTCACATCTCCCTGCTCCAGCAGGGCCATCCCAGAGCACACGGCACGGGGTTGTGTCCAGATGGTTCTGGAAGAACTCCAGCATGGGAGACTCCACACCCTCTCTGGACAATCAACAGGGCTTGGTCACTGCACAGGGGAAGTTCTGCCCCATGTTCAGGTGGAACTTCTGGGCATCAGTTTCTGCCTGTTCCTCTGACCCTGTGGCAGATCCATGCTCTGGGCATCCCCCCCTTTAGTGATTTATACACTATAGCTATTTACAGTGTATTTATGCACTCTAGCTATTTATACACTACATTAGATATTTATTAATGAGGTTCCCTCTCAGGTGTCTGTTCTTTAGACTGAACAGCCCCAGCTCCTGTCCCTGCTGTGCTGAGGATCCAGAGCTGGACACAGCGCCCTGAGGTGCCTCCAGGGCTGAGCAGAAGGGCAGGATCCCCTCCCTGACCTGCTGGGAATGCTCCTCCAGATGCACCCCAGGGCACCATGGCCATCCTGTGACTGTCTTGTCAGGTGCTTGGGGAAACTCAAACAATGCAGCATTTGAAATTTCAGAATATTGTACTTGGCAAAACAGCGTTAATTTCAGGATGGGGAAGCATTTCTTCTTTCAAAATGACTCACCAGCAGTTTTAAATGACCACAGGAGTAGTAAGGGGAGGGTTTTTTTTAAGGATCTAACTGCAATAATTTGCTTTTTCAAGGACTGAAGCTGACTGGCAGTTTTTGTATAGTCTGCTTTTCTTTATTTTCCCTGTATATCTCAGTGCATGGACTTCTGCCAGGTTTTCTCCAACACACCAGAGTGGTTTATCCTTCTTGCAGTGCATTCACTTTGTCAAAACAAGTATAAATTAGTTCAGTATAGTTATTTGTACGTTCACAATGCATGTAAGTCTAGATCCTGCAGCTCCAGAATTATTTTTTTCAGCATTAACCTCAGACTGCGAAATTGTATCTTATGCCAAGCTCAGCTGGGTAGAGAGATGAAAAATTGAAGATCCTTTATATTTATTGTTTAAGAATGATGAAGTGGAGGGAAGAGGATGGTGCCACACATGGAGCTGCACCCATTCCTGCTCTCCCTCTGACAGGTGTTGTCACTTTTGCTACTACATAGGAATGGCATCACACAAGGTAAAAAAAAGTCACCACGGATTAGAGCAGAGAGGAAAAGGATGAAGGGTTCTCTAATAGGAGACTATCAGGAAATTTGAGCTAAGCACTTAAATAATATGAAATAAACAGGCACATAAATGTGGGCAGGAACTCCCAGTAAGGGAATGTAACATTTCCTTGTAAAAGAGGGCACAGCCCTCAGCTTTGGAAGGGAAGTAGAAACATTATTGTGGGTATTTTCTCATGAATGCCTTTTATTAGTTTTGTCGGGGGTTTTTTTGTGGTGGTTTTAATGTTGGGATTGGGTTGGGTTTTTTTTTCCCCCCTCAGTCTGTTAGGGCTTTGTAGCAGCACTGATTTATAAGATAACCTTTTCAATAAAATCATCACAAGAGAACCTACTTCCCAGGCTGTGCTCATTCTACTACTGGTGTCTTCCCCATAGGATCCAGGCCCTAACACTCCTCCCCCTTTGCCCCCTAATTCAGAATATTACAACATAACTGAGAGGAAAAAAATACTGAGTAACCACAATGAGCTCCACAATTCCTTCTGCCATTAAATTCCCCACCCAATCCGTGTTTCAGGTGATTTCTCAGGCAACAAGGGGCTGCCTGATAGCCTGGGGTTATCAGGAAAGAACTCTGCTCCTGAACAAACAAGTAAATGGTCTGTGTTAGACAACAGGTCAAATTAGTGAAGGAGAGCAGAAAACCATCTGTTACACCTGGGTATGGAGGACAGCACACCACACAGAGACAATTGGCTTTTATTGTATGTACAGCAGGAGTTACTTCTTTAAAAAAATCCTCTTAGGTTTTTGTGGTGATATAATAAATCTGTACATCATAGATTTCATAATTGCACCAACTTGAGTTTATGTATGCACAGAAAGAAAAAACACACCACAGAAGAAGTGACTGTGACAGCTGATGCTAGAAAAAAAAGGGGTTTACCCCACTTGGAATAATACAGAGCATAATACATCATTGGGAAATACAGAGTTATAGTACTGGAAAGACCTCAGATCATCCTTCCCAGCAATTTTCACACCATGCCAGCACCTTGCATAGTAGCAGTTTGGATATCCTGAGGGAAGTGGTATTATTCACCCTTAACTTAAAGTAATCACCCTTGTTATATAATTAATCTGGAGTTGTTTGTCACCCAGGCTGAGGCTTAGCAGTGTGCAGAAGCATATGCTGACTTTAAACACATGAATAAATCCACTTAGGTCCTGTGGAGGTCAGAGCATGAGGTCAGCTGTTCCCACTCACAACAGGAATGTCTTAGCCTGGAGCTATGGCACAGTTCATTCTGTAAGCATTTGTCTCCAACCTCAGCTCTCCAAATCAAAGCCTGCAATAAACTCAACTGAAGAATCCAGGCAGCTCTCACCTTGTAACACCCAGAGCTCCCAGACCTAAAAACAGTGTTAAAACAAGAGCAAGATTCTTATTTTGCTTCCCCATCCATATTTGGTAACGTTTTATGCTTTCACCTTTGTTTTTTCCTATGTTTTGCACGTCAAGAACAACAGAACTCTGCAAGAAACACACAGCAGAAAGTTGTCACTTGAAAAACACCTAGAACCAGCAAGGAGGTGCAGTACCAGGAAATTCTGTAAAATTCCACTGATCCCCAAAACTGGTGTAATTGCCAGCCAATTTCATCAAAAAAGCAGCACTGTAAACCCAGTCCTCCCAAGAGCAAGACAGTACAAGGTCTGTATGGCCCGGAGCCCCAACCTGTCTCCCAAAGAAAGAGCAGGGAAAATCTGTCAGAAAGCATAAGAATAAAACCCAGTAATTATGCCTGCACAGTGTATGGCCTGTCCATTAAGTTGAAGAAGTTTGGCAAAGGTATTTTGCTTTCAAAATGAACTTTTTTCCACCCTGGCATTCCTTCTGCCTTGGATTCCCATGTTTCATATATTGTTAGGGTGAAATGACTCTTAGTTTTTTCCTGGGGCAAGTAGGATACAAAATACCAATGACCTAGGGAGAAAATCTTCCCCTCCTCTATAAAGTGACTTTGAAAGGGATTTCAATCACTTTAAGAAAGTTACTTAGCTTGTATTCCCGTTGGAGATATTAGGTAGTTTTATTGCTTTCATCTACAAAGAGCAATTAAATTCTTGTACTATTTACTCAGTCAAAATTCACACTAAAGCTCAGACAAATCTCAGTGAGGATAGGGCTTGTCTCCATCGAGGCAAATTTAAACACCTTAAAGCAAAACTAACTACAAGCACAAATTAAGAAGTTGCAGGTATGGGCACAAAAATCCTTTAGAAAGGAAAAGAAAGCCTTCATCTCTTAGTCCTCATGAAATAAATACCATGCTTTCCTTACTGTACAGAACACCCAGAAACACAACAGTGAGAAAAGGGAATTAATATTTCACAGGTTGTTTCCAATCTACTGTTCTGAAGTCATTAAATTGCAAAGCAGTAAACAGAAAGTTTTCAGTGTAATGATATCACGTAAAGATTTTATCTACTGTTCAAGAGGGTAGTTATTAAAATTCTTTGTCATTTTAATAACTAGACATTTGAACAATGGATCAAATTACAAAACACAGAAGGTGATTCCCTCTGGCATCCTTCACAAAAACTGCTCAGGATACATCACGGTGTCATTTGTGCCAGTTGACAAATCCAGTCTTTCTGACCCAAAACTGCAGTGTGGATCCTGCAGGTTGTGAGGATCCAGCTCTCACTGACACAAAAAATGTACATCCTCAGATCTCCTGATCTTAAGTGACAACCTAAGGAGGGGATGGGATTCATTATTGTGGGTCTTTGGGGTTGTCACAACTGAGCAACTCAATTGTCCCCGTGTGTTAGGGCCTTAGCTTGTTTTTACAGCAGGATATAAATTATTTGCAGAGGAGTAAGGAGAGGTGAGGAACACACCTGCCAGATTCAGAGATCCAACATCAAACCAAACTCTGTTTATTTTCCTGAGGAGTGAAGGCAAATAAAAAAACAGCTTCCCTTTTTACAACAAATGTTTTGCTGTCAGCATCTGAAGAATTCTTTCTCTCCTAACACATGTGAGCCCAAAACCTTCAGAGATTTTGCAGTAAAGAACATTCTTCATTCCCACCATCGAGACAAGCATCCAAGTGATCATCCAGACATTAAGGTGAACCACTTTTTTCATATATATCCATTCTCTGGGGTAAGTTACAAGCAAATCCTAGTGCTGTATCTTGCAAGTTATTTCACCCTGTTCTACAGTACGTGCTAAAGCTTCTGTAAATTAAAATCCCAGCTCAGTAATTTAAGAAAACTTCAAGTTATGTTATGTGCTGCCTCTACATTCCCAATTCCACAGTTCTCTGGTTTTAGTGTATGGGTGTGCTACCCATGGAGCTCAGTTTCATTTGGATTTCTTGAATTTAGGGACCAGTTGTGGTTTTATCCTTCACTGGATAAGACTGAGCATTTTAAAATGGCAGGGACTTGACCCCCCCACTTGCCCCATAAACAGAGAGTTCCTGGTAAAATCAAGAGAAAAAGTGTCTGTTGAAGGAATGTCTCATCAGGGGTTTTAGTGCTCACATCATGAACCACTGTAGAACAAATGAAGAAACAAAACTTCTACTTTGTATTAAATTAGAAATAAGCCAAACTGTTCAGGCACATTCAGGCTGGACAAACCTGTGTTACTGAACTGGGATTTCCAAGCACAGTACAGTTCCAGAGGATTCATTTGTACCCAACTTTCAAAATACAGAACATTAAAATGCCTTCAAGTGTTTTCATGACAAGCGGCATGCTTAAACATACAACTATTTGATAGTCTGGTCTACTACCACAGTGATCTTAGGAGGTTACACATAAACAGGATTTTTAAACAGTTAAAAGATTTTGACAGTTCAGTTCTGTTATTTTCTTGGTAAAAAAGAAACCAAATCCCCTCTACTTTGACATTGGTTTACCAGGGAACCTTGAGTCCGTCAGAAATTTGAAATGTGTTTCTCTTCTTCAGTAACTTTCTATTTTTGATTAATGCTTAAAGTTGAAAGCCCAAATATCTGCCAAAGTGTTGGATAGCTTAAAGGGAGGAAAGGGGCCAGGGGAAAAATCACTGTTGGCAAAGTAGGCACAAGGTCTATCATCCATTCACGTCAGTAATTTAGTTGGAATGAATGGATATTTTTCTTGGCTGAAGAGAACAGGCTTGGTCCTTTGTCCTCAGCAGGAATGTAGATGATGGAAAAGTACAGGTAAAGCATGAAAGATGGTACCTGTGAAATACTGACATTTTACTCTTCTTCACAGCCAAAATGAGAAGTATGCTTTTACTCCCATCAGTTTTTCATTTTAGACCAAAGGAACCAGCTGCAATATTTAGCCAGGAAAAAAGGTTATAAAACTCATCTGACCAACCACTCAGCACGACAATGCTGGTAGATCTAGAAACTGAACTAAGGAAATTAATATTTTTTCAAAAGCTTTCTTCACAACGGTGTATTTTGAGATCCCAGTAAGTCTTGGGCAACTAAGACAAGCTTTCCAATGAAAAGCACTGTAGGGTTAACTATGCTCTATTCACCATTTACTGCTCCTAGCTTTGCACTTGATGTGATGGTTTATGTACTTGTCTAACAAGCACTTGGGAGAAGGAATTAGAGCCCCCAAGATGAGTTTTTCCATCAGCAATACAGCTTCTCACACGGGGAAGAAAAGCTACATGTAAGACTTTGCAAATACTTTGTGATTAGCTTCGACTAGATTTTTTAAAAAAACCAACAAGTTCTGGTTTCTGGTTTTTTAAGCTTTTTTTTAAAGAACATTAAACAATATGCTAGTATTGATATTTGCATAATTTATTGATTTATGGCTAGTGTCAAAGGCATCTCTCCACCTACAGGGGCTGAAGAAGTGATTATAGCAGGCTGCAGTTATTACAGTAGAATATCTGAGTCGGCATTTTCTTTCTGTTTCTGAACACTCACCCACTTCCAAATTACAACACAAACTGGATCTGGGCCTCTTTTCCCCCCCTTTCAGTCTGACTAGAAAATTCAGTTGCTACTGCTGCAGGCTGTAGTGAGGGAGCACAGTGGCGTCTTCTGTCTCTGTAGAGGTTCAGTCACACAAACTGGGTGTGATGTTTCAGTTCTGAGCTCCCCGTTGATGTAAATGAGGTGGTCACATTTGGGTCCTCCCTACAGCATCAGGCTGGAAGTNGCCCCTCTCCCTGGGGCTCCTCTCCAGGCTGAGCAGCCCCAGCTCCCTCAGCCTTTCCCGGGCACGGAGATGCTCCAGGCCCTTGCTCAGCTCCAGGAGCTCCTGTCCCTGCTGTGCTGAGGATCCAGGGCTGGACACAGCACCCAAAGGTGCCTCCAGGGCTGGGCAGAGGGGCATTACCTGCTGGAAATGCTCTTCCCAGTGCATCCCAGGACATCAGGTACCTTCAGGTCCCCACCAGCACCATTCCCCATCCTCCCTCCTCTTCCACAAGAAACCACCCGCTCCTCCAAAAGCTGTCAGGACACATTCAGCACTGCTCATATTTGGAGGAGCGACTTCCTCATCAGAGAGAAAAAGCATTTTGGAAAAAATAAACCAGAAAGACCACTGTTAATAGTGAACATCCTTTTATGCAAGTCATCAGCCGTATTTGTATTCTCTAGTGCTGCTCTGTAAACAAGTGCTCAGCTGGTGAGCAGGCATCCATCCCATGGGAGAGGGTTTGGGTTTATAGGTACGGCTCTCCCGAAGCACCGTTCAGTTTGCTCTTGCTCTTGTTCCTGGAAAGGAGCTTCTTGCTCAGAATCCTTGAGAGTGTCCCCCCCTTCTTGCGGCTCTCCTCTGCCAGGGGCTGCTGCAGGAACACCAGGTCGTTGTGGGACTGGCTCATTCCCGGGTCCTTCTGGTGATGCTGCCGGCGGAAAAACAGCTTCGCGCTTTTCTTCAAAATCCCACCTGCGGAAGGAGAAAGGTGCAGAACACTTTAGACAGAACAGGCTGCTGTCCTCTTGGAACTCAGCTTTAACTGCAGCACCAGTGAGAAAAGCTGATCCTGTGATTTAAGTCTCCTTCCTTACACTTAGTTCCAAATGCTCTTCTGGAGGCCACGCTCGTGGTCATACACACATGCACAGTGACTGGTGTGGGTTGTACCCTGGGCTCTCACATGTCAAAGAGGCACATCCAATCTTTCCAACCAGTAAAGTAGAAAGGATTTTATAAGAAGAATGAAAGAGAGGAAATACTGTTACTCTTTGTTGTTTCAGAGATCAAAGGAGGTGAAGATCAGCCTGTCAGGCACCACGTGAAGCAAATTTTAATTTGAGGTGCAGGACAACAGTACCTGGCAGTAAACATGTGTGCAGTGGTTCTGTACAAGCCAGGCAGCAGGTGTTCTATACAGATTCAGCAGCACCACCCAGAGTAACACTCACAAAGCATTTGCTATTCTAAAACCCTGTTAGGAATAGCAATGCACTTCAAGCAGATTAAAAATAGTATTACATCTGCTTCCAACAGGTTCAGAAGTCTGCCCAAATCCCTCCTGTGGTAAATTAAGTTGCTTTATTTTGCCATGTTCCTTCCCTTGACCCCATGTCAAACCCAGCATGCAGCCAAGGCAATTGCAGCTGTCATCTCACCAGGGACTCATGCTGCCAAAAGCAGCTATCTCTGCTCCTCTCTTTGCAAGCTTGAGTTGTTTTTGCAGCCATTCTGCCAAATTCCACCCTCCCTCTCCATGTGTGCCCGATGTGCAGCTGGCAGGGACACTGCTCCAGGCTACCAGCAACACTCAGCCTGGTTGGGACCTCAGCTCTGTGTTAAAACAGCATCAGTTTTGTATGGAACTGGCAGGGCTGCTGTCCCAGGTGGCAGGAGCCTGTTTGAACGCAGGAGGACCCAGGTGACAAGCCAGCACAAGAGCTTCTGGCAGTCAGACTTGGATGTGGGGACAGTCACCTCCCTGGCAAAGCTTCTACACCTCCTCCCTGAACCACTATCAGGTTTCCTGATCCTTTCTCAGTTCAGCTATTAATTCTTGTCACGGCATGGTCTTGATTCTGCCTTTCTTCTCACTGCAAATGGACACAAAAAGCAACACCCAGTGCAGCTCTTTCATGGGACACTGCCACAGCTAGAATTAAATGTTTGTTCCCCGAGGACCTGACAAGGCCTTTGTGTCACTTTACACACAGTGACAGCTGCAGAATGGGTATTTCATGGCAGCCAGATGCTGCTTTGCACACACCAAAGCAGTCACAAACATGTACTTGTGTTTATTACTGTGTACTTTAAGGGTTAAGCACTCAGCACCTGGGAGGATATTCAAGCATGTTTGAGGCTCTCCTCACAGGGCACAATGGGATGGGAAGCAGAAACCAGCCAGCCAAAAGCAACCAGAACTCGTGGATTTGAATCTTGACTGCTCTCCCGTCAGCCTGTAATCCTTTTGGCAAGGCAGCACCACTCCAAGCTGTTGTCAGCAGCACAAAAGCAGCAGTGTTCCACCCAGGACACTGACAGTTGCTGTGGGGGGATGCAGAGGCCTCTCTGCTCTGCAGCTCCTGTCTGAGCAGGCAGCTGTTCTGCCCAGCAGCACTAGGACACGAGGGCTCATCCCTAAGCAGACTGTCAGTCCCATCCATTCTGTCATTCAGACTGATTTTGTACACCAGGAAACAGCACCTAAGAATGCTCCAGGTTGCCTGGGACAACTCCCTGCAGCTGAAACAGCGTGGGCAGTGCTGCCCTGAGAGCAGCACAAGCAGCAGCCCCTGACACAGGAGCTCCCTGGGGCTCAGTCTCTGCTGCCTGGGAGCTTGCCACATCCAGCAGTCTGCAGTCTGGAGCATGGCAGTGCTGCCTGGCAGTGGCTGTGGCTGCTGTGGAGACATGCAGCCCTGGGAGGAGGCAGGGCAGGGCAGGGCTCATGCTGGTTCATGTGCTGGTTTATGTGCTGTTTGCATGCTTATGATGCCTCCAGTTCAACAGGATCCATGTCCCAGCACCAGGAGATGAGCAGAGAGCACTGCAGGAACTCAGTGCACTAATGTAGGGTGTTCTGAAAATGCTTGTGGGGGTGGGATCACTTCTGAATCTCATCTGTGCTAATGGAGGAAGATTTCCTTCCACATCTACAAGGATATGAACAGAGATTGCTTCCATTCCTTCCCAACTTCCAAAACAGTTTTCATACAGGTGGTTTTGTAAAAAGCTGCTGATTTTGTAAATACCTGCTGAGATTGTGGTAGCTCTGTAAGTTAGGCTAGAAAAGCTTCATCTAAAAACCTATAAGCAGCAGGTTTTAAAAGAAGTTTTGTTTGTGTGTATATCCAGTTATGGGGTCACACATGGTTTGCATGAGCAGATTTTGATTGATTACCAGATCACTACAGCAATGGCTATGACAGAGAGAGATGAGGAATGTGGAGCATCCCTCCAAGCTTTGCTGCCCTCTCTGTGTGACCCTCCTGGACAGCACAACCACCAGAAGGATGATCTGTCACAGCAGACTGGTCTGCTAAGACACCTGAGCATAGGAAGGTAATTTTGGAAGGAGAAAAGGAATGGATGGGGGAAGAAGAAAATGGGTGTCAAACTAATTTTTGCTTCAGTTTTTACAATGAGTGTCTCATTGTAAAGCTACGTTTTCTTAGGGATTAAAAAACAAAAAGAGAAAAATAACTTACTGTGTAGGTAATTAATTCTGGCTGGCATAGTAGTCATCTTAAGTTTATAAAAGGGAATGGGTAAGAAAGAGGAAGTCAGAAAGGTAAAAAAACAAACAAACAAAAATATGCAAGAATAAAAAAAACCTGCTAACTTTAAGACATTAACACACTCAAAAGGCTTTTCAAAGCAGAAGGGGTTTCGTTTGGTTTTTTTGCTGTGTTTGGGTTTTTTTGTTGTTGCATTTTTGGTTTTATTTGTGGTGGGGTTTTTTTGTTGTTTGTTTTTTTTAAGGGGAAGCATTTGACAAACAGAAGCCTTGAACTATTCACAGCTCACTGAAGGTAGGGGGGTTGAAATGTTTTCTATCTTAGTCCATAAAAGCTACTCAGCTGTGACAAAGCAGAGATTCAAGACTTCCACAAAGACATCTGTGTATAATGAAAGGGATTTGAGCCAGTTTTTTTCAAATATTTTTTCAAGATGATGCAACTCTCTCAGAGATACTTTGCACTTTTTAGCAGTTTTACAGTGAATTGTGTGAAAAGGATCTCTAGAAGCCTCACCTCTTTGCACAGGGAAACCCAAAACCAAACAACTCACATGCAAACTTCCACTTGCTTGTGTTAGAACATGCTGAAGAAGAGCCCAGAGGTTTTGCAGTTTCTCACACAGCTTCCTAAACTTTTCCAGGCTCCAAAACGAGCCAAACCCCTTCACAACTAACCCACTCCCCTCACCCCAAACACACCCAGGATTTTCCAGTGCCTGAGCATGTGTGTGACAGGGATTGTTGCTGTACCCTCCTGGTCTCTCATGTGGAGCAGTCCAGCTGTGGGAAGGGCAGAGAACTCTGTGCTCCAAGGGAGGGTCCTGACAAAGAGCTCCAGTGTCTGCCCTGAGGGAGAGGGGGGTGACAATCCAGTAAAATAGGGAGGTTTTGTAGAGAGCCACTTCCCAGCATCTCTGGGCGAGGAAAGGACAGAAAATAATAAAGCAGAGAGGGATGGATATGAGAGAAAAGCACACTGTTTTCTGCATATTTAAGGTGCAACCTGTGTGCCTGTTTGGGGCACAGCCCACTGCACTGGCCCTTTTACTTCCTAATAGCCCCTGTGTTTATCACAAACCAGTGCTCAGAGGTTACTGGATTTACCAAGGAAACACAAAGAACCCTGAGACATTTTCAAACTGCAGCTATTCAGGTGTGCAACTACCTAAGCAAAATGATCTGATGCCTTATTTACTTACTAAATTAACTTTTATTCCGTTTTCTTTAGGAAATCCTGCATTAATGGAATGAGTGAAAAGGGGGCATCTGTTCACCAGGCAGTTTCTGCTTCAGCTGTGGTTCTTCCCTGAACTTTAGTGAGGGCAGAGGAATGTACTGGAAAGCAACTGTGGATCCCTGCCACCTTCACCTTGGTAATGGGGCTGCCAATACAGGGCAAGTCCTGGGTTACAAGGACACAGATTTCCTTGGGGAATTGATAAAGTGACTGGTGATTTCCCTCCCAAATAACTGAGCTGGGAATAATGAGCTGCCAGCTTCTAAGGGTGAGCTGTTTCCTCATGGAGGGGAGGGTGAGAAAGCCTGAGCTGGCTCAGAGAGCTGCAAGTAAAACAGCTTCAACCAACACCACAATCACAAAGAGCTTGAGGGACAAAAAAAAAAAAAAAAAAAAAAAAAAAAACGGAAANAAAAAAGAAAGGATGATCTACTGCAGCCAATGACAAAGAGAAAGCAGTTGCTGAAGT
The DNA here is from genome assembly GCA_013397195.1 of Hylia prasina. Taxonomy (NCBI): domain Eukaryota; kingdom Metazoa; phylum Chordata; class Aves; order Passeriformes; family Sylviidae; genus Hylia; species Hylia prasina. The sequence continues at coordinate 104,145 of VYXD01011422.1, read as the reverse complement.
GGAAGTGAGGATCACGTACCTTTAGATTTTTTCATGCTCCCGGTTTCTGAAACACTTAACGAGCTCCCAGATATTTCTTCAGAGGTCTGGTCTAAGAGGGTGCTGGTGTCCCACTGCTGGCTGCCATTCTCCAAACCCCAGGCCTTCTGGGTGCTTTGCTGTGGCTCTCTCCCAGGGGCTCTTTCTGAAGCATCCAGTGACTCCTTTTTATCAGAGGAGATTTTTCCAACAGCTTCCTCCACAGTGGGTGGCTCTGCTTCCCTGCAGGAGCTGTCCATGGCTGCAGCATAGTCCATCATCAGTGCAGCTTCACTGTCCTGAGATAAAGAGGTCTGCCCAGTGGAAATAAGAGACAACACTGATGCAGGTCATCCTGCTGGAGAAAAACAAATCTCCCTGCAAGAGTTATTTTAACTCTTTATACTTGTGCTTGTGTTGCATCAGGAAGTCACCTGAAGCTTCCTTAGCTCTACTAAAGGAGAGTTTAGCCAAGTTTTTAATCATGTTGCAAAGGCCAAATAAGTGCAAAAATCAATTAAGTAAATGCCTTCTACCTATCCCTGGCCCCACTACAAATAACAGGACTCCCCTCGCTATATGTGCTGCTGTAATGAAGTGTCAGTATACATAGAAAATCTTTTAGTCCTTCTAAGAAAATCAACATCAAAGCATTTCATCTTGTCTCATTGTTTGCCCTCCCTCTGGAACACAGACCAGAGAACCAGAGGTTTCTCAGAGGGTTTGAACAGCTTTGAAAAAAAGTAGAAAAATCTTTCATACTTTTTCAGTGCATCTTCCCTACATGGGTGAAACACAGAGAAGGATTATCCTCCCTTCTCACCAAAATTGATTTTCCCAAATCCCTGCCACCACTCCTATCCAAGGACACCGTGCATTTTATTCAGGCTGTCAAATCTAACAATCAGAACCCAACACCCTGATTTGGTTTAACTTGGAACAGTCACAGCAAAATAACCTGGCACACAAAACTGGATTCTGCAGAGACAGCAGAAAAGGCTGTACAGAACTGAGCACTAACTCTAAGTGCTGTTTTCTGCTCTACCTTGGACACCCCTGATATGATAATGGTGCTTTTCTTTCGAGGAGACTTCAGCTTCTGCTTTGCAGACTCGCTCAGCTGCCGAATGGCTGCTTCTGCCACAGGGTCGGTGCCATTCAGTACCAGCAGCTCTGAAAAGAAAGGAGCATTTCAGAGGGGAGAAGCAAAAACAGAAAAAAAAAACAAAACCAAAAAAAAACCAGAGCAGAGACAGGCAGAGTTTGTCCTTGACTTAAAATTCACAGAAATGGCACAAACACCATAAACTTTCCAATTCACCACCCAGCGATCAGGTCCTGTCTTTCCCTCCTGTCACCCATTTTTGGAGAAAAGGTACCAAAATGGCACTTACAAACCCTTTCCCTGAGAACAAAGGAGGTTCTGGAAGCCTGGACAAAACACCCCATTATTTCAAAGCATTGCTGCCCTGTGGTGACAGTGGGGACATCAGGAGTTATCACAGTCATGAAGAACCATAGTTGTAACATGGTAAAGGCTGGCACATGATGCTCCTTCCTCAGGTAGATTTTTTGTTCTTTTTCTCCTTTTCCACACCTCCCTGCTCAGCATTTCCTGTGATAGGGTGGGGAAGGCAAAGTAGCTGCCTCCAAATCCTGTAAAGTCCACCTCCTTTTCCCCTCCAGCCACTGCACAGGAACATAACATCTTCTGTATAAAATGCTCTTCAGTGACAAACACAAGTTTATTTTTAAGCATGGCCCTTTCTGGCATCTAGGACACAAATAAACATTAATCAAATTCATCAAGCTCAGGAAGAAACAAGGCTAAGGAAGTCAACAAGACAAAAATCCCCATGTTTAATTGCCTGAGGTGGATTTTTCTGGCAAGAGTTTTAACAGCAACAAAAAGAACAGAGGCAGGAACAGCACCAGTGTTAACTGAATTGAGCAGTGCCTTTGGTTATGTGACAGTAACGTAATAAAAGATGAGGCCCAGAATTAAGAATATGTGTGCATGTCTGCACACTCTTCTCAAATATTGAGTTTTTCCATCTCCCCAGCCCCTGCACTAATTCTTACTGCTGTCATCACTCAGAACTGTGGTACAGACACAGCATCTTTTCCACTGCTATCTTGCCATGATGTTTGTAGTAACTTTTACCTAAGTTACTGCCAAACCAAAGGCTTCTTTGTATTTCTTTCATTTGGCTTTTGTTCTAATGAGTAATTCTTCCTGCAATACTGTATAAACACTTTACAGAAATCCCCCTGCACTCCCAATGAAAACATTGTCCACAACAATACAGAATAAGCTGTCTCCAGGTGAATTTTCCAGTAAGTGTTTTGTGTCTTTAATGTCATAAACACTTCAGAGAATCAACTCAGAAGTCTTGCACTACCTTAACATTTCCCAAATTGATGCAGTAATACCACACTGCTTCATGGTATCACAGTATTTTTTATCCTAGAGACAGGAAAAGATCCAAGTGCTGTTACAGCTATTCATGGTTACTGCTGCTTGCCCTTCCCCATATTTGCAGGCCAATACATTTCTGTCTCTCAGAAACCTGCTGGCTGTGCCAGGAGCAGCCCAGATCATCTCCAGGTTGTCCATTCCCCACTCAGAGCTGTACAAAGGCAGCTGAACTCCACACCTGGTGCCACTGGCAGCCACACTGGGTCACATCTGTCACTGCTCGTGCCCACAGAGCCACTGAAAGGGTCAGGGGTGACCACACACAGGGCTGAAAAATGTGCTGAAGGTTTTGAGCTGCAGCTTGAGAAGGTAAATTCCCCAGAGACAAAATCAGGTTTATAGACAATTCAAAGGGAATTTATAATTATTGTCAATGTCACCTGACACTCTGAAGGAACTGCAGCTGTATCCAGGTGACTTAGGAAGGTGGACAAATGGGCACAGCAAGCCCAGAAAATGGGCTAGGAAGAGAATTGAGGCTTCCTCACATCAGTCCAGCCTCTGCCTTCTCTTCACACACAGGAGACTTGGAGATACATGTCACAGGCTTTTAATTTAGAGCAGCAGCCCCTGTGCCTTTATGAAAGGAGGCATCTTTCATTTAAAAATAAGAGAAAAGCCTCACTTTTGGCTTTTCTGCAGTCTCCTCCCCTCTCCAAACCGCAGCTCGTTGTTATTTATTCAAAACCAGTAATTTAAATTGCCAATTAAAACCAGACTCTTACTGCAAGGCTGCCATAGCCCAAACCACAGTGCTCTGTAACATAAACACCCCAGTGCTGCTGACAGGCAGCAGCCACATGGGCTGGCTGTCATTTTAACAGGATCACATTAATCCCACGTGCAGAACAGAGAAAGACTCTCCTCAGCAGCCTCAAACGTTTTTATTACCTGTATCTGAAGATGACAAAGTTTTGCTGACTGGAGCACCATGAGAATGGAGGGCTTCAACAGTGAAATCCTTTTCAGTCACCTTTACTTTAACTGGAGTTTTCACAGGAGAATCTGAGGACCAAGCTTTTGGTTATTTGAACTGATCAAGACATATTTTATTATGTTAATAACAATCTATTATACCAGTTTTGCCTGTTCAAATCAGAAGTGTTTGAGCAAACTGTTTAACAGAAATTCTCAACACGTGTTCTGTGGTAAACCTGACCCCAAAAAGCCCAGTGAAGTGTGAGAAATTTTTTAAACATTTTGAAATGTTTAAAATATTAAAGAATGTTTTTAAACATTTTGAAATGTTTAAAACATTGAAGAATGTTTTTAAACATTTAAAACATTAATGTTTTTAAACATTCTACTGTAATACATTAGACAACACCCACTTAAATAAAAGATTTGCTTTAACAACTTAAATGAACACAGATCTTTGTGATGCTTCACACCAAGACTGTTCACAGGTTTTACAATTTTCCCAAGAAAAATTGGAAAATCTGCTCCTGAAGGACCATGCTGAAAAGTAGTTTGTCACCAGGTAACACAACCCTTCATCAGAGATGACAGCACAGATCAGAGTTAGAAGGCACAGGATGGTTTGTTATCAGCAAATCTCTGAGTCTGATATATTTGTCATGTGAAAAACCATCCAAAACCCAGCCCTTCTACATTACCACAGCATGGTGAAGACTTACAGTGCATATTAAAAGAAACATTAACTGTTCCTCTTGCAAGAAAACAAGTTTTCATGAGAACTAACCCCCTGATTCTGGAGAACAGGAACAACAACCCCGCTCCAACACATCAGAGGTGTGGAAAGCAGTGCTTCCCTGCCACCCCACTCCCCAGTGCTTCTCCTGGTGCCCATGGAGGGAGCACAGGGACCTGTGGATGTGCTGACCTGTGCTCAGGGGGGATGATCTCCCTTCCAGGCGAGGTTTGGTCCTCACAGCAGTGACAGTGGTGACCACGGTCCCACAGGGCATCACAGTGCGATCCTTCTCGATCTTGGTGGCCAGCACTGCAGAGGAGACCTGCCTTGCCTTCAGCTCACTGGGCTCTATAAAAGAGAACTAAGGAGACAGAAAAAACACCACCTCAGAAGCACAGCCAGGCAAGAAGGGCACCATTTCTAGCTGGTGCTCCCTTTAAGGCTTTTGCTGAGCCAAACTCAGGAGTTAATTCTTTAGGTAAGACACAAATTCCCTGCACTCAGAACAGGCTGCTCTGACTCAGCCACAAGTCCAAGCATGAGAGGAGCACTCCCAAGCACTTCCAGAAGGCAAAGCTGCAGCCCAAACCCCCTCCAAGGCCAGCAGTACCTCTGCACTGATGGATCCCAGCCCTGGCTCTGAGCTGCCCTCCCTGGCCTCGCTGCTCAGGGCAAAGCTGTGCTGGCCAGAGGGTTGTTTCCTGAACAGGTCCAGAGGTACAGTCACCTTCCCAGATAAAGGACCTGGAGGAACAAAATCAGCAAGGTCAGCACAGATGTAAGCTGCCAGGATGTGTAAGGGAGAGAATACAGGGGAAGGAGGAGAAAAACTCAGGCAAAAAGCCTGCCATAACTGGTTCTACACCATGGGGCAGAGAAGTGGCATTTTACAGCTTTTTTTTTCCATTTTATGACTATTCCTCAGCCTGGCCTAATAGTGTGCAACAGGAAAGGATGGAACCATGAAATATTACTTATTTACTGTTGTTTCTGGCCATTATTTTTCCCTTTATATGCAGAATGTCTAGGGGAAAAAGGAAACAACTGAGAGGTTCTTGGACAATCTCCATAACCAGTTTGTGCATCTTTCATTTCAGAGGACAAGCTGGAATCCTGGTTAACTGGTGCATCACAACAATGGTGTTTCTCAACTGGAACTTTAGTAAAACTTCAGCAATTCTCTTGTTCCTGCCCTGACTTTATCAGCTCCACTAGACCAGAACAAATTATTAGCAAAGGTACTGCATGATGTCAGAGATGAAATACTAGATTTCTGTGCAAAGCAGAATGTTTAAAAACAATAAATTCCTACACTTCACTGGCCTTTTGTGGTCAGGTTACCACAGCATATGTGCTGAGAATTTGTATTAAACTATTTCCTCAAACACAATTTTAACAGGCATAACAGGGATATTAAACTCTTGTCTGTATCTGTATTATTCAAGCAGGGATCTACATTATATTCACATAACTCAGCTCTCTGCTCATTAATATGATTCTACTTTGAGTCTTCTATTGAAGTTTTTTGGAGAAGGACAGCTCAGCAGGTGTGGAGGGGCAGAGGGGGAGGAAGAGAATTGTCAGTGCAACCCACTGGGACCTTTTTCTTCAGGAAACCAGGTTGAAAGTGAGGATGTAGAACATTCCTGGTGGTCTGAAAGACTAAAGATGCTTGGGTACTGTCAAGACTACATTTTGTCCAAGAACAAAATAAGTTTACTGAGTCTACATAAATATTTTTTTAAAATAAAAAATAGCATCCCTATCAGAGAAATATTTCAAAGCTTCTGACTTTCCAATCCCTCCAGTAATCATAAGTAAGGTATTGCATAACTCTGCATATCTAGGTTATTAAAAAGAATTCTGAAACAACAGAATCAAGTTGTAAGAATGTTTGAGGCCCCATGTTTTATATTTAATCCAACATAATCAGAATTGGAGTTTTACACCTGATGGTGATTTTCATACCTGAATTGTCAGGCAGTATCTGGGACTTGAAAAGGAAGAATTTACAATTAACCCCCATGATTCCCCTTCAGCCACAGAAAGAACTCAAAAGCTTAACTTGAAACCAAAAAGGTTCACAGTGGACCTTTCAGATGTTTAGAAGATGAAAAAATATAGGATATCAGCACCTGGAAGAGTCAGTATGTTGATAATCTAGAAAGAAACTCAAAGATTCTCTGTAACCTTAACCCAGACCACAAGAGAGGCACCTGCTCAGTGTATCCTCCTTCCACCCAGGGTTCTTGATGGATCTCACAGTTTCTGTGACCATCCAGAAATAAAAGGGGACTTCTGTCAACACTCAGCAAAGCTCCCATGCTGATCATGCAAAACAACTCAGTCCTAATACTTACTATCCAACTTTCCATCTTCTGCTATTTGCAGTTGCAATGCTTTTGATTTGGCACTTAGTTCACTGTGAAGGAAACAAAACCACGTTAGGTCTTTGCAGGCCAAGCAGATTTTCCTTCCCACGTAGGTTTTCCCCTTTCCCCAGCTTTTCTCAGCCCTCTCCAAGCCCAACACTGCACCTTGCAGGTGGGTAAGAGTGACTAAAGGGATCACAGTCAGAAAACCATGGCCTGGGTCCCTGCCCCACTTTTGCACAGGTTCAATTTGTTGAATTCCAGATGCTTTTTTCCTCCCCCGAAGGTGACAAATGCTGCCCTCCAAGCTGAAGATGGTTCCTAGTCTGACTGCTGCAGCACAGCAGCAAAAAGCTTTGCTTCTCCTGGCAGGATCAAATGTGTAAGTCAAGATGCTGGAACATCCCTGTCAAAGCAGGAAAGTGTCCAGCAAAAACAGGACAGGTAAAAGTAGTTACAGCTTTAAATGTGGGGAGTCAGTATCACTTGTCCAAAACAAGACTCAAGGATGCTGCAAGCCAACAAGAATGAGTTTCTGTGTGACAAAATCCAGGTGAACTACTCTCAGAATTACACATGTGGTACTTCCTAAGATGGACTAGACAACAGATACAAACCCCTTCCTCTGACTGAGACAGTGAGGCAAACTGGGCACCTACTGAGGAACCCTCCAGGAAAACTTTATTTTATAACCTCAGCAAGCCTTCTGCCAAAACCCCTGAGGGCTTGCAAACACGTATTTCATTTTGCTATGTCTCTGTTTCAGGATGGTGTGACCCTGGCTGCAGACACCCCACCTCCATCAGATGCTGTGGCACATCATCTATGCAGCAGGTTTTAATATTTTCCCTGCCATTCCCACCCTTCCTGCACCCCAAAACTTGGAAAGGAGCACCTTGATAGCACTACTGCTGCTTTGCCATGAAGCTAAAGCAAAGCCTGACACGGTGGTCAGTGCAGTAGTGTTCAGAGTGGAGGATATTTTTGGCTCAGAAGAAAGAAAAAAGCAGAGGTTTGTGTGTGGGAACTTGAAAGAAGTTCAAGAACCCCTGCCAAAATCCTACTCATTTATCTGTAAAAGCCCCCAAGCTTACCTCATGCACTTCTGAAAAGCAGTGTGGAAACCTCAGCATTATTCCTAGTGTCAAGGCCAAATTCCAGTCAAGTTAATCACATCCTGCCTGCCCTCTCTCAGCCCTTTCAGTTGGAAAAGTGTATTATTCTCACAAACTTCCTGTCCCAAACTGCTGGGAACTTGCCTGCTCTGCAACACTGGGTGCTGTTCCACCAACAGATGGCTGAAGTGAACCACAGACCCACTGGCTGAAGCACTTTGTGACACTTGAGAAAACAAAGTTCATCAGTGACTCCCCCCTTTCCTAAACTCATGCACCTCAGAAGCCAGTTTTGCTCTGCTGTTAGAAAGTGAAAATAAAAATAGTTTTAGAACTGCTCACTTTTGACCTTACTTACAGCAGCTGTGTGGATCACAGAATACTGTGTAGGCTGCCTGAAAGTCCCTTTTTTTGTTCTACAGGAGAAAGAAAATTTATTCAAGTTTTACACTCCCTTTTTAGTCATGGCCACCGTTCTTTTAGATGGTCAATTGTTTTTACACATTTGCTTTTCCCACTTAGGGGAGGGAATGGAGAGATTAGATTCCATCAAATGCAGTTTTCACAGTAAAGTGACTTCAAAACCTTGCTAACACTTCTCTTCTGGCACTGCAGGAAAGCTTGAGGTGATTTATTATGCCTGTGACTGCTGTCATCTACTAGAATCATGTATCTACCATGGAACACCTATCTCATATCCATGCAGAGGGTAATTAGATATCCTGAGGTCCCAACCAGCTCCAGATTTCTCTGAGGCCACACAGAGAAAGGCCAACAATGGATCTATTTCAAAATGTCATTCTTCTCTCACACAGTTCAAGAAAAAAAAAGGTGCTTTAGTGTAAAAGCTACTTACAAGATAAACTCTTCCTTCCAAAAGGGATGTGCAGCATTTTTGGCTACAGAGCTGGAAAACTTCTGCATAGGGTCATTCAGCTGAACTATACACACAAGGTCTGTGCTGCCTGTAAGGGCAAGGAAAATCAATAGCCAGTTATTAATGCTCTGTCACCAAGAGGCCACTTACTGAAAAGAACCCCCCACTCCTTGCACATTGCACTTTTGAACAGACTCTTGCAGGCACTTTCTCACCCTCCCACAGAATAAATGCCTTCCCTTGGTACATTCATGGCAAAGGTCACTATTGCAGCACTGCTGTCTTATGAACCACCCTACACACTGTGAGACATGACAGCCCAATTTAAATCCTGCCATGAAGCAACTGAGTGCAGGCATGAAACGATCCAAAAAGATGGGCAGACAAAAAAAAAGAAACAAAGATCGAGCAGGTGATGATGTGGGTGTGAGGTGAGAGCAAAGTTGCTTCAGCTGCTTAAAAAAAACCCAGAAGTTTTCTAAGTTCCTCCTGGCCACAGTCACACTGGTTTATTTGGACATGAAAATAAGCTTTTTTTCTGCTGGCAAGTGACTGATGACAGCAGTGCTAATTCACAATGCTTTGTGCACTGTGGTTTTTAACAAGTTTTAAAGCACTGCTGCAGACTTATCTCTGCCTTGATCTCGGAATTTGATAGTGCTGCAAATTGGCATAGTAAGAGTAGTTATACTGCTGCTCCAAGGAGAAATAGTTTGCCAGATTTGTTCCTCTTAAAACAGTTTCTTTAATATGGCTTTCACAACATGAGAAATAATTTAATCCCAGACTTCCAACAATCAAGGAAAGCAACAGAAGCTCAGTACTGACTGTGTGCAAAGCAAAGAAAAGATGCTGCCCCCAGTTCTCCAGAAGAATCTGGGTTTGTGTTTGCTATGAGCAGCTCTCAGTTGCTCTCTGGGGATGCTTTGGGGCCCTGGAGCAGCCCTGTCTCAGGCACAGAGGCAGCCTGGGCCTGCCAAGGTGATTAGAGGAGACAAAGCACGGTGTACACACAGCTTATTTGGGATCCAAGCTGACCCCAGAGTAAGCAGCTGAGCTGCTTTCACAGGGGCTGAGCCTGAGCTGATGGACCCGGGCTGGTTTCTATGTGTCCAGCCATGTGTCCCTGCAGCCTGGTCCTGCTGCCACATCCCCAGCACAGGGCAGGACCTGCACAGCCCTGCCTGGAACTACACCTCCTTCTGCAAACAATTAACTGCTTTTTCCTTACCACCAGAAATCACTTTTGCCCTAAATGATGCCCTGTAGAGCATGTAGGACAAAATCTAGGGTGATCTTTGTTTACATACACAAACTAAGGAGGTAAAAACAGGCACAGCCCATAAGGAGAGACCAGTTCTGCTACTGGGTATTCACCAGCTGAACTAAAATATCTACAGGAGTGCCAGAGCTCCTATAAACCCTGCCAGCATCCATCAATCATCCACGGTTCCATCAGCACAGCCAAGCTGCCCCTCCCCAGCCCCCTGTGTACCTGTGCAGGTTAGCCTGAAATGCTGCACAGTCCCAAGGAGCCTGAGTTCCAACAGGATAATTCATTATTGCAAGGCAAGGCCAGGAAAAGGCAAGGGAATATTAATTAAAAGTCAGCAAGTTATGTCCAGAAGCCAGCACCTTTCCAGCTGTGCAGGATTCCCACTGGATTTCAAGTGTACCAGTTAAACCCCAATATGAAGATTTACTTCTCAAACTCAGTTCCAAATATTTACACTCCAGGAGCTGCTGGGGAACCAGCAAAATTCCTTCCATCTCCTGTTGGAATAGCAAATGGGGATTTTGCCTCCCAACATCTGTGTCCCCAGAGCAGAGCACATGAATTGTACCTTTTCCTCTCATTTTTAGGGAAGGTGCAGCGATTCTCAGAAGGTGAATCTTCTGTTCTGTGCACACAAAGGTACCTCATCTCATGACTTTTAAAGCAAGGCAAAATGACCCAATCTTCTGGAAAGTTTAGCTTGCACTAAGAAATTGTAGAGTAGTAACAAATCATAGAATGGTCTGGGCTGGAAGGGACCTTAAAGATCATTTCATTCCAAACCCCCTGTCATGGGCTGGGACACTTTCCACAAGACTGGGCTGCAGTTGCCAGCATAATTTTATTGCAATAGGACATTTCACAGCCAAGTGTTCCAGAATGGCTTTAAAAATAATTTGGTTGTTTTTTGGGTTTTTTTTAAGAAAAGGCCTGCAAAGGTTTTTAGGGGGATCACTTCCAACCAGGATGAGCGAAGCAGCATTATGCAAGACCCAAGGGCAGAAACCTATTACATCTAACTGAAAAAAAAAGCAGAACAGCAAGTAGGATATATTTATCTAAAACTACTGCCTTGCCCAATTTAGCAGCCACAAGCTTCCATTAAAAATACTGTTAGGAATTGTTCAGTGGCCATAAATAACAGAGCCTCCAAATCTGTATTTCTGCTGACAGCATCTGAGCTGTGCCTGCTCGTGCCTCAGTCAGTGAGAGAGATGTGCCTGCACCTGGAGAAGTCTGAGTACTTGCAAGACAGGCCTGGTGCTGCTTTCCAAACCCAGCACTAACTTCACTAGGCAGTGACCCCTTTTTTGCCTTCATTCTACAAGAGGCACCTTCTTCCTTTACCTGCAGAGGTACCTCGTCAGGGGAAGATGTCCTTGACAACAACAAAACACATCTTTCAGGAGTTTCTAATACAGGAGGAGAGTCTGAGGTGCATTTGCAAATCACTCAGAAGAAAAACAAGGTAACATTGAGTCAAGCCAATGTCATTGCCAGCAGCTGATGAAGAGTTGGATTTAAGCCCCTCATCTTGGGTACAGCCAAAGTGAGAACTTTTACAAATTAAAACTGAAAGCCAGAAAATAATCAGCCAGCTTTATACACGTGGTCATTTCGATCTGTTTTCAGCAATGATGGATTTCTGTACAAGAAGAACAAGATGTTTAAATACTCAAACTAAAATACACATTAAGTCAGCACTGGTACAGGTTGTCCAGAGAAGCTGTGGCTGCTCCATCCCTGGGAATGCCCAAGGCCAGGCTGGATGGGCCTCAGAGCAACCTGGGATAGTGGAAGGTGACCCTGCCCACGGCAGGGGGTGGAGTGAGATGAGCTTTAAGCTCCCTTCCAACCCAAACCATTCTGGGATTCTACCAAGTCCATTTCTCAGAACACTGCAATTTCTCAAACCTTCTTTGGAGAGCAGGCTGTAACCCAGAACTTCCACATTACCTCACCTGAAAGGGAAGTCCAAAGCCCCAAGCCCAGGCCTGCCCAAAGGGCAGCAGCACACCTGGGCTGCCTTACCTGCAGCACGGAGATCGCTCAGCTCCACCGCGACGTTCCTCACCAGCAGCTTGAGGTCGTGAGCCCTGGGAGGCTTGGGAGGACTTGTGCCCTGAGGGAGAAGGCTCGTGTTCTGTACATTCTGCAAAAGGCAACCACGACAAGGGGCACTGTGCATGTGCCAACACCAAGCCCTTGTGCCACACAGGGCAGCAGAGCTGGGCTGTGACACCAACAAGGAGCACACGGGACCTGTGATCACAAAGCCTCCACTTGGAGCCACGGGCTCTGCTCTTCTGAACGTGTGTCCCAGCTGGTTCTTGTCACTGCACACTGTCAAACTTACTCATTTGGGAGTTGTGAATGTATAATAAAAGCACTAAGCAGAAGGAGGCTTCTCAAAAGATTCTGGAAGGAATGAGGCTTACCTGAACCTCCTTTGCATCTGCAGGCCTCACACTCAACACTACAGATGGAGAAGCTGAGCTGAAGAGGTTCTTCAAGACATCTCTGAGTGTTTCAGATATTGCACATGTCCCTGCTGTCTGTCCCTAGGAGGAAACAAACAATCAGCCTTCTCCAAACTCAGAAGAAGTTGAGGCAAAAATTAATTTGGTATATATCTAAACCACCAAAGCCATCAAACATTAGCTTTGTCAGAGAGAGACACGTGGTTTCTGTTGCCAACAGAATTTAACAACAGATCATGCACAGAATTAAATTTCTCCACTATGCATTAAAGGAAAGCTAGAATTAAACACTGAAAAACTCATGCTGCTCTGAGAGTTAGGAAGGCACAGCTGTCATCCACAAAACCAGAAGTTTCTTTAACAGTTTTTATCCTGTGATGGTGTTTTAAAGATTCTGCACTGCTCTGGACTCCCCTGAGAGAGCAGATCAGGTCACCAGATAAGCAGATCGGCAGCGTCCCACTGATTTAATGGGAATTATGCCAGCTTGCAACAGCTGAGAAGAAGCTAATCCTGTGCTGCACTGAAAACAAATATTATAGCATCTCCTGGAGGTCTTCAACCTTGCTGAAAAGTGCAGTGTATGGACAGAGTCGTGCTGCTCTGGGGCTCTGAGCTGTAGTTTGCCCATTAAAAGATCTCATGGCCATCTGTGCTCAGCGCCACAACCTCTGAGGGGTCAGAACACACCACAGATTTTGTGTACACACATGTAGCTTCACATGATTAATTCTCCTGGAGAATGCCTGCTTCTCACAGCATGCTCCTCAGGAATTTTCTTCTGCTCAGTTACTTACAGGACACCCGATTTTTAAATCAAGTTGTCCCAGAAAGGACAGTCTGAAACCCAACAGCTCTGAAATCTCAGTGAGGTTTCTTTTCTAAAGGAAAGGTTGAAGTAGGAGGCGAAGATCTGACCTAAAAAGAGAGGACTCATCCATCTTTTCTTATCTGACAGCACGCTGAGAGATTTCACTGATGTGCACCTTGCTCAACAGGTCAAACATTGGGAGGAACAGCCCTTTCCCAGCTCCTCAGGTGTTAGAGAAACACTGAGGGGGAGTTTCACAAAAAATCCCAGGAATGCTGTGTACAGAAACCCTGTTTTACTGCCTTCTTACCTAACTGCCCTTTGATGACACTTCCACACATACAACAGCATTGGCCAGTCCCACAAAAATCTGCTGCATTTACACCATGTGCCACCAATAACCATCAAGGAAATACATAATACTCATTCACTTTAATAAACATCACAGTAAGTTAGGCTTTTAAAGCCTCAGTAACAGCAATTTCATTACTTAAGTTACTTAAAGAAGCAGATAAGTTGTGGTTAGCCTTCATTGTTTTGGAGGTAATTTCCCTGCCCTGCTCTTACCTAAACTGTAAAATCCCAGTTGCCTCTCATGCTTTGCCATCAGCCTAATGTGACACCTGTTATTTAACAGTAACAATAGCAATCTCAGTCACTGGACTTCTGTTCATAGGTATTTGCTGTTGTTTCCACAGTTATTTGGAAAGGAGACTGATTAAAGAGCCTCCTGTCAGCTCTGCCTTATTTTAACCATCCTTTTTTTGGAAAGTAATTCTCCACCACAACTCCCTCCACAAGACAAGCCACAATGGCTTAACTGCTGCCCCAAAATGAACAAGAAAACAGGTTTCACTTTGGGTTTGACTGGGGCTAAGGGTGTACACCACAGCCAGCCTGGGGCACACCAGCACAGGAAGTCACCTTGTGTAAATCCAAACCCGAGCAGTCAGCCAGCTTGCCCAACACAACTCAGGTTCACCCAGCCATTACCAAGAGAAAATGGGTTATTATACCCAGCTGGTGTGATGTCAAAACCACTGTGGAGATAATCACAAGTAATTAAAGCTGTTTGTTTGTACACACAGCATTGCTTCTGAAACAGGAGAAAAACAAGACACAAAAGCTGACACTGAAGTTTAGGAGCTGCAGCAATTTCTAAGGTGTAGCTTGCTCACAGGTTTCAGCCCTTTGTTTATTGCCTCTCCTCTTCCCTGAGTGCTAATACAAACTTCAAAGTGAAAATAAAGCCCTCTAACGACCAAAGAACTTAACAGGCTCATTCTAAAAATGCAGGCAAAGCAGAACAGGTGCAACTCTGCAAAGCTGGACTTGGGCACCTCTCAAAAAGCTGATTGTGAAGTCCAGTGACTGCAGCAGAGTCATCTGTGTTTGTCAGGAAGGATTTAACACTTAATGACTGCTCAAATGTGGATAATCAACATCCACATTTGCCACCCCAGCATATGAAGGTCATTTTCATGCTACGTGTGCATGGTAAAACCTACATTAAAACACACTTCAAAAGGTTTGTCTGTCTTTAGTTATGGGTTTCACAGTTTTATGGACAAAAGCTGTGGTGATAAATTATTATGATTGTAGCTCTCTCAGTACAGGTCTTTAGAAGCAGCTCTACAACAAACTTCTTTTTTAACAAGGCCTTGAGTCAAGAAAACAACTTCACAAAACACAAACAAGTCTTCCCCCACACTTCTAAGAAACAGTTAAATCACCACATTTGTGCCAAAAATAAAAAACTGTCTCAAGTCAAAGGCAGAAGAGAATCCCAGTCAAGATGAAACTCTTGCAGGGGATGTCCCAATGAATCAGTGCTCATACACAAAGTTCAGGTGCAATTACAAAAGCATCAAAATATTTTTAGACCGTCCATAATTTCCTTAAATAACTGTATTTTTCACAGCTGTTTCTGATCTATTGTTGCCAGATTTCAAAACTGATTTAAATTAGGGAAGAAGCAATGTTTTAATTGCTTTGATGGAAATACCATTACAACTGGGTGTTTTTTTATTATTATTTTAGAAGTGTTCTGAGAGAAGATATTTAGGAACAAGACATTTTTCACACCTTGAATTTGGATGAAAGATGTTTGCAAAGTCATTTGTCTGTCAAATACAGACTTGTTTCAGTGATCTTGAGAGGTGCTGCTGGATTTCAGAGATGTAGGGGTTTGATAGATGATCCATGGCAGATACTTTACATCACATTTTGGACCAAGGGGATGGAGACCCATCTGCTCTACCATTACAACAAATAAAACTGACTGACTGACCTCCTGCACTGCTGGCTGGATTTCAAAGTTGATTTCATTGGTGTTAATGAGGAACCACTCAACTTTGACATCTTCTCCTTTGTCCTTCACGTAGAGCTGAAGCTGTGGACAGGAAAAGGTTATTGTAGAGTGTTGCGGTGTCCTGTATGGAAATTGTAGGTCAATCTCTATGCCAAGGCTCAGCACAGGAAGAATGACACCAGGTTCTGAGCAGGCAACTTCAAAGTGACACTCTAAGGAGGCAGGCTTAAGTTTTGAGGGCGCATGCCAGTTAAAAAAGGGAATTGTTCTAGATACCCAAGTAGTCTACCCAACATGTTATTTATCCCCAGTCTCCTGAAGAGGCAGCTTAATTTCTGTACTTACCACTTGCCCCAGAGGGGAAACAAAAGGAAGGGAAGAGAGAACAAGACTTGAGGCTTTACCTGCAGGTGGACTGGGGACAGCTTCACAAAATAGGACTGAGCTTCGGCAGCCGAGGGTGGAGGGGCTGAGACAGCAATGAGGAATTTAACTGAGTCTCCCACAACATTGCAAGAAACCACCTGGAGAAAGGGAAAGGGTGAGGGGAAACAAAGGGAAAACAAATTAGTCTTCAGAAGGTCTGGTGAAGGCAAGAAGGAAAATAAGAAAGGAATTTCAACTAGCAGAATTATGCTAAGTTGCACAGACGGGAAATTTTTAAGCAATTTCATTCATGTCCCCACCTCCTTCTGCACATTCTTCCAAAAATCACATAGTTTGAGTGTTCCAATCTGTACATGAAATTTAACACCTGTAAATTATGGCATTTCCCAAAATTTCTTTTGTATTGTTACCTAATTGAGAAGTATTTCCTTGCCTGACAAGGACTCCTTTCCATTTCACAGATCTACGTGTTAAAAGCTCCAAGAGGGCAAAGATGTTTGTTGTTCTTCTGCTCTGAGCTAAGTAGCCTACAACAGGACAGCTGATTTACCACACAATCTTGAGTTTAGTGGCATCCTACAAAGGTGAAACTTTGGTAGAAACCTGCTGCTACAGCAGAGCACTCTGTCTGAGTAATTCCAGTTCTCAGCGGGATAAGAAGGAACAGGAGCCTTTAAGAATTTATTCAACCCTTTGACCAAACCAAGAAAGGCCCTGAAATGTGGTGACAAAGCCAAATGTCTGGGAAAAGTCTGAGTGCCACTTGACTGCAGTACGCTTTTATGAGCAATAATTTAACTTGTTATCACAGTGAGTTTGTAAACAGTGGATAGTTTTTGCTCCCTCCCCTCTGCAAACTGACTGAGCTGCCATGCAAAATTCCTGGAGTGTGCAGAAATTCCTGGAGGGCTCCTGGCGGCACAGGAAAGCCCATGGGGTGGAAGTCAGAAATTATTCATCACACCACAGAGGCATGTTTGTTTTGCAAACAGCTGTGCTGGTAGAGGAGAGCTGCTTGTCACTGTCCCTCTGTGGTCACTGTCCCCACAGCTCCTTACACTGACTCAGGCACAGGGAACTAGGTCAATGCAATGCACAGACAAATAATTCCCTGCAAGGTCTGTCTGGCAAAAAACTCTGCATGGTGCTATTAAATTGTGTTTGTGCACTTACTGCTCCACTTAGGGGCACTGGAATTGAAGCTGAAAGCTTTGACAGGAATCATGAACCTCCTGGAAGATCCTTATCAGTCTCTCCTTAAATACATTTTATCTCCCTGGGCTCTCTGGGGTACATCTTAAGGATGGCCAGGGCCTAAGTACATCCATTAAGGCAGAGACTTAATTACAAAGGAGCAGGGGGTGGGGAGGTGGATATGACAAATAAAAATCCCAACCACACCCACAAGAAGTAAGATTTGCCTTTTCAGGTTATGTCTTTGCAAATTATAATTTAGAAGTGGAGAAATGAGTTTTCCTCACCTCTCTCCCTTCCCAAAGTCCAGATTCTTTCAGAAGTGATTTCTGACCTTAATCCCACTCAAGCAACACCAACACCCAGTATCATGGTAAAACACAAGGGATTTTTAATAGCTGACAAGAACAAAGAGCCCAGCTGTTTGTTTTACTTGTAGCTGAGATGAAACACAGAATCACTCCTTTCATTCAAAGTAATGGATTGATACGGTGACTCTTTAAAGACTTTGAAAACAAAAAGGTTCATCCCTCTTTTTTGAGGGAAGAGGAGGAAAAAGGACAGGTCTGATGCAAAAACTGCTGACACTTCCATATCCTAAATGCAGTGTTTTATCATCCAGACATATTTTTTTCCTCACATCCATAGGAAGTTCAGTGCATTCAGAACAAGTTGGACTTGCTGTACATGCAATGCAGAGCCATTCATCTGGAATTTCTGGATGTCCAAGAGCCAAGGTTGCCAGGTACGTGGTTGATTAATGTTTTTAAAAGAAATAAAAAGTGTGGCCAGAAAGTTGGTAGATGAGTATTTCATCTTCACTTGTTTCTTAATCATGTTTAATTCCAATTAAAGATGGAAACAGACAATGCAAGTGGTGGAACTTTCATTTTTCTTTCTGTATTTTTTCAAGAGATGCTGAATCAGTTTTTTATATATATTTTTTTACCTTTCATTTCAAAGCCCAGACCAGTGGGGTTTAGAGTTTTAGTCTCCTTGATTAGTTTATTTTCTGCCAATGACATCTACCAAGCCCTCCTCCTCTGCCTTCACCTTTACTAAAAACCCTGTGGTATTCACATACAGCCACCTGTCAATTTTTAATCCAATCATCAAAAGGAGTGGTTCCATGCTTGCAAATGGAAAATAATATGCATTTATGTCAGGTGAATTCCTTTGTTCTGGGAGCAGGATGGCTGATGGAGTCAAAATACTGAGAGAAGCAGAATTCTGAGCCATAATTTGAAGAGAAAGCGGCTTTGTTTTCATCTACCATGCTGCCACAAGTCGTGAAAAGGTGATTAAAGAGACTGCAACTGCTGCTTCCCTTGCTGAGTGACATTCCTTTAGAAGTGTAGCAGGTGATTTTGACAGACCCGAGCAGAAATATGTAGGCCACTTCCCCCATGGCAGGCACACAAAGAAAAACACTGAAGCTTCCCATGCTCAGCTCCTTTTCCCCTGCCTCATTCCAACCTGCTTCCTGAAATTCATTTTCTCTGCACAAGAGCTGGAGAAGGGAGGTCCAGGCAATGCGTCCCTTTCTGGTTGGCAGGGGGAGAAAGAGGAAGAATAGGTGCCCACAAGAAAACAGAGGAACGTGGACGGATAGGAAGAGAGTTTTCCTTTAATTTTATTTCTACTTCTTGCTCTCTCTCCCACTCCCCTTACCAGAGATATCCCCAGTTATCAACCCTTTGTGTTTTAGTCTAGAAAACCTGTCACTTCTATAACAAACTGCTCTTTAAAAATCAAGCCCTGCACAGCAGCTGGGACCAGCTGATTCTGAGCCCCCAGAGGGGGCACCCCCAGCTCCCTCTTGTGATCCTACCTCTGGACAAGACACGTCTCCTAAATTAGCAGAAAAAGGATGAGGTGAAGTAGCAGCACAAAGAAACCAAGATCAAGGTATTTTTCCCCTCCAGCATCACACCCCTTTTCTCCATGGGCTTTGGGGATCTCCCATGGAAGGAGTTCCCAGCCCTTCCTCAGTTATCTTTGTGTCCCTGCTCCTCCTCAGTGCTCTGCCATCCCTCCCCACACACAGCTGGCACTTAATCAATCACCCCACTGCCAGGGTTATTCCTGCTGCTTCCAGCCTGTCCTCTTCATCTCCACCTGACATCCCCATGAGGGGATGAGCTGCAGTGGCCAAAGCTCCCAGACCTGGCTGGGCTCAGTTCCCCACGTACAAAATGCTGGCATCCAGCTCCACTGAGCTGCAGATACTGTGACACAACTTGCTCATACACATCTAAAACTTTTAAGTACAAATATCTATAAACAAGTCTCTTCCAGAGAAACAACCACAGGAACAAAGGAGACTGAAAAAGCACCGCAGTTTGAGTACAACTATTTTTCTGAGAAAGCCAAGTGTCCAAACTTGTGTACTCACAGCTATTAAAACCCTTCCCCTGCTTTGCCATCCCTCTCTACATCCAGACTCAACCTTTTTCTTTTTTGCAGTTCCTCTGGACAGGCTTCAAAATCTCATTTTTTTTCCTTCCTGATGTAGCAGCAGAAGCTGCTTCATCTCAAGAAGCACCATGGTGCCCCTGCTCCTCACACATGGTGTCCTCTTGCCTTAAGGTTTCAGTTTTGGCACTGGCACCCCATTAATTTGTGCACTACACATTCCCTTTTCTTTACTCATCCCTCCCCAAGTGCAGCAGCAGGTTCCCTCCTTGAACTTCCCTTCCCAATTTAGAGGGAAGTTCTGACAGCCCTGATGGGGAACATTTCCCTCACCTTCCCCAGGCCCTGACCACACCACATGTGTTTGTAAAACCACCAGCATTGTGGGCCTTGATTGCCTTTTTTGTTTGTTTTCTAGGAGGAAATTAGTTTTACTGCAATTGGCATTGACTTCCAGAAAGAGCAGGTTACTTGAGGTTACTCAGTAGTATGTAAGTAATACAAATATTTAACATTTTCACAAGAAAATCAGAATTAACTATGAGGCAGCCACACAGTGGAAGTTGCCTTGATCTCACTGTAAGATTTAGGACCCTCACAATTTCCCATGTGTCTCACAGGGTACTACTGTGAGAAGATTCTTATTTTTGGCATGGAAAACTTATCTTGTCAATGGCCACACAGACAGTTTGTGTGCTTGGCTTAAAACCTCACCACAAGAAAATTTTTCAAGACAAAAACTTCTGCCTTTTGAGAGTCATTAGCACTCAGCTGTTCAGAAGAATTATGTAATCTTCTTGGTTACCAGAGCCAATTCCTTCATTTCTTGAGGGGGTTTCTCCAGCTTCCTCCCTGCTCCTTTACCCAAACAAGTGACCAAGTGACCAGAGCAAATGAAGGGGAGGTGACAAATGCAATGTCTAACCCAGGCCCAGGCAGGTGTGGACTTTTAGGAGCTGGCATCAAACTGAATTTGCCTGTAAATACGGTGAAAATCTCAGAGCAGTTTTCCCAATGGTGGTAACACCACAGGGAAAAGGCAGGGTGAGGGATGCACTCAGTGCAGGAGAGAGTTTCCATGTCAGCAGCAGAAACAAAGCAGAAGCTGATGGAACATGTGAATTTATCCACTCCTTTGAGACCAACACATTCAAATTCAAATAGGTGGAAAAAATGGAGAGTGAGGGAATAAAATAAACAAACAGGGAGTACAAGGAGACAGGACAGGAAGAATTTTCAATCCACCTAATAACTTCAAACGAACATCAAACCATGCAAAGACAGGAAGCAGTACTTACATTTCAAAAAGATGAATACAAATCAATACCAGAAATAGAACTGCTAGTTTAGCCTCACTATCATGCAAGCCTTTCCAAACCATCTGAGACACAGCACAGCTGAAGACACAGAGACCAAGAGGGGACAGAAAAGCCCGGGAGAGGTTTGCCAGTTTGTGCTGTGGTAGCTTGGAGAGTAATTCACTTGCAGGGACAGCTCCCCTGCCCTGATCCCTGTGCCAAGCTGGCAGACAATCCTATAGGAGGCCCACACACATCTGCAGCAGCAGCTGGAAGGCAGACAGTGCCAAAGCCAGGATCACCTCCAGTGACGCAAACAAACCTCCACCCCAAAGTCTTCCCTTGTCAAGGCACTCAGTTCTGAAGGTGAGATCACAACCTTGTCTTGTTTACTTCTGTAGGCTGGCCCCACTAACAATTAAATTTGTACTCCATCATTTCCCCTTTAAGGTGGACTGGGATGTTTGACAATACAGTGAGCAGGAAGGTGAAAGCTGGAAACAGGGTACCAAAGATTCTTTCAGGCACCAAACCTATTGCACAGTTAAAAGTCCAAAATACCACAGGAGAAACTTGAAAGGAAATGTGATGCTCAGGAAAGCAAGCTGGGAAGCAGCAACATAAAGGCAGGTAAGGTCATCACATAAGAAAGCTGAAAGACCTTGAAATGCAGGAGAGGAATGCAATAAAAAATATGTAGTATGTGTAAGAATTAACAGCTACTGCTCACACAAAGGACAGCACCACAGGGAGAGAGACCTTGATGCAACAAGGCACTCACAGCATGAAGCAGCCACAGGAGAGGCAGACTGGAGCCCAAAATCCCTCAAGAAAGTACTTCCAGAGACAAAAAGAAGCTGCATCCTTGCACTGTGAGACCTTACCTGTAAGGCTGTGTGGCCCTTCAGCCATGAAGTTCAAAAATGTGGATTTAATTGGAGCTGCTGCTGAGAATGGGGGCATAGGAGAGACTTAGGAGCCAGGACAGCATTGTAAAAGGAGATTTAAGCAGCAACTTACGTAGGCAAGCTAAACAAAAGCTGGAAGGAAATATAATCCCTTCATAATACATTTACTGACAGCAAGCACCACGGAAGAAGAGCAAACAGTTTAAGAAGAAGGGATTATATTAGTGCAAAAACTAAAAAAAGCCAAGGAAAAAATCTCCACGGGCTATAATTCCACCTAGGCTTGCAAAAAAAACCCCAGTCATTAAAGCAGCAAACATCTGGGATGGCTTTTGAAGCAAAATGGGGAGTTAAAAGATGACAGGAACTGTACATCACAGTCAGGGTAGTTCACCCCACCAAAAATAATCACAAATAAACACACATAAGTAACTAGGAATGATGCCAGTTAGGAGTGCAGCAGTGACATTAAAGGAATGGCACTCTGAAGGAATTTTATCCCTTTCCATTTGAGCATGAAGCAGAAAAAGAAGGGGGACTTCTGTCACAGCCTGCTCCATCCAAACCCTCTGTGCCAAGTCCCCAGCAAGAGAATCCTCTTTTTTCTTGCCTTTTTTGTTGCTGTTCCTGTTGTGAAGTTCAAGTCCTCTGCAAATAGACTGCACTAATGGAAAGGCTGGCAGAAAAAGCTAAGACTAAGAGTATTTCTAATGTTTACTTTATTAAAACAAAACAACCAACACCACACAATGAAAACAGGCCACTTCATTCTATATATTTAGGCTCTGGCCCAAAACTGGAGGGAAGGCAACACATAAATAGGGGCTTTATCAAGGGGCAGTGTGGTGTAACCTTCAGCCACAGAGCAGCTCTGTTCCTATCACCACAGCTTGGGCCAAGCTGAGAAGCAGCAGCATTCCAACCATGTCTGCAGCACTGCACTCTGCAGCACACACCAATTTCCATCAGAACTTTTGAGTTTGGGCAAGCTGCAAAGAGAGATTTCAATTTCACATGCAAACGTTAAGAGTTTGAAGAGGACAAAAAGAAAAGAAAAAAAACCAAAACCAAACATTCTTGGTATTACCTCAGGAAATGTAAGACATGATTATCATATAAGAGAACTCCTGAGCTGTTTTGAGAAAGGTATGCATTTAAAGAAGGAAAAGTAGCTACCAGACTGCCACTCTAAGGTTATTATACCCTATAATTCAAATAACTATTCAGGTTGTACCTTAACTGAAGGAGTAAGAATGACTCAGTGCACTTTTTCCAGCAGCTGTGCACAAGACTATTGAAATGAGTTTTGACACAGTTCAGAAGAACCCAGTGTTTGAAAGCAAACCTGTTTTATTCCAATAAATTTTGAAATGTGCTCCTATTGATCTAAGCTGTTTTGAAACCATGTCAGATTTCTGTCTGCAGTGTAACACCTCCATTAAGATGAAGGAATGGCTCAACCCAGCCCTCCCTGCCTGTCCCTTCCAGTAACACTTCAGACACTGCAATGTAAGACACCAGCTTTTTGTGCTGTTATTTCCCAGATTTTATTTGCAGCAGCTCTCCCTCGGGTCCTGGCTTCACACAAGACACAGAACATCACTTTCAGACCTGGCAGTGCCCTCTCCTCACAATTTCTCATCGTGGCATCTTCCAGTGGCACAGAGTAACACTTGTGACAACCCCACAGCCCTACCAAGTCCAGTCTCTCCAGCCCCCACTGGGACTGAAATAATTTTTTTTAAAAAAAGGGAGAAAATAAGTACACAAACAGCTTTACATGTTAGCAATCCCCAGCTGCCACCAGTCAGGGTGTGCCCCTAAGTTGTGTATCAGGCAGATAAGCATGCATACTTTTCAAAGGAATCATAGTAGAGCTGCTTAGCATCTAAATCAGACGAGCAAAGCAAAATAACAAAGCAGAACTAAAAGAAATGCATTAGGCTAATTCGATGCAGGTGCCCAATGTAACCAGTACTTACAGTCACTAGGACAAAAATGCAGGAGCTATCATTGCAAGCAAACATATACAGATTTTTTTTTTCTCACTTTTATGCATTTTTATTGTTCCAAAGGCCACGTTCTGCCTTATTTTAATTTCACAGGCACCGAACCACCTTCCCTGTATTTGCAGTGGGAGAGGAGGAAAGGAATCACTTGCTCCTCACTGAATACAGGGTCCAGCAGAGTTAAGACTTCACCCTCAGGACTCTGCACCTGTCCCACGGATCCTTACTCAGCTCCCACCTAAGAAACAAACCTGTCATCAGCCACACAAACAGCAAGAGGCAGACAAAGATGTTTGCCTGTCCCAGGAGGGAAATTTCTTTCTTCTCAATGAAGTTCCCACTGCACACTTCAGCGATAGGATGGGGAATCATCAGGTGGGGGCGAGGGCTGCTCCATGAGCTCATTGAGGGCATAGCTAAAAACTTGGCATAACCCTGGTTATTGTACATCTGGGGGAAGCCCTGGAGCACATTCTGCTCACAAGGTGCAAAAGAAGTGAATCAATGCAGGGAGTCTGCACAGGTTCTTTAGAGAGGCAGCCTCTTACCTGCCTCGACAAACACAGGTCAAAGGTACAGATCTATTGACAAATAAAGCTTCCACTGCCACTAATAAAACATTTCCTGACCCAAAGTACACTGAAAGGCAACAAATCCAAAGTTTACCTTCTCTCCAGCTGACTTTACAACACTGGTAACTTCTTTAACTGCAAGCTCCAGGGGTTCTGCTGGGTCATCTTCCTCAAACGTGAGCAACTGAGAATCCTAAGGAAAAAAAGAAAAGGAAGAAGCATCATTAGGTGATGAACCCATCACTTGAAAACAAGTGATAAAAATGCACTGCAGGTCAAGTTCCTGGAATTGCAAATGTACGTCAAAACTTCCATGTATTAATTGCATGACACCTCACTACATAATATGGGGTAGAGCCTGAAAACATATACTTAGGACATAACTATGGGCCTAATCATAACTCATCTTCCCCTGTAGTAGAATATCAAGGTACACAGTGCAGAGCCAAGTCCATGAACAGCAACAGGACTCAGCAAAACTGCTGTTCTTCAGCAAAGATTTATCAGCGCTGTAGTTTGAAAAGGCGTGTTTGGTTTGGCCCATTAATACGGCTGCAGTAGGCTCTGCCAAAACTAAGAAACCCCAAGTATCATCTTGCAGAGGTGAGGAAAGCAGCCTTCCCCTGCCCAGCCCTCCTCACCAGTGAAGGCAGACAGTGATGACAGCCACTCCACCTTCCCACAGACAGCAAGGCGAAGGCAGCCTTTGGGCACTGAGGTCATACCTTCAGAAGCATCAGCAGCGCATTCTTCACCTGCTGCCCACACTCAGCCCCGCTTCCCTCATCACCCAAGGTTGTTTTGCACGCAGGAATTTCATCAGCTTCGTGCTGCTGACATTGTTTTGGGAGGCTGACGGCGGGAGCGACGCCACGCTGCAGTGCCAGGCGCTCAACTCCTGGCTCCAGCTGCTCACCTGGGCAGGGACAGTGCGTGTCCCTGTCCAAGGGGCTTTGCCCTCTGCTCAGGAACGGGAAGCTGCCACTTGTGTCTGGTTACTTTCAGATCTCAGCACCTGTGCTCAAACTGGCCCTTCTCTTCTACAAGTGCGGGGCAAACCAACCTTAATTTCTTAGCACAGCCCGCTCTTCTCCCAACCGCACCGTGCAATTTGGAAGGGCGGACGAAATGTTTTCTTTCCGCTGCCCAACTTACAATGGTATTTGGAAAGTGTTAATTTTTATTCCTTATCTTTCACACACACATGTTGCCCCACTCTTCCTTCTTCCCCAGCCTGCTCCCTGACATGTAAGAAGGAACCTCTGAGGTCTAAGACACACGCAAATTCAGAGACCTGGGGACACGCCACTTCCTAGAGTTTATCCTCAGCATTTTGCACTGACACGACAGGAGTTCAGTCCTCAGGACAAGGAAATCAGCTTGCCACAGGCTCACATAACCTCCTCACCTCTGCGGGCATGCCATTACACACCAGCGCGCAGGATGCCACACTGCGCCTTCTTCAGGAAGGGCAGGTTGGGATGGGATTCGTGCATCCTCCCTGAGCCGTGCTACAGGCACGCTGACCAAACCCTGAGCATCCCATCCACCATCCAGCTGGGAGGCCACCAGCCCTTGGCGTTTCACCGCACACACGCGGGTTCAGCACGGCCTGAGGAATGACGGGGGAAGCCCAGCTCCGGGAATTATTTGCCGAAGGACGGGCCGCAGGCCCAGGCCAGGAAGTTTCCATTGTTTCCTCCTCCCCGCGCCCGAACAATGTTATCGGCGGAGAGAACCCCTGCCAGGGGCTGCGGGGGTCGGGGCTTTCCTTCCTCCCCATCCTTCCCCGCTCCCACGCGTGCGCCCACTCCGTGCCTCTGGCCAGCTCCTTCCTGCCATCCCTGCCAGGCAGCCACCAAACACACACGTGTAAATATACAAACGCACACACCGAGGGTCA
>VYXD01011422.1:48691-77615 GCA_013397195.1 Hylia prasina | reverse complement strand
TTGGGGTGGGCACCTGGTGTCCCCGGGGGTAAGAGGGGCTTGGGATGAGCAGCTGGTGCCCCTGGGGATACGACAAGCCCATGATGTGCTCCTGCTATCCTGGAGCAAAGGGGATAGAGAGGATGGGGAGGGGCACCAGGTACCCTGGGGTAAAGGGGTCCAGGGTGAGCTCCTTGTGCCCCCGAAGGGAGAGGAGTTCAGGTTGGGCGCCCGGTGTTCTCGGGGTAAAAGGGCTGTCGGTACCTCGGAGGGCACCCAGTTTCCAGGGGTAGAGGGGTTCGGTGTAAGTATGGGGCAGGTGCCTGCTCTGTTTCTTTCCTAGTGTCTCTCTTTACCCGTGGCAACTCCCAGCCAAAGACCTTCGCCTGATTTTTTTTTTTTTTCCCCAATCCACATGCTAAAACAACCCTTGATTAAGTTACGAAAGCTGGTCATGCAATGTCATTGTAAGATCTTGCTCCACTTGGTTTTCAGCGCCTTCAGAGCCTTAGAGGTCAGGAACATCATTTCCTTGCTGGAAACGGGAATTCCAGACCATTGCAGTGTGTGCCATGGACGCACAGGGGAATTCCCGAGGCTCTCGGGGTGCTGGTTCTGCCCTGCCTCTCGAGGGAGGTGTGCAGGTGACAAGGTCCCGAAGCCGTGTGAGCTCCCAGAGCAGACAGCAAAGGCTGCTTTGCTGGACATTTTCAAGCACATTCCCAGCTCGAAGCCAAAGGCAAGAAGGGAAGCGAGGAGCTGACAGAATCCGGAATGCTTGTGACTGGAGGGGACCCTGTGCAAGTTACGAGCTCATGAGGGAGAGATGCCTCTGCCTGAAAGAAGGTGCAAAGGAGACCATGTGAGGACAACATACGGATTTTATTTAACATGGATTTTATTTACTAAGAAAGGGGAGGTAGAGAGGTAGAAAGAAACAGGAAAGAGGTCTCAGAGAGAGAGCAGAAGATAACTAGTTGGAACTAAAAGACCTTAAGGTCCTTCCCTTCATTCTGTGGTTCTAGAAGATGTGTGAATGTTTATTTTAATTTGATACTATTATTTACTTCTACAACTGTTTAATTTTCTTCTTCAGGTTCTTATTGTTATTATTTACAACTACTATTTATTTTTCTTCTTATTCTTGTTCTTACTATAATCATTTTTATTATTATTACTACTATTTCTCCTCATAATTCTCGTTTAACTTATTAGTCTTATTCCTTTTCTTGTTCTTATTTACTTATATTATTTCTTCACCATCTTCTTTTCTAATAATTCCCATTCTCACTATTTTTTGTTTTGTTTTTGAGGTGTTTTATTTTGGTGGGGTTTTTGGGTTTTTTTGTGAGTGAGGTGGTTGTGGTCTTTTTTTCTTACTAATACTAGTTTCTTAAATTCAACCTTCACTGCCTTAGAAGAATCATTTGTGTCGCAGTCCTGCAGTGACATCCCTGGAGAAACACCTCCCATGTGTACCCGTTCCTCATGGGCACAATCCCAAAGGGCCAGCATGTAATCCTTTCAGGATGAGAGAAAATGGCCCTCCATTCCACCAGGGGAGGTTCAGACTAAATATTAGAACAAATTTTCCCTGACACAGTGGTCGGGTATTGGAAGAAGTTGCCTGAGGAGGTGGTGGATTCACTGTCTCTGGAAGTGTTGAAGAGTCATCCAGAAGTGGCACCTGGGGATGTGGTTTTGGGATGATGATGGCAGTGCTGGTGGGACTTAATGACCATCACGGTCTCTTCCCACCTTGATAATTCTCTGGGATTCACCCCTGAGCCACCACCCATCCCCCACAGGTGCTGCTTTGAACCTGGCCACACCGGTAACTTTGGCCTTGGGGAGATGCCCGTGGGAGGATGCAAAGCAGCCAGGAATTGCTGATCCTGGGTGGACACATCCAGGGAAAGGCAGCTTGGTTGGATTATACAGCGTGCCTGGCTGCTGAGCCATGTCAGGGAGCTGCTTGAATCGCCTGACAAGGCACCTTGTTCACGCCGCACAGCAGAATATGCACCTAATTGCACGACAAACAGGAGATGGTGGTTCTTGAATTTTGGTTGTATGACTAATGGATATTGAGTTCTAAATTGCGGCAGGACTAGATTGTAATTGAAGCGGGACTAGATTATATCAAATACTTCCATCAGTGTAAAAGGAAATATTTAGAAGAGGTCAAATCCCGACTGTTTCTTTTAGTGCCCTTCAGGAGTATGACCCTGAGCCTTTTTGTCACGAAGACTAATTCTTAGGTGTGTCACCCTGGTTTTGAGGATTTTTCTAGGCCTTCTGATTTGTCTTTCATATTGGAGTCAGAATTTTTACTTTCCCACACTTTTTACTATAAACAATAGCTTTGTTTTCCTAGCTGTCCTTCATTTACATATTCTTAGGTAGGAGGGAAAAGTTGATTGACAGTTGTTTTGACCAATGTGGTTTGGGAGGTGGGATTTCATCCTCCAATCCACAGGCACCTTTGGAAATGTATAAAATTGAATTTTGTAAATAAACTCGGGCTTTTTCCTGCTTTGCTCATCACCGTGCCCTCGTGAAGTTCTTTTGTGTTGTGTTGTGGCATCGGCGCTCAAGAGCACACCTAGTTTTAAAAAAATACCTGGTGAATGACTGATATTTGCTCATTATTTTATAAAAAGAAAAAGAAAGTGGAAGAAACGGTTCTTTTTAAGCTTTCTCAATGTTGTTACTATACGCTTAGGAGCGGATCTTTATTGCTGGAAAGCAAGCGTGGATATTGATGTAGGTTGTAGACGGGCTAACAAGTTTTGTTGAGGGTGAGAGGATCCCTCAGGACACTGGGCAGGCTCAGGGCCGGCCTGGCGCTGGCAGCGGGCGCTGATTGTCCGGCTGTGGCCTCAGGCAGGAGCAGCAGAACAGCCCCCGTGTCCTGGGGGGAGCCGGCTGCTCCCCGAGGGCCTGGGCTCCGTCGGGAAAAGCACAAAAAGCACAAAAAGCACAAAAAGCACAAAAAGCACAAAAAGCACAAAAAGCAGCTGAGCGGGGCGGGCACCAGGCTCTCTGTCCCTGCCCCGGCGCCTGCTCCTCCAAGGCGGGAGAAGCCGCAATCCTCTGAGGAGGCCCCGGGCTGCTGGGCGGGGAGGGGAGGCCCAGAGCGGCGCTTGGGGCACGGCTCAGCTGCCCCGTGCCTCAGGCCTCCTGAGGGACAGGAGCCCATCTTCTGCAAAAACTCCCACTCTTTGCTCCCTGTCTTCTTCTTCACTCGGCTCAAAGAAGCTCAGTTTGTCCCGCGTCCTTCTCCTGCAGCAAGGGCTTTACCTGGATGCTGTGAATGCTCACGTGTTCCCAATTGTCCTGAGCAAGCTCTTTGTCACCATCATATTCCTGACTTGGACTGCACGGAGGGTCTGCTGCCATTGCCTTGGAACAACTCTTGGCCAGCGGAGTCTTCCGAAAGCTCTTGGCCAACAGAGTCCTCCCAGTCAGATGGTTCTGGGGAGCTACATCTTCTTGGCACAGCCCTTGCTCCCTGCATTCTTCCCAGTCAGAAAACTCTTGGTAGCGAAGGGCTTCTCCCTGGGACAGCTCCTGCTCTCCTCATCCCAGCCAGAGTTCTTCAGAGCTACTGACATCTCCTTGGGAGAGCTCTTGCTCAAGAGATTCTTCCCAGCTGGAGACCTCTTGGTACCTCCTAACATCTCCCCACTGGGAAAGCTCATGATCGATGTCAGATTCCCACTCTTCCTCCTCGGTCTCTGATACGCCCATTGCCCCCACCAAGTGCTCACTGAGGGCCTGGTCTTTTGAAGAGTTGGGCAAGGGGCCGGGGATGAGGAGTGTCCCTCAGGGCTCTGCCTTGGTCCCAGGGCTCTTGCATGGCTTCCCCAGTGACACAGACAGCGGATCCAGCTCACCCTCAGCATGTCTGCAGGGGATGGGGAGCTGAGCAGGGCTGGGGGTGTGGGCCTGATATTTCTGGGTCTGAGAGATTTTAGGCTGCTAGCAGCCTCTAACTTTTTCCCAAGGGAAAATTCCTCAAGAAAGCCTCTTCTCAAAACAATCTTGGCAAACAACTATCCTTTCTGAAAGCAATCTTTCTCTAGGTGGTGTGGCTTTTTGACAGGGAACGGAACCCAGGTCATGGTGGTGAGAGCACCAAATGGTAACCACTACACTACTGGAGGAAGACTGTTTTGAAAAAGGATAGTTGTTTGCCAAGATTGTTTTGAGAAGAGGCTTTCTTGAGGAATTTTCCCTTGGGAAAAAGTTAGAGGCTGCTAGCAGCCTAAAATCTCTCAGACCCAGAAATATCAGGCCCACACAGGGGTACCACGGAAGGAGGGGTCCATGCACAAGCTTGACAAGGGGGACCTGGACAAGCTTGACAAGTGGGACCACGAGAGCCTCATGAGGTTGAAAAAGGCCAAGGCCCAGATGCTGCACCTGGCCTGGGGCAATCCCCAAGTCCTGGATTCATCAGGGTTGGAAGAGACCTTCAAATGCCTCAGATTAGGCTGCCCTGGCTGTCCCCAGCACTGGGAAGTGTTGGATCTGAGGTTACCCCAAGTCCCATGTTACTATAAGCATTGTAGCTTATAGTTATTCATAGTTAATTAATTTAATTGTAGTTATTTGATAAATTTAATTTTTAAAGCTGCGAACACAACAATTTACAAAAAAAAAAAAGTATGTTTAGTCACTGCAATCAAAATAACAAATACAAAACCAAATACATTGCAAAAAGATAAAATCAATACAAACTTTTCCCACTGATTCCCTGCCTCTGTGCTCCAGAGTCTGTTTTCTACACAAGAAAGGAAGAGAAGGTACATGCAGTCTAACATGAGGTTTGAAACAAGTGCTTTGTCAGGAGAGTGTAACTGTCAAATAAGTTTAGTTTGTCACAACTACACTTTGGCCAGCAGAGCTTTTTGCAGCATTCCAGGACTCCAGGCATCACTCTGTGTGATGCTATCTTTACCTGTGAGGTGGCTAGAACCATGTCTTTATTGAGATTTTATAGCCTCAGCCTCTGGTGGAAGCACTGCACACTCCTCACTGACAGCTCTGCTGGCAGAAGCAGACCTGGAAATCTTCATTCCTGAAATGTGATCCCTCAGCACGTTACTCCTCATGGAAGAGGGGAGCACTTCCCCTTTCACACGGGGCATTTCAGCCTTTCTCCCAGAGACAGGTAACAGCCCTGTCCTTCTGCCTGCTGACTGGGGCAGCTTTGCTCAGGAGCTGTGGGGCTGGGAGAGGCACAAAGCCAAAGCCAGAACACAGGTGCCCCATGTTGTCCTGCCCTCATGTGCACTCACTCTCCAGTCTGTTTCCTGCAGCCCCTTTCTAGGTGAGACTCAGCACGTGTGACACGTCCCATCCCGTCTGAGTCCACACTTGTGAGTCTTTGTGACAGCTGTCTGAGGAGCAGGGTGTGCAAGGACGTGGAGCAAGGATGCCCAGAAGCCTCCTTGGAAGGTGGCTGGCACCAGGGATGTGCCACCAAGCGAGCTTCCATGACTTGGAGCTGGCATGGCGATGAGGAGGTCTGGCTCCTGATCTGGAATAACCCTCCAAACTTGTGTCTTCCAGAGAACATCCTCTTCTTAATGAAGGAGTCTTGCTCCATACAAAAAAAAAAGCTCAGAGGTGATGACATCATTAGACCTCCACCTGACTGCTCTGATTTTCAGTTCATTTGCAAAATCAGGAGACATCTGATCTATCCAAACACCAATCTCTGTAGAGGAAAAAGTAAGGTGTCCACCATGACCTCATAGTAGAAAAACTGCAATTCATTTAAGGTCATTTAGTTCTTCTTTGCCCAAATGCCTACATCTCTTAATTGCCTAAGAAGACACACTGCCAGGAGCTGAGTGTTTCATTAGATCAGAAATTAGCTTTGTTATTAAAATACAGGTCTGGTCCTAAAAATGTCTTGAAAAAACAACCATGCCCTATGAATGTAATTGTTGACAAATTGGCTGAGTTTCAGAGCAGATGGGTCACAATGGTTTAGTTTGACCAATCATAATTTTGAATTATGTCTTTAGATATAAAGCAAAGCTGCAGAGCCGTGTTTCAATTCTATTTGAATTGACCCAAGTTGGTTCACCCTGGATACTTGTGCTTGCTTTTGAAGCCCTTCATGCACCAATAATGCAGCCTATCATGGGGTTGTGGTTTAACCCAAAACCAGAACACAAGGAAAAAGGGCAACATGTGAAAACAGACAATAATGGCACCATGGTGTTTGTATTAACCATGGCCCACCTGTATACCACTCACTAATTTTATGTGTCATGATTTATAAGTATCATTATAATAACAATTTTGCTTTTCCCTGTAGGATCACACTTTCCCCTTTCCCCAAACTGAAAGACAGCAGGTTTAGATTAGATTTTAGGAAGAGATTTTTCCCTGGCAGGGTGGGCAGGCCCTGGCACAGGGTGCCCAGAGCAGCCGTGGCTGCCCCTGGATCCCTGGCAGTGCCCAAGGCCAGGTTGGACATTGGGGCTTGGATCCCCCTGGGACAGTGGGAGGTGTCCCTGCCCATGGCAGGGGGTGGCACTGAATGGTTTTTAAGGTTCCTTCCAACCCAAACCATTCTGTGATTCCATATCTGGTAATTAATTAATCTATTCCTGAGTGCTCACAATTTTGCAAAAGGGACAAAGGCTACCAACACACATTTTGCTTGGAATGTACCCGGCACTGCAATGGAAAAAAGGAAAATTAATTTTGGGACTATTATTTTTTTTCTATGACGATGACTCTTGGAAATTACATTGACCAAAACTTCAGTGAAATACCCTGAGTTTTTAGAAAATAAAACACGCCAAGCTGGGGTTTTTTTGGTTTGGGTTTTCCCTCCTTTATTTTCACTGCTGGATCCTGTTCTTTTCTCTCCACCAGAGAGCGCCAGGATCCCCAGAGGTGCTGATGCCGGGACTTCCCAGGGATTTGCGCTTCTCCCGGGCACTACAAACACCCGTGTGCCCCTCTCACAAATGCTTGAGGACACTCACACCAGCTGGCTTTGCGAACGTGGGACATCGGAAAGAAGGACTTGGTAAGTAGCAAAACACATCGTCACGTTTTAGAATGAGAGCAAGAACGTGAAAGGATTTTGTAGGAAACCAAGTGGCTTTGAAAAATGCATTTCCTCCAGAGGAACAGTGAAAATGCTCCAGTTCAGCTGGACAGATGAGAAAATCCAAGGACCTGTGCATATATAGAGAGAGGGCTGCACCCTCAGTGTGATGCCTTTGAGAGTGATGGTGCAGGCTTTTGTTTCTGTCTCCTCCTTGATGCCTGTACACAGCATTAGAGGCACACAATAGATTGTAGGATCATCTCCATAAAACAATGATCCTATGTGGTTCTCCCTCTCTTAAGCCTTGTAGTAAATACTTGGTAAAAACCACCCAATTTCAAATCTCGTTTTAGAATCTGTGAATCTCCTCCAGACTTAGAATTTGGTATTTTTACAGAATTTTGGTATTTTTGCAGAATTTGGTATTTTACATGCTTTAAAAAAATGCATTTACATGCCATTGCAGACCTCTGTCAAATTTCTTCTGAAACAAATAACCTACATGTGAGCTAAGAAAGCAAAGTTTTCTTCTTGTGGCATTTGGCTGCTCAGATGATTGATAAGAAGCAGCAGCAGCAAATATTGCACAGCTGTAGTTGTCACACCTGGGGAAACCCTCAGGATGTGCAGTCTTTAAAGCCTGTTCCAAGAGCACTAAAACTTCCCCCAGTACAAGACTGTAGAGGAAATATTATTAAATATCTTTTGGGTAGGTTTTTTTTCCCCTTAAATAGTTCCATAAACTTTATAGCATTAATTAATGGATGACAAGAGCAATGGATGCAGTTTCTGTGAGCCAAAACGGGTCAGAGGTGTCACACCCCCAGGAACACCTCAGTCATTAGGGAAGAAAGGAATAAGCAGGAACCAAAAAGAGCCATATTCATCACAGATGACACCTTAAAATAGAGGCTGGATTTTTCTTGCTGTTGTTTTTGGCAGGGTCGCAGCATGCTCTCTTCTGTATCTCACGTTCCTCTGCTGTTGTCCCAGTTCTTTCTCTGACCTCTTCTTCTGGCTCGTTGCCCTTTGTTCCTTCAGCCATCTGCCTGCAGAGCCTGCAAACCCCGGCAAGGGCTCTTCCTTCCAGCAGAAGCATCCCTGGATGTCAGCAATCCCAGCAGGTTTTTAACACCAGTGGACTTCACTGGAGAGATGCACGTGGCTGGGTGAGAGCCTGAGCCCTCAACTATCAGCTCAAGCTGATGACTACAGCCAGGGCTCCGTGACACTGAAGAGCTGAATCCATCCCAGATCCTGGACTGACAAGACATTAATAAATTAAGGGTTTATCAAAACTGCAGAGGCAATTTAAAGCAAATTCTTTGTCAGCAGGAACTGACTTTCAATATATTCTTTCAACATATGCAAAATGAAAGGGAAATAAAAGTTGTGTACGTTGCTTCACTGCAGCCAGCACCTTGAAAATTTTTATTGCCAGAGTATTTCAGGACTGGAAACAGAAATATTATCCCTAATAGCTGGATCTCATAGTAAGGATGCTGCTGTGTTTGTATTTTGAATGATCAATGGAAATATCCCATGAATGGGAAAGTAACCATTGCTGGATTTGTTTGCAGACCAACTGTCTTAGAAGGGGACAGCTGGAATTAGAACAAAAATAACCACATAAACAGGTGCAATGCTCATGGCATCATCAGTAACTTTCAGTAATTTTGATTTGTTCCTGCAGTTTTATGTCAAAACACAGGCTTTTTGTTCTCTGGAGTATTTTCTGTGAACTATTCTAGCAGAGGTCAGTCTGTGCTGAAACAGTGATGGAGAGAGGACTGTGTCAATATTAACTAGATGCAGGAAGAGCTGGAGGAGTTCCTGTCTCAGAGGAGAGAGACCCAAATCTTTGGGGATTTGTGACTCTGAATGGGCCAGAGAGCAGCTCTCCACCCTCTCTGTGCCTTTTCCACAGCTCCCCAAACCTGAGGGGCAGCGATACCCCACAGAGGGCCAGGCCACGAGCCCTTTGTCTCTGTTTTCAAGGAGACAAATCCTCCAAGCTCAGAGAGCCCTTTTAACCCCTGATCCAACCATTTGGCAGAGCTGGTCCTTCAGCTGTGCCCTGTGTTCCACCTGAGCCATTGCCCTGCTCCCTCTGAGAGGTCAGTGCACACACACAGTGACCAGTGCTGGGGTAAAAAGTGCAGGTGTGTGCTCAGCACATCCTCCATGCAAATCTTATCCTTCCCACTGGGTATGTGGTATCCCACTGACACCATTCCTTGACACCCAGGCTGGGATTTGCATGAAGCTTGTGGGACATTAACTCCTGAGACCTTGTCTCCTGTTAAATGTGGGTGAAACTGGGCAGCGGGTCCAACCCACTGGATTTGCACAAGGCAAAAATGGCAAAGGACAGCAAATGTGGAGGCCAAGGAGTTGACAAAAGTGGCATAAGTGTGAAGAGAGGAACTGAGTGAACCCCATTCCCGAAAGAGAAAAAGATCACTCTCTGCTTTATGGGAATCCACACGCTACATTCCCACACAGGGGGTTTTGAAGAGGGAAACTGATGCAGCAAAACTGCTTTGGATGAGAGCTCTGCAAAACACCATAAACATTGCTGTGCCTTTTCAAACATCTGGCTCTGTCCAGTTTGAGATGGAGACACTTCCTTCCAGAAATCACTGACTGCAGGATTTGGGCTGCGCTCAAGTTCTTAAGAGATTGTCTGGAGCAGCTGGTTTTCCTGTATTTTCCAGTAAAAGGTTCGGTGAGGCATTTACTAAAACAAACAAACCCCCATTATTTTAGTAATGTACAAGTGGCACTTACATCCAACAAATGGAACAAAAGATGCTCTTTTACAAACTCACTTCCTACCCCGCAGACACAATGGTTTGTACAATAACACCACCCTCTGCCAAGAGATTCCTGCAGAAGACACAGCAGACTCAAAAGAAACAAAGTGTAAGTTTATTGGACGTCAACATTTCTTAGTCAAGATCTAAGTAAAGAAAACACACAGTAGAAAAAGTTGTACAAAGCAGCAATGGATTTACATTACATTAAAGAAAAAGTTGCCTTAAGCTATTAAGTCTCAGTCCTAAAAAAAGTAAAAACCCATCCTGGTGTATTGAACAGATATAGAATGTATAAGGTATACAGGATTATAAACCCAGAGTTGCTTGTCTTACCTCAATAATCCTTTAAAATGACAAGTGATTTGGTGTAACTAACCAGAAAACTCTCTAGAAAATATATTGGAGAATTCCAATTTCTAGTAGGAAACTATTCCCCTGTACCCAAGCACTTAAAGTGATCCCATTTTCCTGCTTTTTAAAAAGGGACACTGTCAAGCATAAGCCTTAAAATATGTACTTTATGTGTATTTTGCACTTAAAGCTGCAAAAGAGGGTTTGTTCTGGTTTTCTGTACGTATTTGAATTAAAGCTGCTGCTGCAATAGTGGGAAGCTTGTGTCTTTAAAAGGTAATGTGTACCACTGAGAGACTGGAAAAGGAAAAAGAGGATCAAATCCTTCATTCTGGAATAGTGAGAGGAAAAGCAACATGAGAAATCAGCTCAACCCACAGAATTCAGATACATTTTTCAGACATCCTCACAACTGAGGCTGCCCGTAACAGGATTTTCATGCCCAAGCAGCTCAAGTGTTATGACTCAATTTGTGTTTAAATTCTTCATCATTATTTATTACTAGAAAGTATTTCTAATATAGGTATGTCCATTTTCTGTATCCAGCCTTTCTCTTGATAGTGTCCCTTTTCATAGAGCAGTTACAGTACAGTTTTTCACAAGTCATTTTAAATAAACAAGAATCAATAACATTAAAAATACTATCAGGCTGTGTTCAGCAACAACAGAAAAAAAAAAAAAAGATTTTTAACACTGATTTAATAACAGCAACACTAAAAAAAAACCCCAACCAAAACAAACAAACGAACAAAAAAAAACCTCCAACAAAAAACAACCCCCTAAGCTTGTGTTGATTTTATCTAAATCTTCTGGTAGGAAAATGTAAACAATTTTATCGAACAGTATAGGCACATGCCAGATTACAGGCTCATGCCAGATATTTGCACCCTCACTGTCAAGAGCCAAGAAATTAGGCATAGTCTGTCCTTATCCCATGGGAGGTACTCATTTTAACACTGGAAGCTTGGAACAGCAACAGGGAACACGCAGAGCTTTGGAGCAAACCCACATGTCCCACTTGGGGGAAAACAAACAACATCAGGCAAAAAAACCTCCTGGATGTTCCTGCCTAGACAGGAAACGCAGGCCAAGCCTCTTGCAGCTGTTTGGGGTCACAGGTGACACAACATCTCATTTTTGAAACAGCCCAGACGAACTCTGGGGTCACCAGGTTATCTCCTCCATCACCTGCCACGGGGTGTTTCGCTCTCCCTTTCCAAATAACCCAAAACTAGAGAGTTTCGTTACTGGTTCCTGTGTTCTGCTGCCACTGCTCACTTTCAAGGCTGGTCATGGTCCCAATTCAGCGCAGAACTTGCACAGAACAGTTTTTTAAAAAAAAAAATTAAGACTGATCTTAATGGACTTAAGATAGGCTTAGAGGCTTTGCCAACACAGTGCCTGAAAGGAAAAGAAGTCCCAAACCAAAATAACATTTCATGGCTCAACACTGCTCCCCTGAAATGCAACACTAGTTTCCACTCCCACTGAAGCAGGATAGTTCTCTGAGATTTATCTGATAGGTTATAAAAATAGCAAAAAAAGGACAGAATTATAGATTCTAATCTATATATTAAAACATCTGCACATTCCTGTCACAAATTTTAGAAAAAAAAGCAAACCACTTTCTTATATTTAACAAGACCTCTAACTTTGTGTCACTTCAATACACAGCTATAAAATTAAACAAAATATGATGAAGACAGGCTTTTGTATCAATAAATTTGCCTTTTATTTTGGCTGTGGCCAAACTAGACACTCTT
The DNA here is from genome assembly GCA_013397195.1 of Hylia prasina. NCBI lineage: Eukaryota > Metazoa > Chordata > Aves > Passeriformes > Sylviidae > Hylia > Hylia prasina. The sequence goes on along the minus strand of VYXD01011422.1, from coordinate 65,619 downwards.
CAAAAGACCTTTATTTATAAACAAGCAACTAACATTTTTTTTCCCCATAATTTAAATTTTAAGACATATATTAAAGTTATATAAGTGGAAGCATATTTATTCCGTATCCTCCAAAATAAACACTTCTATCAAGGGCTTTTTAAGATACTGTATAAAAGCTAATAGAAAACCAGAACTGCTATATAAACATCTCATATTTAAATTTTAGAGATCCTGAATTCCTTTACTAAACAACAGGAACCAAATGTAAAAAAGAAAAAAAAAAAAATTCACACAGAACACGCTCAAAGTGGAAAACAAACTTTTAAACCCCTCCCCACCAAAACCAAAGCAACTGAAGAAAAACTTAGGAGGCCACTTAGACCACAAATATTTTATGGATTCTTTAGAATACCCAGTACACCGGGAAAAAGGTCAGGGTTTCTCCAAAGGTGTTGCACAAGGTTTTGATTTAAAGTGTGTAGAATTTATCACCATAGCACAGAGCAGAATCCCAGCTGGAAGTGAGATGGCTGTGACCCAGCTGAGCTGGTTGCCACCTTCCTTCAGAAAGCACACTGAATTTTAGAAGGCTACAGCTCAACTTTCAGGCTGTTGTGCAGAGGAGTCACTGGGGAAAACTTAGGAACCATTCTACAAAAACACGTTCGTATTTTATACACACAGATTTCTTAAATATATATAAAGGGTACTTAGCAAGGCTTTATGTTTCTCTGATTTTTAAAACCAGGTTTAAGTGCAATAACCGTTTTATTCTGAAATTGTTTCTGGTAAGAAAGAAATTTTTAGTCTTATTAGGTGGAATAAAAAAAGTCAGTAACTGGAAATGCCACTAGTAAGCAAGTACCTCGTTTTAACTGCAATGCCACTGAAAGAGTTTAACTGATACTTAAGCAAATTAGCCTAATCATACTCAGCCACAGTTTGCCTGAAAGAGGACAAAAAAGAAACATGTTACTTTCAGAGGTGTCTAGTAGCAATTTTAGATTGTAGTAAAAACGAAGCAGAAGAGGCTTGAAATTAACATTGCAATTTTTTTGGTAGCTGAAAAAAAATATCAGGGGTCCATCCTGAGTTAATTCTTTCAAACTTCACTCACAGGAAAAATAATTAAATATGTGTGGGGGAAAAAAAATGGCACACTTGGCTCTCACTGAGAAAAATCTGGTGTGTGTCTAAGGGTGCCCATCCTCAGATTCTTAGGAGTTACATTTGTGCTTGATTTTGCTGAATCTCAGCATCAGCTTGCAATTCTACCTTTTGAACTTGGGATACTGAAAAACCAGTTACACACATGGTTACACAGGGAATTCAAGCCTCACTCCTGCCCGCCCTGAAACTGGTGACCAAACTCGTGCTGGTTTCAGTGGGCACAGACTGGGCCCTGACTCAGCAGTGTGGAACTCCATCCCCCTTCTCCCAACCCTGCAGGAGGGCAAGTTGGTCAGGATCATAAACACTGTTTGCATCATTTATGTTCACTCTAACCCACCACCCCTCCACTAAGTTTAAATTCTAGCAGAAGAATTTCTCACTGCTGGTTCGTCTCCTACTTCTGGGTAAAGATTTCCTTGACTTACAGAAAAAATTGGACCCTTACTATAGCTCCTGGTAAATATGTGTGATCCGACTTACACTAAATGCTCCAGTTGCCATTTGAGGTAAAATAATGGAACCACACAGAATAGCTGCAGCCCATTATTACCACAATTTTCAACAAATTGGAAAATTGCAACACAGTCACATATGATAGAAAGCGGCAGAAAGAACTACTCTATATGCATTGTATCCATAAAATGCAGTGATTGTAGTGTGATTTTCTCCTCTGCTTTGAGCTGGATATGTACGCTTAATACAAATTTCAAATACATACTTCTTCATTTATACAGGTGTCTATATAAATATTTACATTTTTAGGTTTTGTTAAAACATCTCTTTGTACTCATGGCCGAGCTTATTACTCCTGTTTAGAAACACAACTCATCTTCTGTCCCTTAACGAGCTCTCTCTTGTTGATTTAATAGTTATACATTCCTTTGTAGTTAAAATTACAAACAGTTGTACAAATAGTGGAAACAAAACTATGAAACTTGTCTGACATCCATTCAACCTCAGTTCATGTTATAAACAGTACCATTTGCATTATGATGGCTGTTACACAATGACTTCAGCTACCCAAGTATCCGTAGGAAATTAGTCTTTGGGACATTATATAAAGCAAAGTACCCCCTCTCTCAATTTTCCTTAGAAAGTTATAATTAAATGGCTGAAAGCAGGCTTGCTGCTACTTCTTATATAAAAATCTTAGTAATAATATTGCTGACTTTAGATTCTATTTTAATTTGCACAAGTTCCATACAACAACAAAACAATTCTGTGTTCCCTTAAAATAGCAAACATATCGTATCCAATAACATCAGGATTACTCAAACTTGAGGTTTATTTGTTATTGCTAAAGGTTTCTAAGACCTAAGTCAATACAGCAAGACACTCCATCCACTTCCTCCCAAACTGCCAGTGCATGGCAACCACTTACATGGAGCTTGTGTGTGTTGGTTTCTTTTTGAAAAACAAATTATGACGTTGGTTACAGTATTTCACTACTATATGCTCACAGTTAGAATCCAAATTGTTGTTTCTCTTTCATTTAATATATAACTTTATATATAATACACACGCACACACCAACATCACAGGATGAAGATCCATGCATACCATCCAATGCAATTGTATTTCAGTGTCAAATGAAATAAAATAAAATTTATTCTGTTACTATTAGATCCCAGACCACAGTATTTGAAACTACTCTGCTTTCTACCTACTAACCAAGTTATAGTTTTCCCTAATCTCCAAATCCAAGCAGCATCACAGATTTCAGATTTTCCATTATCATCGTTTTGATCCTCTTACATTTGTAGTCTATGTGGCAGGAGTCTGAGATCCTGAACACAGCCCCCCCACCCCCAAACCCCGCTCTGCAAGGGCTCTGTTAAAGCTAATTGTGTGTCTGTTCGTGGCTCCAGAGACTGAAAGCTGTCTTGAAAGTCCTGTGGCAGAGTTTGCACATGTACTGTCTCTTGAAGGTGATTGCCGAGAGCGGCGGGGCGTGGTAGAAGAGCGTGTCCGACTCCTGCGGCACGAACAGCTTCTCAGTAGTACCGGAGCTCTCCGGCAAGCCCGTGGGGCTGTCGGGCTCCAAAGGCTGGATTTTGGGGAGTGGCGGGGGTGGGGGTAAGGGTGGGGGCGATGGGGAATTAGCTGGTGGACATATCTCAGGCTCCTTGTTTGTGGACTCCTCTGCAGCCTGGGACATGTGAGACTGGAAGTGGCTCCAGAGGCGGAAATTCGTTCGGAAGGCCTTGTTGCACACGTGGCAAATGAACGGCTTCACGGAGCACAGGAGCTCCTGGTGACGCTCCAGCTGTTTGCGTAAGGTGAAAATCTTCCCGCACTTTTCACAGGGCCACAAACTGGGATCTTTCTTGGAGACCACGTCCTTAGGTTCCCTGCTCGTTTCGGTGACCTCGTCCTCTAGATCATCTGCAGGCTCTTCTTTGATCTGGATTTTGAACTGCTTGGAAACACTTAAGTCTTCAGGCAGGCACGAAGAGTCTTCAGAATCAAAATTGATTTGCTCTGACGAATCACTGAACACACCGTCCTCCTTTGCAGCAACAAAATTGTTCATTTTGTTGGATTCCGACTGCGGAGGCAGCCGTGACGAACCGGTGATTTCCCCGTTGTGATCCATGAGAGGCAAAGAGAAATTCTCTGACGGAGCCATTGTGTTCTGATTGTGAACTTCAACCTGATGACGCCAGATACTGAAGGATGATTTGAAGGTGCGCATACACTCAAGGCAAGTCAGCTTCTTGTACTCACACTTGCTTTCATGCTCGTGCTTCAGCTCTGGAGAAGAAAACCTAAGGCTGCAGTAAGGACAGACAGTGGCGTTTCTACAGAGTCGCTCATGGTTTCCCTGTTCAATAAGTGAGGAGAGCTTGGCATTGCAGAGACGGCACTGATAAACCTCCTTGTTCTCCACTGGGTTTTCAAGATGAATGTGATCTTTCTGCTTAGGAGCCTTGTTGCCTCCAATGGGTTTCTCCCCAGGGTGCATTTTTATGTGCTGTTTGAACTGGGAGAGGAAACGATAAGCTTTCCCACAGTAGGTACAAATATAGGCTCCTTTGGTTCTCGACCTTAAATTCCTTTTGATGACTTGTTGTGCTTGTGAAGCAGACTGGCCCTGAAAGCTCTGCTTGCCACGTCTTAGTTTCACGATCAGAGCTTTTTTTATTTCTCTCTCCCTCACTATATCGATCAGTTTTCTTTGGAATTTTTCATCCAAAAGGGCGTGTGAACTGGAAGCTGGTGAGGGATTCTTCACGATTCCATGCTGCGTCTGGCAATGCGTCCACACTTTGAAATTGGTGTGGAATCTCTTGTGGCATATGTCACAAGCATAGGGCTTCTCTGGATTGTGATACATGTTAACATGGCGATGAAGACCTGCTGTTGATCTGAAAATTTTAAGGCAGTGTTTACACTTAAATTTTTTATTTGGTCTTGCTTCTTCCATCTCGCTGTATTCCTCTTTACTGACATCAGAATCAGGGAAATCAGCATCAAGGTGCGTGGGGCTCAATCCTTCCTCAAAGTTCTCTTCTGAGCCAGGAGAACCCTGCTCATCCACCTTCAGCTTCTTGAACGGTAGCCTCCTATCATCCTGGAACCTCCTTTTCACTGGAAGTCTGCTTGGTTCCTTACGGTCATCCTCGGTTTTAAAAGCAAAGTCTTTGTTTGCCGAGGCTGAAGCATCACCCACTGTAACTCGAATGATTTCAGCAGGATCCGAGAGGGGACTGCTGGGCTCAGTTTTGATCCGCACCTCCGAGAGAGGGGAAGCCACCTCCCGATCCGTGGACTGAGAGGCACTGAAAGACCTAAGGCGATGTGGGTGTATTACCTGTGGCTTCTCATCCAAGGCTGACTTCTCCGACGACTCCTTCGAGGACGACTTTTGGGATGCAACATTAAATGTCTTCTGGGAATCGTTAGTTCCCGGTGAGGAGCACGAGGATACCTGTGCAGGTTTCAGGTCAACAGAAGGTGAGTAAATAGGAACCTGGCTGTCCATGGACAGCGACCTTCGAAGGAGACTTTTTACAAGGGGCCCACTTCTGTCAATACTTTGGTTTTCTGGGCCAGACCCACTAGACGGGATTACCAGCCCTAACTTGGAGTAGTAGAGCAAATTCCTGTCCTCCCCTTGACCATTTCCTTTTCCTGCCTCTCGCAACAAAAACGTGGATTCCGCTGCCCCACGCAGAGACAGGACTGGTGGACGTGGTCTTTTCAATGACATCTCTGCAACTTTTCCTCTCAGAAGCTGAGCGCTGCTTCCTGGCTCGCCGCCTGCCATTTCTTTCTCTGCTAAAGACATCTGAGGCAGCACCATGTTCCTCTTCGCTAAAGCACCTCTGCTCTGATCCTCCACAGCTCCAGAAGTTTCATGAACCTTCGTATAACTCACAGGGCCTTCTTTCAGCCATCTCCTTTCAGTCAGTGATAAGTTGTGAAGGGTTTCAGTTGGTTTTGTTGCCTGTGGTCTGCTGCTAGCTTTGACAGACACAGAGGGTGAAGGTTTAGGAGTATGGCTTACGTCATGTTGTGTTTGATTTGCGCTTTTCGCTTGTGCTTCAATTCTGTTCTGACAGACGATTACACTTCTCTTCTGAGAACTACTTTCATCTTCATCTTGATAGAGGATTTTTTTAATAGGACAAGAAGGAAAAGGAGCTTGAGGACTCTTGGAAACAATGTTTGTAAGAAAAGATATTCCAAGACTGTAGCCCAGTTCTTGTACAGCTGCGAGGCTGCCTTTCTCAATGAACAAGGATGAAGAATAAATGTAGTTCAACACATTATCAAAAGCATCTGGCTCACAAAAGTCGAGCTGAAACACTGACTGAGACTCATTCTCTTTATTTGTGAACAGAGTCTGGAAGTATTCACTGCTGGCAGCCAGAACATTCTTATGAGCTCGGAATTTCTGGTCTCCTACAATCAGCACAACGTCACACAGCTGTCCCTTGAGACGCTCCTCGTTCAGGGTGCTCAGGAGGGAAATGGCATGTGCTGGATTTATGTAATGCAAGAGCCCCTCCATGATTCTGATGTCCCTGAAAAAGAACAACAAAGCTGTAGGTTGCCTTATATGAATTGTCAGAGACAAAGTAAACACACCTCCTGTACTTTTTAAACTGGCTAAACCACCATCAAACAGCAATTAAAGAAACAGCTTGTGTGGAAAAAAAGTTGGGGAATGAAAACACCACTGACAGCTCCAAAAAAGCACAGGCACGGGAAGAACCAGCTCATCTCCCCACTTTCAAATATCCTTTTAATTGCTGATCGTACACCAAGAATATTACACCTAACTAACCGGGGGATGGTTGGAGGGATGGATGGATGGATGGATGGATGGATGGATGGATGGATGGATGGATGGATGGATGGATGGATGGATGGGCTGTGTTCTCTCCCTGTAATACACCCCTCCACAGGGAGGAACAGTTCAATCATTTCACTCTTGATCATCTCTTTTTCTGCTTCAGCTTTATGAAGATCTATCTTGACAACTGGATTGATAAACGCTTAGATCAGGTATCTAAAGCTTTGTTACAGCAACTCATCTTTCTGAGGCCAAGCAACTCTGACAGTCTCCTGCTGACTAGACAAATTAAGGGGGTTTTGTTGTCACTTTTAATAGGGTGATGGAAAGGGCATTAATACTGGGGAGGGAAAAGGAAACAGGATTATTGTCTGTAATCTAAATTCATCGTGTTTACTTATGCTTAATAAGTGCTGTTAATATCTACTTCTAACTGTATGTGTTACTTAAAACTGCACTGCAGGATCTGATTTCTGGGCAACGTCAGTTTTCACTGAAGTATCCCTGCACTGCTTTGCTCAGGATAAAAAGCAATCAGAGAACTGAAATCCCCATTTCATTCATTAGCATTAGAGCACTTTGTGGCCACAACCCATACATCTGAGGAACAGTTACCCTTGGCTGCATCCAAAAGTACAATAAGCACAAATTAAGCTGCAGTGCAGAAATCTGCATGATCCATATGCTTCAAAACACAGCCCACTCCATACTGCAGGATGTCTTGATAACTCAATATACTGCTCCTGATGAGAGCTTAACAAAAGCAGATAACCAGGTTTTAAGTTAAACAAAGAACTTCTATGGCAGGAGTTGCAATTTATATATCTGTGCACAAGAACACGGAGAAATCAACAAAATTAAATTATCTTTTTTTTTTTCAAGGACACTCTCTACCTCCATGGTGGTTGTAAACAAGTCAACGAGGTGTCTGTTAAAAGCAATTCTCTTATTTTTACAGCTGATTTGAGACACTACATTTTAGTTTCAGTTGTACATGATGTATGCAATTACAACAAAAACGTTCCACTGTTCATCAGCTCACAAGCAAAACTGTAAAGTTTTTCAAAATAAAACAAACAATACTGAGAAGCTATAATAACCCCATGGTTAATAAATGAGGATGGTAAATCTTAAAACTAATGGGATAAATAAGTGATCAAAGTCTACATTGCTATTATTGAGAAATGACTTAAAGGATGCTGCATGCAGCGTCTCAGGGCACTAATCACATCAGACTGAGCTACCACTTCTACACCTAAAAATACCAAATGAGTTCACAGTGACATGGCAACAGCAAAACCAGAATGCTGTTTCCCCACCAGATCAGTCTTTACTGAGTATTTCAGTGTCGTTTCATAAACACTAATTTATCCCTAATTCACCTTAGATAGCTATAATGCATAATTCCCCCACACCTCCATCTATAAAAGGCAGTGCAGTCAATCTTAATTTGAGAAAGCAATCTGGTTTGTTTTGCTTTCTATGTTTTACTTAAGAACACTGGGAGGATGGAGGTGGGGGTGTGAGGATGGTGGTTCATTACCCTCCTCCTTTGTGGATGGCTCTGCAATTTAAAGTGGCAGAGTGTGACTGGCCCTAATCCAGTTTCATGGTCTGAGCACCCATTAACACTTACAGAGTTATAAGTGCTCCAGGAGGGCATCTCTCCCATCACCTGGAAAAAAGTGAATTTGCAAACTCAAGTGATTCCTCTGGGATGCAAATTGCAGAAGGTAAATGGAGGTAGCAGATCAACAGAGCTTAGTAAACTTTAACTGTGGTGTAGAGACACCCAATAGAAGCTGCTGCATAACCCACACAAGGACACACTGGAAACAGAGTGTATTAGTCAAATGTTTTGAAATATTTTAAGATCTTTCATTTTAATCTGCTTTGCCCATGTGTTTTTAAAACTGGCAGAATAAACACCATATAATTACTCTGTGTCCCTCTGCCCACCTAACACAGCAGTGCAGTGTAACCAGCAGAGAATGGTGTAGAATCTGCAGGACTAAAGCAGAATCCTACAGGCACCCATCCTTCTGGCCACAGTTTCCTTCTTCATTCCTACAACAACCTCAGTTCATCCCATTAAACACCACAGACATAAACATCCCTCCCTGCCACGCTCAGAGCACAGTGAAAGAGGCTCTAGTGCAATATAACTCTGTCACTTTAACACTGACCAAGGCTGCAACGTACACAAATGGCAAAGGACCAAATCAATCCTCCAAAGGCAGCTTTAATCCTGGCATTTCCTAATTCAAGCGCTCCACTTTCAGCTTAACAGCCTTTAGACACAACAGGCAGAAATTAAACAAACAACAGCAAGAGACACACCAGAACTGGTTTGCAGAACCATTTTAAGACATTTACCCAGATCATGTGAAAGCCTGAAATACTTAGAAGTAGGGAAAAAAAAAGTATCAATCCAAAGAATACCTGAATCAGAGTACAATGTGTTAAAATTTCACTACATGAACACTTTTCAGTACCAGAGTTGATCCGAATCATCCCTGCTCTCTTGTGTTCATCTTACCTGCACACTGCAGGTCACTCCTCCTTCAGCTGTGCCAGTACAAATATTTGCAGGCCTGTATGACGTAGCAGAACAGACAATAAATAAACCCCCAACATTATTTCTTTTCAAATGCTGGTCAATATTTAGAGTGAGCTATTGCATTGGCATAACTGAAGAGGCAGCAATAGGAACAGCCACAGGAGCACAAGAACTGGTTCCCCAGAGCCAGTGCTTGGCTGCCTGTGCTCAGCACCACACGAAAGCTTCCCTGGCACCGTGTGTAGATACACAACTCTGGCAGTCTCCTGTAATACCAGATTTGATTCCAGGTGCTTGAGTACTTCTACTTCTCAGCTGCAGATTGTTTTGTGATTAGCTACCTAAGATCTTTCCTCCAGATAATCTGCTTTTATTCTCTCTAACCGTTTTTTCCCAGCCACCTTCACTACTGAACTGGAAACAAAGTTTTCTTCTTTTCTTCCATGATGTTCAGGTGACATCATGGAAACAGCAGGAGCGCGTCAGAGAATGTCCCACTGTCTGTATGCAGGTGCCTCATGGCACAGCAGCTGCTGGTCCTCAGGAGGAACAGTGACTAAAGTCACTCCAGAGCCAGGAATGGCCAGTGCAGCAGGAGCCCTTGGGAGGCCAAGAAGAGATTTTAGTGTCAGCCTTCACAGAATCACAGGATGGGTCAGGCTGGGAGGGACCACAGTGGTTCAGCTGCTCCAACCTCCCTGCTCAAGCAGGGTCACCCCAGAGCACACAGCACAGGATTGTGTCCAGATGAATGTGGAATATTTCCAGTGAGGGAGACTCCACACCCTCTCTGGACAATCTGTCCCAGTTCTCATCACTGCACAGGAAAGTTCTTCCTCATGTTCAGGTGGAACTTCCTGGGCATCGTTTGTGCCCATCCCCTCTTGTCCCATTTCTGGGCACCATGGAGCAGAGCCTGGTCCACCCTCTTGACCCCCCCCTTTAGATATTTACAAACATTAATGAGGTCCCCTCTCAGTCATCCCTTCTCCAGGCTGAACAGGCCCAACTCCCTGAGGTCTCCCTCATAAGAGAGATGTTCCAGTCCTCTAATCTCCCTCCTCCTTCAACAGCCCTCCACTAATCTCAGAAAACTAGATTTCAAAAGCCTAGGTACCATATTTGGTACAAAATTGTTTTTATTTTATATTTTGAACAAGGATAGGAAAAGATGCCTCTACTATTTCAAAACAATTTTTGTAGAATAAAAGAAATCCCATGAAAGCTCTTCACAAGGGAAGGATGAAAAAGCTTAATCTTAGGCCCAACAGTTTCTTGATCTTCAACAGCAACCTCCCTTGGAAGTGGTAGCTCCCCTTCCTTTCCTCTGTTCCCTACTCTCACATCTCCTCCCAGCCCTGTGCTACTCTCCCCTTCCTTTCCCCAGCTCTGCTGCCCATTTGATCTCCCCGTGAGTTGATTCAACCCCTTAAAATTAAGCAGGAGACAAACAAATAAATAAAATAATTCCGGATTTTTAGATGTTTGCTGTTTTCTAGGAGAGGGAGCTTAATCAGCTCCCTGAGAGGTCAAAGGAGATCAGGGTTCCAGCAAGAGGAGCCATGCACCTGCCCATTCTCTGTCACAAGTTGTTCCACCAGCTTCCTCCATCTGAAATTTCACCTTCAGAAACAACGGAGCCACTGACCTTACAGCTGAAACTTTACAGACAGGACCAGGCAGATATTTATGTGTGGTCTCAGTGTAACAGCTACACCCTCAAATACATGAGCAGCTAAGAGATGTTGATGTGGCCTTCTGACTTCCATGATAAGGAAATCACTGTCAGCTAAAGCTCCATTAACAGTGTGCTGAGGGGGCAGTGGGAAAGGTGATGTCCTGAAACCCTCAGTGAGATGCAATATTGCAGCAAGGACGTGCCAGGGCTGTGAGAAAGTGCAGGTGGATGTAGAAAATACGAAGATGGAGGAGGAAACACACAGAAGAGACAGAGACTGATCAGGGGTTTGAACAGGGAAAACACAAGAAGCATGGCAGGGACAAACCCACTAAAGAAAGCAAAGAAATGTGGATTATAAGACTCAGTCAAAAAATGTAAGTGACCTCCTGAGGCATCCCCTGGAAAATGCAGGAATGCTGAATTCGAGTGCTTTCCTGAGGATCTGATGGCTCTGACAATCCTGGTGCTGTTTCAGACACCAGAAGAGCAGAAAGTTCCCTCACTTGTCACAAGTCCAGATGAAAAAGGAACCTACACTGCTTAAGCTGCTACTTAAGGACCCTATGCTGGATTTTATGATTTGAGTTTGCCAACAGTTTATAAAATGTCTCTTCTCCCATCAACAGCCTTTGCAACACAGGTACTCTCCCATAGCACCTACAGATTTACACTTCCCCCTATATACCCCCAAAATCTGTAGGTAAAACCTGCAAACCCACATAGGAATATTATTTGCATTTCTATAATCTTTTTCCATCTAAATACTTAAATAAGCTCTTGCTGCAAGTTTGGGGATTCCATCTTCCCCAGCTGGGATTTAATGAAATGAGATCTCACTGCTATTGCTGTTTCCCACTGTAGACAGCACTGTGAACTTTCTCCATGAAGACAAACGTTTCTCATTTCCAATAGGTCAGCAGCACAGAGAGACTCGCTGGTATGAAGCCAGGCATAAAATCAGATAAATAACATGCTTGCTAGTGTGTGAAATTAATGGACTAATTTCCACCTATTTATCCTCCACACATATTAAAGCAGAAATTTAGGGAAAGAAAATGAAGGAATTTTATAATCACAGAACGGTTTGGGAAGGGACCTTAAAGATCATGCAGTTTTAACTCCCCAGCCATGGGACACCTCCCACTAGACCAGAATCCTCAGAGCTCCCAACCTGGCCCTGAGCATGTCCAGAGATGGGGCAACCTGTGCCAGTGCCTCACCACCCTCACAGTAAAGAATTTTATTCTAATGTCTAATCTAAACCTACTCTCAGTTTGAATATTCTGCAGTCTGTTTTGCCCTACGCTCTACACAAATAATTAGCAGTTACCCTGACACGAAATTCACGTAGAAATTAGAGGCTACTTTTCACATTCAGATCATACCCTGAGTTTCGTGAGCTGACACTTAAAATAGCTCCCCCTGACGTGCAGCAAACCAGAGAATGTCAGAGTACAAAGCTCCTCTTGTCACTCCCATTCTTGTTCACATCCCAGCAGCAGCTCAGGGTGCAATTTCATCTTACTCTCAGAGCAGTCCAAGGAGATTAAATCACATCAAACACAATTTGCTGTTTGTCCTGACCTCCATGCCTCGACTAAAAGGTGTGGAATTCAGCCTCCAAACTGCTGTAAATTAAATCAAAATATTAAGTAGTTTTAAAACACCTTTCCTTAGGAGTTCTTCATCTTTCATTCCCTTGAAATGTGTTCTGTAATGCAAAATACAAAGCAACATTTGCTCTGTAATGTTGCAAATAAACTCTCTGATGGGACAAATCTGAAAGGCTTGACAGCCATCAGATTTAAACACCTACAGAAATCTCATCCCCAGAAATATTTCTTGTCATTTTTTTTGGTAAGAGATGCATCAATTTGAAGAATTGTAGACCAAATGTACACACTTGCACTATTTCTACAGGTTGACTTTATTGTTTTATTGGTAATGCTGAGATACACTTATCAAATGGAATAATATTCAGTCATCTGCTTTACTAGATGAGACACATTAGCTGGCCTAATTCACAATAAAAACTCCTTTACATACAGCTTTTAATTTTGCTGGTGTAGTAAAAATGACAAACCCTAATTGTGGCTGTATTTCTAGTACTGTGGTGGTTTCTATTTCTGTTATTCTATTATTGTATAGAATTATTTTCTATTTCTATTATTCTATATATGTATATATACACACTATTTCTATTATTCTATATGATTCTTTCTATTTCTGTTATTCTATTTCTATTACTTTTTATGGGCACAGTGTATTTTGGATGGGAAGAGAAGCCACGTGTCCATGTAAGGTACTTTTCTATCAACAGAATAGTGTTTACACTAAGGTTTATTTAAGAAAATGAGACATGAGGGGGAAAGGTCATACATTTACCCTTAAAAATGCAGAATATAAAAGCTGAGCCTAAAAAATTGCCAAGTGAGAAAGTTATGATTCAGGGAATGCAGGTATCTTCCTCCCACTGAAGGCATCCAAGGCAAATGTCATTCACCCATCACTGATTCTGGCCAAGATACTGGGAAGATGATACAGAAAAAAAGACAACAACAATTTTACCTGAGTTTTACCTTAAGAGATTTACAAGCTCCTGTATGGTATATGGAAGATTTTTAGTTTACTCCAAGTCCACAAGTAACTGAAGGTAGGCTGTGTCTTACATAGTTTCAAAAAATTAAAAATCCATCTCCACGAACAGGAGCACTGTGTTTTCTTTAATCATCACAAGTCTTGTCATATTTTTACTGGAATTCCAGGAAATTCGGCCCTTAACCTCAACAGCTGAAGGACTGTACTGTTGTCTTGGTACAGAATAAAAAAATTCCTTTTGTTTATGACAGATTGAGTGTAGCAGTGATTAGAAATCATTGTAATTCTGCTGCTTTTCCTTCCATGGCTCTTAATTTACATTAAAAGGGGCTTTGTGAAATGTATTTACTGTCCCAAATCCACTGTTTTTTAGAAGTGCTCTGAATGTGCCCAGAGCAGACTGTGAGGGGGTGGAGGGGACACTCACTGTGCCCTGTGTCAGAACTGCCCCTGCAGTAACCACAGCTTGTCAGAGGTGATGAGAATGAATTGCAACCTAAATGTTACTCACACTGCTCAGTACTGAGGTAAGATAAACCTTGGATAAGGAGACTAATGCTCCCAGACAAAAAAGGGAAAAATGTTTCTTCCTTTCCCAAAGAATGCAGTTTAATTGTACACAAATTACTATCAAAGGAAAAGTTTTGCAGCATTTTGAAAAAATATGTATTTGGCCAAAGGATTTTTTCATGTCTTTTCATCACAGACTGCATGGAAAGAATTTACACAAGAAAGATGTGGTGTTTCATTATGCCTCAGAGGGAAAATCCCTCAACAATCAGGAGCAGAGGATTTTAAAACTTTTATTTATGATGGACAGCAAGGCTGATGAACTGATGGGGGTGGAGACAGAAAGAGCTTAGGAAGATTGAAGACTTGCTCAATACTTTCTTTCCTTGTTCATAAAATATGCCTGAACTGTTCCAGAACAGCAAAATACATACAGTACTCAATAAGAAAAGACAACAAATTTCTTTTTATTTCACTGGTGATTGAAAGAAAATATAAGAGAACTGATGTCTTTGATATTATCAGTAGGGGGAAAAAAATTGGAAACACTACAGCACAAAGACTAACATTAAACTACAACAACTATTTGGGAAGAAACAACCCCTGCACAGAACCCCTCTTTTAATGCAGGGCATAGTGCAGTCTTTCCACCTGCAGCAAATGACACTGCTGCTTCTAAAGGCTTTTGTTGTCTTCTGTCCATGTCAGATCATTACATGAGACAGATTTCAAAATGAAGGCGCTCAGTTGCTCAAAAGTTTCGTGAGAGCTGAAATTGTTGCAACTGCAGCATGTGACTCAGAGCACAGCCCCTCCCAGAGCAGAACAAACCTTGTGCTGATTACAGCCCCACTTCCTCTCCCCTCTGAGCCCGACTTGGTCACACACTGAAGTTATCACCACTCTGCAGATAAAGCACATTTCAAACCCCTGAAATCTCCAGAGGGTTGGTTTTTACCAGATCCTGAAGTTCCAAACAGGATACTGTAAGAAAGCTCAGAGCTTTCTGTGAAGCTGTCATTTTAAATCCAACTGTTCATCTGCCCCTAACTAATTTTGTGACCAACCAACACTGCAATGATCAGAGCACTTAATTCTCTGTGTGCAAATATTCTCTAGCATCACACACAAAAACCCCCCATCAGCTCAGAAATCCAAATTTCTTAGTAATATCCAGCTTCTAGTGACCCAGAGGGTTCTCAGTGTGAGAGGGATGTGGCAGAGCATCACCCTGGAGCTTGGAACCTACACAGCAGCAACAGGAGGCACACAAAAGGTCATTTTTATCACTGAATGTACAGCACAAAAAGCACTTTAGGAACTTAAAAACTGCTGCCTGTTTCATGTTCAGTAAGAATCCTAATATGTGCTAAAGGATAAGTTACCTTGAACATGAAAGCAGAATCAGGGGAGCTCACAAGTGGTGAAATGCCCAAGGAATCCTGGTCTGGCTCTGCAGCTGAGGACTCCAGAGGTTCTAATCTGTGACATCTCCCTGCAAAGCCCCTACTGACAGCATGTAAACGGCAGTGCTTGAAATGGTCACCATCCAGTCACGATGGGTGGACTTTCCACAGGTAAACAAATCATTCTGAAGGAATTACAACTCTACAGCGTATGGGTGAAACACACATCTGAGAGAAAGGAATGTGGGATCCCCTTTCACCCAAGAGATGCCCACATAATTTCGGGGGTTTTTTGCTAACTTGTTTTATAAAAACAGTTGCTTAAATTTGCTCCAAACTTCCCCTCAAGAGGACCAGCATAAGGCTGGTGGAAAATTTTAGTCAGAGCACTTTGTCAGTTTGAACAAAGTCAGAACAGAACACTAAACCTACACATAAAACAGCACTAGATTTACCTGTAATGTGTTTTTACTACTCCTGATTTCATATCAAAAGACATCCTGCACAAAAATACATTTTAAAAAAATCTAGTTTCACAGTAATTTATCTAAGGACAAAATATTAATTTTAATTTAACTACAAGATATTCAGTGTATTCACAAAAAGCTCTGTGATTGTGTAATTCATCACAATCTCCTCTTGTATGTACAGTCTACCTACCACTTACTTCCACTGGGAGTCCAACTACAAAAAAAGGAAGAGCTACTAAAGCAATTGCTATTTAATTATTAAGATGAGTTTACTCAGCACACACACATTCCACAATTATTTCCTGTCTAGTAGTAACTCCTGTAAGTTTTTCTCCTGTTTATCTACACGAGTCTCATCCAACTGAATATAACACCTGAAGCTTGGAATTCACAGAGGATTACAGTAAACTTCTGTCAGCTGTAACCAGGTAAAACACCTTCCACAGCTTTCTGCACAGGCACAGTCCAGCACTGAGGATTTCCCCACCTGCCTGTGAAATGTGCTTCATTCTGCTGATGAATAATCCAGCCCAAGAGTGCCTGGACCAGCAAAGCCACACTTTGTTTACAGAACCACAGAATGGGTCAGGCTGGAAGGGACCACAGTGGGTCACAAGTCCCACCTCCCCGCTCCAGCAGGGTCATCCCAGAGCACACAGAACAGGATTGTGTCCAGATGGTTCTGGAACATCTCCAGTGAGGGAGACTCCACAGCCTCTTTGTACAATCTGCCCAATGCTCGCTCACTACACAGTAAAGTTCTTATGTTCAGGCGGAATTTCTGTGCATCAGGTTCTGCCCATCGCCGGGCACCACCGAGCAGAGCCCGGTCCATCCTGACACCTCCCCTTTCTATACTGACAGACACTGATGAGGTTTGGTACCTGCCTGCACTTACACACGGGGACCTCGCCGGGGGGAGATGAAACGCGCTCTCCCTTCCAGACACAGCGGGGAGCAGCCGTGTCAGCGAGTCACGGCCCTCCCGGCGCCTCGCTCGTGTTTTAGAGCTCGGATCGCAGCGGGGGGAAGAGCCAGGAGCCGGGGAAAGCGCCGGACCGCCGGTCCCTCACACCCCTCGGGCGGCCCGTCCTTCTCACCGGTGCCTGGTATCCCTCACACCGGTCCCCAGTGTCCCTCACACCACCGGCCCCTCACGCCCTGAGGCGGCCGGACCCTCGCGGCCCCCACGCCCGTTGCAGCGGGTAACGGGCCCTGAGGCGCCGCAGCCCAGAGAAGCCGGAGG
>VYXD01011422.1:7132-47789 GCA_013397195.1 Hylia prasina | reverse complement strand
AAAAGCCACCCCCTGACCCCTCAGAAGCCACCGCCATCCCCCTCATAAGCCCCGCACTGTCCCTCCCAATCCAGCCCACCACCTTCCATTGCCATCAGGGACACACTTGCCCGGATCCCGGTGGGATCAGGCCCTTTGTAACTGCTGCACTCGCTCCTCTCGATGGAATTTGAAAAAAATTACCATTGCTCTAGGCTGGCTGCTCGTCGTGATTATCCGCTTTGAATTCAATACCTGAATAGGGCTTTTATGTGTCAAAATGCAAGTATTAAAATAGAAATTAAGAATTACAAGATTTCTCTTGTTTTTGTCGAAAGCTAATCTGCTGCGTTATCTTTTCATTAAGGACAGCTCTAGAGATTAGTATCTAATCCCATACATGTTTTCAGTGTGCTTTTAGATATCCCACCTAAATCACAAATGCTCTGAAGCAGCTGTAGAATCCCTGGAATGCGTTTAGGGACACGTTTAAACCTTTTTTTGCCAAGGTTTTGTTGCAAATGGGCTAAAACCCATGTAAGGGAAGGCGATGTACCTTACTGGGTCTGGCTCCTTTTTTCCCTCTCCAGATCTTGTTGGTTTTTTTTTTCCCCCAGTCATTGCTGGCTCTTTTGGTAGCTTTGGAAACTTGGGAAGCTGCTTGTGAAAGGAGTGGGTTTGTTTTTTTTTTTCACTCAGGGACTCATGCCCTGATGTGAGCGTGGCTTTGTGAGCCAGCACAAACCCCAGCAAGCTCTTTGGTGTTGTCTGGAAGAGTTCCCTGGTCTGGTTTGCTGTGCGGGTGTGCAGACAACTGCTCTGGCACAGGGGCTGCTGCGGTGATGGGAACAAACAACTGGGAAAGCACTTACACCTGTTCCCAAAAACCAGGTTGTGCAGTGACACTGGCTGTGCTGCCAGGGAAGGATGTGAGCTTGGAAATCAAGGCCCCGATAACTTTTCTTTTTTCGTCTTCTTATTTTTTTTTTCCCCTCCCCTCCTGTTACTTCTCAGCCAAGCAGAAACTGGTCTTGCATAATTTCTCATCTGTGCTTCTCCAAAAGGGCCTGTGGCACAGATGGAGGATGCGTGTCCCAGAGCTACCCTGCTGAAAGGTGTTCTTACACGTGCCTTGCTGTGCAGCTATTTATTACCAGCATTTTTAATTTGTCAGGTTCCCTAGTGAAAGTGCAGGCAGTAGAACAGAGCCCGTGCAGTGGCTTGTATAATTCTGTTGGAGTGAGTCCAGGAGAGGCCACGAAGTTGATAAGAGGACTGGGGCACCTCCCCTATGGAGACAGGCTGGGAAAGTTGGGGTGTTCAGCCTGGAGAAGAGAAGGTTGTGAGGAGACCTCAAAACACCTTTCAGAATCTGAAGAGACCTGCAAGCAAGCTGGAGAGGAGCTCTTCGTCAGGAACTGGAGTCACAGGACAAGGGGGACTGGGTACAAACTGGGAAATGGGAAATTTAGGTTAGATGTTAGGAAGAAATTTTTCACTTTGATGGTGGGCAGGCCCTGGCACAGGGTGCCCAGAGCAGCTGTGGCTGCCCCTGGATCCCTGGCAGTGCCCAAGGCCAGGTTGGACATTGGAGCTTGGAGCAGCCTGGGATGCTCCAAGGAGAAGGTGTCCCTGCCCATGGCAAGGGAGTGGCATGAGATGATCTTCCAACCCTTAACGTTCTATGATTCTATAGTTTTGTCATTCTTACAAGCAGATGATTTGAGAAAAATTTCAATGCAGTCCTCCAAGATTCTGTGACTCAAAAAGACATCATTTCACTGTGTTTCATGAGTCTGATTGACTTGATATTATTGAAGTTTATGGAGGCCTTATATCCCTGTAAATCAGATTTTTCTTGATTCTAATGAAATCCAGGGAAGGAATTCATCCTGTAGAATTATTGGGGATTTAAATTGTCTCTGAGTAGGTTAATTTTGTCAAATGTAGTATTCACAATTATTTGAATGTATTCTGGTTCTTCAAGATTAGCTTGTTTACGAATGTATTTTCCAGCATTTCTAATTTTAGATGCTTTGATGGAGGGCTTAGTTTGATATATTTTTGATTTGTATGTGTGGTTGCAGCTGTTATTACCAGGTGCATGTTTGTTAAGTATAAGGTTTGTTCTCCGTTTGGAGTATCCAATAACTGCTCAGATTAACTTTGGATCATACTTGCCAACAAGCTTTATCACTGGAGTTTTGTTAAAAAACTGAGCCCCTGAAAAATGTAGAACGTAAAGAAACTTTAAAGAAAATAAAAGATAATTATACCTGGACATTGTGAGCAAATTAACATGTAAAAGCTAAAACAGTTGCATTGGTTGAAAATATGAGAATTACTGGGTTTTCTAGTGTAAATATTGCACTAAAGGGCAAAGTTATGTACTCTGAATAGTTCACTATCTTTAACACATTTTCAAGATGAGTAGTTGAATAAAGTCATATCCTGGAGCTAATCTGTCTTTTTTTTAAGATCTGTAGTTTCAGCTCTTTTACATGTAGAGACTCTAAAATTTCCTTTAATGAAGATTTGGACCTTGTGTGATTAATTTAAATCTAATGATACCAGGTTCTTTTCCTGCAGAGAGCCTTAGAAGTAGCTCAGATTCCCTGAGGCACTCTATTAGCAGCTGGGAAAGAGTTTTGCAGAGGGGAGTTTGGTTTTGAGGGAGGAGAGAGGATAAAGACAGGAGAAGCTGCTTCATTTCAGTGGGGGAGCCTTGACTAGAAGGAGACACTAACATTTTTCATCTTGGTAAATTTTCTTCGAGTCTTCTGTCCATGCAGAGAGATCTGTTCTGTACTTTGGTGGCTTTGGGAGTGTATCCTGCTGGAGCACCCTTTCCCCCTTGGCTGTGGGGCTTTTCCAGCTCCCAGCTTCTCCTGTAACCTGCTGTAAAGGCGGAAATGCAAAACCCCAGGCACAGGGTTTTGTCTCTTGTTTCTCACCAAATCCTCTGGAACTGATCATTACCAAGGCCATATTGCAGAGGGAGATAATTAATCTCTGAGAAACTGCCTTCTGTCTCTCTGGCCCTGAAAACCTTATCAGGAGCAAATGCTGTGGCTGTTACCCCATTCCTTCAGACACCAGCTTCTACCCCAGAACTTCTGGGATGTGGAGCACAGTTCCTTGGGATCACAGAACACACTTGAACGAGCCCATTCCTTTGATGTTCCTGGGAAATCCAGAGGTCTCGCTTTATTGACGCCAAATATGCTGCCAAAACTTAATGACTAGCCAAAATGCAAAGACAGAATTTTCCACCAGTTCCTCTCATTGCTGACTGCTGTGCATGGAAGTATGCCTGGGTTGTTATTTATTTCTTTTCATGTGTTCAGATGACATTTTGTATACCAGCAGGTAAGTAAGGAATCTTACTTTTTCTCATTCAAACCTGTGACTTATCTTGTCCTGAAAGTAAAGACACTTCCCAGTATTCAGAGGGAAAACCAGACAGTGAGATACACAACGTGAGCATTTAAAAAAAGGGCAATATTTCCATTACTGGTGTGATACAAAACACACAGACAAGACTCTTCCTGAAGATGTAAATTTCTTACCAGGAAAATAACTGTAATACAGAATAATGTAAAACTGCCTTCCTTCCTAGTATTGCTTGAGTGCCAATTCTTGAGCTTTTTTAGCTGTCAGCCTCATTCTTCTGCAAATGGCACAATCTAGTTAATATTTTCCACTTGGAGCCCACATGCAGCAACTTGGACAGGTTCAAATAAATGGTGCCAGACAGTGACAAGCTGGGTGGCAATATTAACCTAGAAAGCTGTTAAATAGCAAGAAACACATTCCTATTTAAAAAGGTGTTTGCTCCACAGGCTGGACAATGACTCAGGGACAAATAAGCCACAGGTATTGGTGCATGTTTTCTCTAAGTGGGCAGACAGTCATGGGTTACTAGGCCTGAAGCATACAAAAGTCTGCATTTGCAGCTAGTAAGGGGCTGAAAATTCGTGGGTATTTCTAAAAAACATCTTGATGAAAAGCTGCAGGAGCAACTGAAATAGAAAATCTGTCACAGCACAGCAGATATGGTGCAATTTTGTGTTAGCAGCTCTCCCAGCTCTGCGTAACTTCAGCTGGAGTTTTGGTGTCTGAGCCTTCTAAAATTAAAATCCTGAGTATTCTGATTACAGTGGAAGTGTGTAAGAATATTAAAAAGTGGCTTTGGTTTCCTAGTTACAAGTGTGTTCATCCCAGCTCATTGTGTATGAAAAGAAATTCAGGAAAAACCAAATGGAGAGGTGGATGATATGGAACGCCTTTTCTGTAATTCTGTTCTGACAATAAGTTCAGGCAAGGAAAAGCAAGAAAAAACAATTTCCTGGTGCTTATTATATTTTTTTTTAAAAAAAGGAAAAAAAAAAAAAAGCAAGCTTATGATTTGGTTCATGTTTAACAAAGTTAATTTCCAGGAAGAACAAACAGAGTGATAAGGCAAAATTTTGCTTTAGTACAGTAATTCTGTTAATGTCCTGCTTTCCTGTAAATGTGGCTTTAGGGATCGAGTTTCTTGGCAGAAAGCAGCGCGGCTGCAGCCTGAGCTCTTGAGAAGGTTCATGAAAGTGAATCAGAGAGAGCACCAAGGAGCTGTTAGGGCTATGGTGCACTGGAAAAGTGAGCTTGATGCTTTCATTCCTCAGTACCAGTCAGTTTGGCCTCAAATGACAATCTTCTGGGGTTCGGGATTCCACAGAGATGGACAGCAATTTCCAGAATTCCAGCGAGTCCGTTTGTGTTTGTGCATCGCTGAGATGCTGGAAAAGTGTGGTGTATGTTGAGCAGATTACTTTTCTTTTCAGCAAGTGTTAGAGGTGATTTGTTATAAATTCTTATCAAATAAAAAGTGCAAAAGTTAGGGAGTAATGGTATTGGCTTGCTGAAAAAATATGTTTTTATTTCTTTGTTTCATCAGATCGTGCCAGGATGCTGTTGTGTCACTAATTTAATTTCTGATGATAACATGCTGGTCCTTAGGTGAAAAAAATGTGTATTTCAAAGAGGATTTTCAATTTATAACAACTTCAGACTTATGCTTGTGCCTTTCTGTGCACTATAAAGACATGCCCATGGTGGGAGATGAGGCAATAGCACTTGCTTTCAGGTCATGAACAGAAGTTCTGCCCTGTGACAGCTGAGGGTCAGCTCTGCATTTCTATGGCCTGAGCACTCTGACTGATGTCATCTCCACATGGATTTATTCACTTCTGAGGGGAAAGCTCAAGTGGCATAGCAAAAATAGCCAAGATACAGAATTATTGATGTCTTTATGTTCAGGCTACTGACTGAATTTATTGTCGATTCTGGACTGTTAAATTACATTCTATGCATGAGGAATTCAGCCCCCAAAACAGAATGGGGATTTATTTAGCAAGCGTTGCTTTACAGTTCTGAAGGACAGAAGCAGTGCACTGGAAGAGGCCTTTTTGCCTGACCTGCTTTTCTGTCAATGTAACACTCTTTTCCCCAGTTCCCTGTGGCAGTTCATTACACAGAAGCCAGTGATATATGGGGAAGAGAGAAGCTGATTGCCTCTCCAGAACCAGCATCCTGCTGGGGGCCAAACTGCCTGTAACATGTTATATTCCAGGGATTTGGGAGCTACATGTGCTTACACAGCCCTGTGTGTACATATAATTTTGAATGCTGGATGTGAAGAGACAAAATTTGTCTGTGCCATTACACAGTTGGCTTCCCCTCTCTCAGTTATACAAATGAGATCTCTCCAGTGTCTTTCTCTTAGTTCTGTTCACAGAGGTCACAGCTCTGGGTCACGTGTGACCACTACAACAATATGTCCTGGAGAGCCACAGCACAAATGTTTCTGTTTGAAAACAACCCTGATGGTAAAACCCCACACATGAGCTGCACTGTTTTGTTTGTCAGACTCTTGATGACTTCTTACAGCATCTTCCTTGGTGTTGTCATGGACCTTCTTGAGGTGGAAAAAACCCACAAACTTAAAAAAAAGGTTTCAGTGGGCAGAACTATCCAGATCTACCAGAGCTAATCAGGGTAATTGCACAAAGGATAAAGATACGCAGACAAATCTGGCTTTAAGCTTTTTTTATTTTTGTACTTTGTGATGTTTGTGTGTCTGAAGCATTATTGTCTGTACTGCACATTTCCCTAGCTGTGAGAGCTGATGGCTCAGGACTAGGAAAAGCTTATGTTGACATTGGGCCTTGGGTTGAAATTGCCTTCAGGGTTATGCAGGTGTATTTTGGTGCTGGGCTAAAAGATTATGGCACTTACCTGGCCAATTAATGTCTAATTAAAGCACAGAAAACACTGAGAGTCTCAAAGTGGCATAGAAAGACTCGGCTGTGTCATTTCAGTGTATGTGGCTGTTCTTTCTGCTCTTGAGGTCTCCTGTTTCCAGAGTAGCACAAAGTATTAGTGAAGTTGTCTTTAAATACACAAGGGAAGTTCCCTGTTGGAGAGGACGTGGTGAACACACAGATTTCCCTTTGCATGTGGACAGTGAAGTGGGAAAAGGCAGAGGGTGTCATGCTGCAAGGATGGCATGGAGGAGAATTGCAGCTGGAACCTGACACACTCACAGGAGAGATTAGCATTTTCCAAGCTCATCTAGAATAGCTGAGGCATCTGACCCCTGCGGTCTTGTCAATGGACTCTCCAGTTACCGAGGGGGCATATTTTTTTTCCCAGGAATCTGCAGAAATGTGATGTACAACAGAAATTCTCTCCTGTCTCCTCTGACAGTCTGCTCAGCTGCCTGGATATGGGGTTTCTCCCCTTAAGCAGGAGATTTTTTTAAAATTTAAATTAGGACTGTAAAAGTGAATATGTAAAGTCTTTTCGTTGGAAACTTTTCCCCCTGTTGCTTCCCAACTGCTGCAGACCTGAGAGCTTCTCTGGCCTCACTTTATTTATCAGGACTACAGTGGAAGAGAGGAAATGAGAGTGGGACCTGGTAATTCATGGTGTATTTGACATCCTACTTTGAAAAAAGTGATAAAAGGGTTTTTGATTTATTTGATCTCTCTAACTGGCAGTGTCACTCTTGGAGGCAGGCTGGCATGTGTGGCACTTTGGGTGTTGCCTGGCTTTTGTGTCTGCGACCTGCAGAAGGGCAGACCTGTCCATGTTACCTTGTAAGAGAGAAAATCTCCACTGTACCTGCGTAGAGCTGCAGTAACCAACACTGTCTTGTAGTCTCTGTTGGCCAAATATTTTTGAGAGATTATGTCTGGAATTATTTTGCTGTAAAAGCTAAAATGACACACTTTGTTCCCTCGCATGTTTCATCATTCCCTCTATTTTAGGTCAGATGATTCATCTCTGCATTACTGGTTCTGCATTTCCATTGCCTTAATTGGGTCTGTCAGAGTCATTACAGTCTGTATAGAATTGTCAATGCTATTCCTAACAACATACAGATTTCTTCCTTCCCTTCATTCCTCCCTTCCATGGCAGGGGATGTTGGAATCAGATGACCTTTAAGGTCCCTTCCAATCCAAACCATTCTGTGATTCTTCCCTCTTCCTCTCTCTTCTCTGCTTTCCCTGATGCCCCCTCCTCACCTTCCTCAGTCTCAGGTGTTTTCTTTCCTCCTGTCTTTGCTGCAGCCCAGCTCTTCAGGGAGCAGGCTGGGTTTCACTCACTCTCCTGCTGAAAGGTGACTCGTTTTCTTTAGCCACAAGTGACTCTTCATGTAGTTTTAAGGCACAGCCAGGTACATACAAAAATCCTTGTCAGGAGATGCCCTGGACCAGCACATTTCCTGATGATTTCAGATACTACATCAGCAGTTACTCTGCATTTTCTGTATTCTCATTTCCAGCAGCAGGTCCCAGCACACGGGGGGGTGACCTGGTTGCTTTTTTTCCCACCTTTTCCCACCCAGGTGCCTGCAGACACCAAGAACAGCCCCCACCCGAGTGTCTGCCAGCACAGGACAGCACTTGCTCCTGTGTACAGTGATTAAGAGCTGGGCTTAACCTAATTGCACCTCCATATGTCACTAGGGTGCAGCTGCTGGGTGTGGAGAGACCATGGTGAGTGCTGGAGTTAACCATGGTTTATCAGATTATCACTGGCTGCCTGAACTGAAAAATCTGGCTGGAAGCATGCTTTTAGCCAGTGGTGGACAAAATAAAATAGTAAGAAGAGCATTTAGTATTTAAAAGTGAGGCCCAATTTATCTTAGATTTGTGTTCGGAGGCGCTGTGTGCATTCACAGTTGAAAGGAAGCATTTGAAAAGGAAGAAATTTGTCATTGCTACTCACAGAGAAACTTTCTGTTTGGGATTTTAAAATCCTGAAGTTAAAGAGTACAATGATGTAATACACCTCTGCATGTAAATAATCATCATTAACCCTGCATTAATTTATAGCTTCTGGTAGAGATGTGCCTTTTCTGCTTGCTTGAAAGACTTGAACCTTTCAAAGTCATCTCTCCAATGAAAACTGAGGAAAGAATGAGCATTTGTTCTCAAAATATTTTAAGCAAAGAAAGGTAATTAATGTTAAAGTTTCCACGACTGGGAGCTATAAATTCAAGAAAGAAGCAAAAGGAGGGTTATTTTAACCGTGAGGATTATTAAGCACTGGAAAAACTTTGCTGAGGGATGTGGTGGCTTCCCTGCCACCAAGGCTGGGCCCTTGAGGAGGTTGTGCCACAGCTGCTGCCTGTGCCCAGCGTGCTCCCCAGGTGTGGTGGTGTGTCCACAGCCTGTGGGGAAATTTCAGCAGGGAATTTCCCCCCACAGATCCCCTTGAAGCTCCAATGGGGCAGCCCTTCAGGTAATGCTCAGATGGTATTTCTGGGTAATGTTGAGTGGGCACAGCCAAGCTCTTAATTCCTGCTCAGCTGCCTACTGATTGCTGTCACTCAGTGGCTAGAGTTTGGTGGACTAAAGAGGTTGGAGTTTCCTAAACTGCTCAAATGTCTGGACATCTTTGGCTTCAAGGTTGGGCTCGCTGGAATAAAACCTGGGCAAAACTTTGAGTTGTGTCACTAATGGATGACCTAAAAAATAATAAATTTTGGGGTATTCTCTCAGGATAGGGCAATAATTTTCTGTTGCCTGGCAATGTCTCTGGCACTGAATACAGAGCTGGGAGTTTATTTTATGATGCTGTGCAGAAAAAATTGTTTACAGTTTTCCACTGTGATTCCCCCAAGAGGAAGAACCCATGGCTCATACAGAGAGAGCAAACATTAATGACACCTTCTATTCATCTTGGCAAATTTATGACCAAGTTTCCATTCCTCCTTCTGTATTTCCAGAAATATTTATGCAGAGACTTGTGTTGTCTCAATTCATCCCACTTATTGTCAGTGGGAATTAGTTTGAAACTACTCTGAACAGCTTATTATAGCACAATTTAAATTTTAGTTGATTTTTATGTACTCTTTTTAAAATAATCCTGTCTTCACATGGCAAGCAAAAATCTTTTCCCATTTTTTCATAGAGGAATAAGGAATTTTCTAATGTGTTTCTAGATGACATTTTATTAACCATAGAGTATATTTGGTATGGTTTAAAGGGAATGTTATTCACCCATGATGTCCTCTGCTTGATAGAAGAATTTGAAGACCCAAATTCCATCATTTCCTTCAGGCAAGTAAGCTACTGTATCCCCCCCAAACAACAGTATTTACTATCACCTGTAGGACTGGGATATTTTTGTGACTCAATTAGGCCCCAGCAACAAAAAAGATAAATTGAATGTTTTGGTGTTGTGGTGGGGTTTTTTTGTTTTGTTTTGTTTTGGTTTTGGTTTTTGTGGGTTTTTTTGGGGGGCAGGTTTGGTTGGTTTGGGGTGTTTTTTTGTTTTGCTTTGTTTTTCTCCTGGAGTATACTGCTAAGAGGGGGACAGAAATCTCCATGGTTTTTTGGGCTGGAAGAGTTTTTTCCTATGACCTGGGATAGACCCAGCCTGCATTTTTGGGGGAATACATTAACACTGGAAGGAGGCTTGTGTGAACTGACTCCACAAAGAAGGTCATGAAAACAATCATCCAGAGCTGTTCTGATGACAGTCACCTATTACACATTTAGAAAGCAAATGCCTGCTAAAATCAACAGTTTAAAATACTCAGAATTTCTTGTCTCCACTGGTATTTTAACATTTGGTCAATCCCTGTGATAACTGTAACCCCCAAATCTCCTTTTACGGTCAATTCCATGGGAGAGGATCCTGCTGATGAAGGGAGAGCGGATCAAAATTAGGCTTGGCTGGTGATGAGCTCAACAGAGTGAGATTTTGTTCTTGTTTTCCTTTTGTTTACATGGTAACTGTCTCTTTCCTCTCCCCATACAGATGAATGTCATGTAGCACAGCAGAGATGTGCTGCCCTTTTCTTGCCAGCAGAAGTTTCTAATAATTGAATCACTTGAACGCTGAAATTTGGAGGCAAGGCTTTTCAAAGGAAGAAAACATTAACATGCAACCAGTTGAACTTTGTGGCATGTCAAGACCACCCTGTCACTCCTACATCTTAAAAATAATGAATTCTTTTCTTCTTGTGGGAAAGATGATGAAGTTATCTAAGTCATCAAAATTCACTGTTCGAGTCACAGATTTTTTTGCAGCATCTTGATGGTTTTAAGCATAACCTCAGCAGCAGCTTCTTTTTGTGGTACGGCAAAAAAATAATTCAGACATCAAACTGATCCTAACTCAGTCTGTTAAATAGTTTTTGAAGAGGACAGATTTTGAAGTGCTCCTTCAACACGGGAAAACAGAATAAGTTTCATTTGTTTTCATAGCAGCTAATTGCATAATGTGATTTAGCTTGAATGCAGAGGGCTGGAAAGAATAAACAACTTAATAAGGTGCTGTGGGACTTGCCTTTATGATGCACATGTAAAGACTTGTTAGGACAGAAGCTTAAAGTAAACTGATAGATAAAAGCTTCTACAGGGTGTCTACAGCATGCAGCTCAAGCACCCAACTGAGCAGAGAGCATTTCCCTCCTCATGGATTGCACGCAGTTACAACCCACTGTTTCCATTTCTTTTTTTCATCCTTATCACACTGGCTTTGAGTAAAAAATGTGATGCTTAAAGAATGTAATAATCGTGGTTGAAAAGTGGGCTTTGCAAGATCAAGTTTCAACAGGTTGATACGGTCCCATCATATTAAATTTAAATATTAACAGTGTTGAATGAAACACAATTCCTCTTGCAAAGGTTGTATCATTGCATGGATGTGTTTATCCAATTATATATGATTTTTTTTGGTGCCTATATGTATTTGTTTAAATATACGAAGCACATGTTTGTATATATATATATATATACATATAGCCATGCATGTGTATAAAAATAAAGGTGTATAATGGCAGAGACATTTGTAAAGGAACAAGCCTAAGCAAAACATTCATCTGCATTTAATATTCAGACTGGTAGAAATGTAAAAAGGGGAAAGACAGAAGAGGACCTAAAAGTAAATGAGACAAAAAAGACCTTTCTGTTTAGATAGTCATTAGTGCTGCTCGTAGGAATGAGGAAGAGATTTTCCAATGGACGCTGAGTTATCTGCATGACCCTTGCCCTTTTGGGAAAACAGGCCTCTCAAATTTATTTTTAGACAGGTCTAGATAGAAAAACAGCCCATTTTGTTAGGGACAAGGTAGTTGCATAATGTGGGCATGTGATTCCTCAAAATATGGATGTTTGCTTTGAAAAACACGAAGCTGGGCTTCCCATTTTTGCTGGTGGTGCAGCAGAAGGAAAGGGAATACAAGTATTAGTGGAATTTGACTTTGCCTACTCTTGATCACGTCTGCCTTGGAGTTTCAGCAGCATCTGGCAAGCAAAAAATGTTCTGACTAATCCTTCTTTTCTCTGCCTCAAGGAGCAGAGAATTACACAGATTGTTTCAGGTGTACATCATCCTTGGTTGTGCATTAAACTCCAGGTAATTTGCTGAGGTTTTGGCTGCTTCCTGGCTCTTGCTGCAGCTCTTCGGGGTGCAAAACTGCCTCAGCCATGCCACTGGGACATGGAAACGTTGCTTTAGTTGTGGATCATGTGGGAAATCCTCTCTTACTGGACCCTTGTTACGTATAAAATATCCTTTTTACCATGAGGATACTTTTCTGTGTCCTTGCACAGCCTGAGGTTTCCACCTTGCTGGTAAGGAAACATCTTCACCACATCCTGAGGAAGCATCAAATACCAGCGCTGACATCAGGGTGATTTTCTCAGACTGATGATTAAGGTTCTGCCCATCTGCTGCTGTTTATAAGCCCTCAGGGCTCATCCTGTGAACTTTTCCA
Source organism: Hylia prasina (assembly GCA_013397195.1). Taxonomy (NCBI): domain Eukaryota; kingdom Metazoa; phylum Chordata; class Aves; order Passeriformes; family Sylviidae; genus Hylia; species Hylia prasina. Next base: position 35,530 of record VYXD01011422.1, on the reverse strand, counting down.
GTGCCTAAAGTTGTCTTAATTATTTTTGTCCCTTTTGCTTCTGGAAGGACAAGGCCTAGCAAAACCAGATCTTTTGCAAGCAGGGAATGATGTTGCCCCTCAATGTTTTCCCTTTTGGTTAGAAACGGGGACATTTAGGCAAAGTGTTCATTTATTCTCATCATCAGCCAAGCTTTTGCATTCTTATTTGTAAGAAATAAGTTGCAGCAAAGGCATGGAAGTTTTGTAGACTGTCCTAAAGCCTTCTGTGACTTTGCCAGTGGGTCCCAGTCCATCCATCCCATCAGATCTCTGAGAAGAGCAGGGAACCAAACAAAAATGTGGTAGATGCAAACTTATTTCATCTGCCTCCCACTTTTCAAAGCATGCACATCCCTTATCTCTCATTAAGCTGATTTCACTGATTCAGGTAATTAAATCAGCATTGTTGCCTTTTGGAGGAGGCTGACACACCCTTGGCTCCCACCTTTCCATAAGAATTTGAGGCCTTAGATCAGTTTGTGAACTCTGTCTCTCACATTGGACAATACTGAGTAGTTTCTTAGAATATGATAGAAACGAATTGCAAAGATGGAGAGTGATGAAATATGTGTGCTGATATTTATACTTGGCATTTTAGTAATAAATGCCTGTTATAATCAGAGCATCAGTCACGCTCTCATCATCTTTCAGTGGCAGCATTAGCATTATTGTATCCATAAACTGAAAATCCTGTCATTTTCAGCAGCAAATAACAAAGAAAATCCTCCCTGCCCCAGAGCTGCTGCAGTCCAAATATCACAAAGGACAGCGTTGTGTATCTCCTTAACCAAAGCCAGATGTTTGATTTCAAGGAGGGAATTAAAATCTATTTTCACTAGGGATTTTTTCTCATGCAGAAGGTCAGCATGGGAGAAAGCATGCAGGAAGTTCCCCTACTGGCATTTGTGCTAATTAAGGGTGCAGAACAGATTCAGTAAATAACTCACTGCTTTCTCAAGCCAATAAACATTTTTAAAATCATCTCCTTGTGAGCTTTAAATATCAGGTCTCAATATCTGACAAAACAAGTTTTGTTGTGGAACTTGTCTTTCTCTAAGTTAGAGTGAGATGGTTTTAGTCGGGGTTTTTGTGGAAAGAAAAATCACCAAAATTATTTTCCTCCTGTTTTACGGTGCATGACCACATATTTCTCTTCACCTGAGAATGCCAAAACCTCGTGTGAAGTCTCTTGGTGCTCCTAACATGGAAGTTCCTTGCCAGGCATCTCTCCTTTTTCCTGATTAGCTTTGCAAAAAAGGTGATTTATGGTTTTTTAATGGGTTACCAAACCGGTGATGCAGTACATAATCTTTATTCCAAATCATTTACATTTCTGCTTCTCCTTTCAGCACTTTGGTATCATAAAGAAGCTGCCAAAGTTTGTGTCAGCACTTGATGCTGTGAGGAGGTAGGAACGATTTTCTTTTCCCAAGTACCTGGAAAATCCAAGAGTGCTGTCTAACCAAGGCAGGGGCTGCACTTTGCAGAGGGTGTGGAAAGAGCAGGAGATTTCTTGGCATCAGAAGTGGAAATATCAGTGCTGAGAGACTCCTGGGGGACAGAGGCTCTTCCCCAGAGTGGTGTGAAACTCCTGCTCCGAGGATGGAGCTGGAGGTGCCCTCCTTGTGAGGCGCCTGTGGGACGATGTTCCGCTCTTCCACTGCTCAGTTCCCAGGTGCTGGTGGAACAATCCCTGCTGGGGAGCCCTGAGCAAGCTGCAGCTCTGCCCTCCTCTGCTTCAGCCTCAGCCTCAGCTCAGCAGATGATTCAGATGGGTGAAGCCATGGCAAGTGCCCAACGTGTCCAAATGCAGAGTCAGAGCAGCAGCAGGAGCCTCCTGCTGCCAAGAATTCCCAGGGTGGATCAGCCCAGCACTGCCTTCTGGGCAAGGCTGCATTTTTTGTTCAGACTTGGCTTGTTCCTGACACACACCTGGTGCAGGGGTTCTGACAAGGAGTTGGCAGTCTTCATCTGGGGGAAGGGTGTGAGCAAGGCCATGGAAAACCCAGAGGTGCTTTGATTTTGATTGCGTGCATGATTTAGTATCAATCTAAAAAAAAAAAATCAAAGCAACAGTTACATTTGACAGCCAGCCAGGATTTTATTTTTAAAAAAGAGAAGAGAAAGGAAAAGCATTTCCTCACTGTGTACAGTGAGATCTGTAAAACCACCAGTGAATTTTCTGTTCAGAATCCCCTCAGAGACACAGATTTGTGTTCATAACTTGTCTGGCCATTACATTTTGACAGAAATATTGAAACACATATTCTCATCCTTGCAGCCCAAGTTTCCCTGTACCTCAAACTCTCATTTCATATTGGTTTTAATAATTTGTTGTTTCAGTCCTCTCATGCTTTTCTGCCCACTCTAAAAGCTCCCCACTTCCTTTGTACTGAGTAATGCAGTATTTGTTCTGGGTTAGTCACAATTACAGATATGAACAGGGAGGAAAAAAGAGACAATACACCTCCCCCAAACAACTTTGCTCCTTCTTCTAAACAAACCTATTTAAATGTTAGTATCTTCCAACCAGGATAAAAGATGCAGGTTTTTTGCAAACCTGACTGAATTCCTTATTCAGTATTCACACAGTAGGAGCAGGATGCTATCCCATACCTTGTCTGTATCTTAGGATCCCTAAATCCAGTGTTTTTTCTTTGAAGGGCTCCTCCTCCTTCAGGGGCTGCTCTGCTTTTAGTTGAGCTGGCTCAGAAGCACACACAATGTGCCTTTATGTCCTTCAAAATGAGAAGCTTCCTATCAACATTTAAATTTAGTGCATCCATAGAAGCTCTGACACAAATTGTGAAACAAGGTCTGGGGTTTGGGCTATAGATTCACCTCTGAAACAACTTAGGAAAATCTCTCATCAGAAACGTGTGCTTGGGTCTGTGTCTGTGTGTCTGTAACTCAGCTGGAAGTGAGGGTTGAATCTTATGTTGACCAACAGCAAAAAGCAAGTTGTGTGTTTGGGCTGGTTTCAAAATCTGTGCTTCAAATCTGCTGAACAGAGGCAGGTTTTGCATCTGTGTGCAGGAGATGGATTCACAAGTGGAATTTCCAGTTGCGTGCACAGTCCTCTGTCCTGCCCATCTGTATCTCAGCTTATGTCAGACAGGATTTGGAGGGATAAAAAAGGAGATGTCATCCTTTTTCCAAGAGGAGCAGCAGGTGCCTTCAGTCAAAACCAGGTTCCAGGCAGCAGCAAGGGCACAAGCCAGAGAAGCAGGGCCAGGCTTTGGGCTGGTCCCTGGTGTTTGGTGCTGGTGGTGAGAGAGCAAGTGGGATTGGTGTCGGGATTGGTGTCAGTGCCATTTCCAGAGCTTTGCTGCAGGGATCTAATGGCTCAGGCAGCCAGGCAGAGCCAGGAGGGGCTCAGCCCCATCAGCAGCTGCTGACAGAGGCCAGAGCCCCACCTGAGTGGGACCTTCAGGTGGATTGGCCCTGTAACCCCTGGGGGATGCTGAGCAGGAGCCCCTCTGACTCTTCTCCCAATAAACCTCCAGAGCAAAGAGGAATTCCCCCTCCCAGGCTGCTTTCCCTCAAAACCCCTGGGTTTAGAGCTAAAAACAAGAAGCAGGCCACGTAATGTCTCAGGTGGGATTTACTCCCCTGCAGCACTGCTGAGTCATGGGTGAGGTGTGATAAGGTCTCATCTTGTGCCCAGCTCGTGTTGGGGATGGGACCAGCCCTGGAAGTGCTGGAGGGAACAAGAGCTTCCCTGTGCTGGGATTGCACAACCTCCTCTGTCAGAGGAGCGGGGCCAGGCAGAGGTTCAGCGTGACCTCTGCCTGACTCATGTTTTTTCCTCCTGTTACCAATAAGAACTTTTTCCTCATGAGTCACTTTGAAACAGTTTTTGTGTGTTCAGGGAAAAAAACACCAAACAAAAACCAAAAAGCAAAAACCCCAACAAAACCCAAAGATTTTCCTGAGGAACGGTTTGCTGGTGAGACAGAACAAATCACTGGGTACTGTCAGGGACTGTTCTGCCTGCACAGTTCAGTTAATGAGCTCCTATAGGGCTGTCAGGGATTTTCTTTTACTGTCATTTGTGTTTGTCCCTACACTTTAATGCTTTCTTCTCTGAAATGCAACAGTGAAAAACACAAGTGCTGCTCTTCCACTCTTTGGATGCCTGAAGCTCAGGGAAACAATGACCCCTTCAAAAACTGGCCAGTTTAGCTGTGTCCATCCTAACACAGACCTAAAATATGCTGGCAAAACTGTACTTGTTCTCTTCCACTTTGTTCTCAGGTAACATAAAGGAAAGCATATTTATAGTATTGCAGCTGTGACTCTTACAAGGTCTGAAATACTGGGATTTCTGCCCCCTCCCATCCCCATGGCTTCCTTGCAGTGGCAAATTTGACCTGTGTGACTCAACAGCCCAGGAGCTCTGTGGCAGTGGCAGGGAATTCAAGTCCCTGGAATCACAGGCAAGCATTTTAACTCTGAGAGCTGAGTAGTTCCTGAGAAATTCTTTTCTTTGTAGGGAGTAGACATTAAGGTGTTCATTGCATGTATTCATTTTCAGAAGCAGGAGTAAGTTTGTATCCTGATGGCAGGAATGATTTGGTTCTTGAATTTGGCTGCAAAAAGGTTATTTCTGGCTAAGTCAGACTGTTCCACTCTTCTCAGACCCATTGGCCTTGCTGATTGATTTAAGCCAGTTTTGACAGGTCAGCTGCAGGCTCAAAGACAAATTAAGTTTCTGTGGTTTGTGTGAGGTTTAGGAACATAGAAGAGAGAAGAAACCTTAGCACTGCCCTGCTAAGGGGAAGACTGGCTTGAGCTCAGCCCTTGCTAAACATCTGAAATGCCACAGCAGGAGCAGTTTTAAGACTCCCCTGATGATGAGATAAAATTCACTGGGCACCAGAAAATGCAGTCGTGGTGCAGAAATCAGATGGAAATCAGGTCTCATCTGAACTTCTTGTCACCTTCATTGGCAGCGTGGTTTTGCCTTTGCCTTCCTGTCCCAGATTTGTTCATTTCCACAGTGAGATCTCCAGGACTGGAGAATGGACTCCATCCATCCCCACAGTCTGCTGTGGCCACAGGCTGGACTTTCTCAGACTGACAGGCTGTAAAATCAGGCTGAAACCGTGTGAGCCTGCTGAGGTCTCTGAGTATTCACTGACATTCTGAGAGGTTTTTGATGGCCAGAAGGTTGAGGGAGGTGGTTCTGCCTGGAGCACCTGGAATGCTGCATCCAGCCCTGGGGTCCCCCACGTAAGAAGGATTTAAACCTTTCAGGGTGTACCCAGAGGAGGCCACGAGGGTGATCAGAAGGCTGGAACACCTCTGCTGTGAGGACAGTCTGAGAGAGCTGGGGTAGTTCATCCTGGAGGAAAAAAGGCTTAGGGGAGATCTTCCATCACTTTTCAGTGACAAATGGGGGCTTATAGAAAGGAAGGAGATTTATTTTTTTACATGGCCAAATAGTGAGGGAAAAAGGGGCAGTGTTTTTAAACAGAAGGAGGGCAGGTTTAAATTAGATATATGGAAGAAATTCTTCACTGGGTGGGTGGTGAGGCCATGGCACAGGTTGCCCAGAGAAGCTGTGGCTGCCCCATCCCTGGGAGCATTCAAGGCCAGGTTGGATGAGACTCGGAGCAACCTGGGACTGTAGAAAGTGTCCCTGCCCTAGGCAGGGCTTTGGAACGGGATGAGCTTTAAGGTTCCTTCCAGCTCAAGTCATTCTGTGATTCCATGATTCTGGGTTAAATGATTTAATAGTTCTCAAGCTTTAGATCCTATTCATCTACAGGAAGATGAGCCGGCTTCTGAAGCACAGAGCAGTTTTTGTTATATTCCCAATGATATATTCCTCAAATATAAATTCCCAATGAGCCCATAATCCTGTTCCTCTCGTGCATATCAGTCTGTCTTGAAATGTCATGACCATTTTCTGCATCTGAAATAATGATTGCTTTATAATACAAAGCAAGAAAGAAATGTTCCAGCAATGACCTTTCTGTGTCAAACCCCTTGTCTAGAGAAGATCAGGATCTTCTAAGTGACTAATTAAATCAGAAGAGAATCTGTCTAAAGCAATAAATGCTGTAAAAGTATGATGAGAAAGCCTGCTGTCAGCCACAATATTTCAATTCCTGATAGTACAGTCTAGGAGAGTCAAATCCCATCTCTAAAAATCTGCCTCTTGATCCTGTAACATTATCCACAAATGGATTTTGATGTGGCTTTTAGCCCTTCCTTGTATAAATGGCAAACTTTAGATCAGTTTAGACATCAGAAATGTAACTGCAGAAAGTATAAACAACAGAGCTGGGAGAACTGATCAGCTCCAGATGACTGTGCCAGGAGGACTGGGATGAGCTCCTTCCAGGCTGGAGTCCAGCTGACTTCCAGCACCACACAGCCAGGGCTTTTATCCTGAACATCTCCTTTTCCTCCTCTGTTCCTCTCTCCACTGTCCTTCCTCACCACCAAAGAAAGAGTGGGCAAATCTTCTGCTGGAGTCCTAAGACAGAATCACAGAATCATTTTGGGCTGGAAAAGACCTCCAAGATCAAAAAGTCCAACTTTCACCTTGTCTACCTTGTTCCCCAACCCAGAGCTCTGAGTGCCACCTCCTTGGACACCTCCAGGGTTGGGCACTCCAAACCTCCCTGGGCAGCTCCTGCCAATGTGGACAACTCTTCCAGTGAAGACATTCCTCCTGATGTCCAACCTGAACCTCCCCTGGAGCAGTCTGGGGCATTTCTTCTTGTTCTGTCAGAAAAACAACAGGGAAAACAGACAACACTTGCTTAAAAGGGATAAGGGAGAAGAGACCAAAAGTTTGGCTGTGAAATACAGTGATGGTAACACAAAATGTATTAATGTGCAGTCATCCATGCATGTACAGATGTTCAGTTATCCAAAATGTTGATGAGTCTGTAGTTTCCCTGCAGGAGGCTGTGTTGGCTTGTGCTGAGCAAGTGCAACTCATCACAGTGGTGCAAAGAGCATGTGCTGCTGCAGGGGATGCAGGACATGATCTTAAACCTGCTGCAATTAATACAGGACAGGAATGTGGCTGGAAGGTGTGAGAGGACCCAGGACGCATCCTTAATTCCCTGAGAGGTCTTTTCCAGTGTCTGCATTGCTAAAAAGTAAATAGCTGTCAGCCTAACTGGTGGTAATGGGAGAAATATTGCTGATTATAAATCAGAACCTCAAAGAATTTGTAAATTGTGAGGTAGATCCTGAAATACAAATGATTTCTGTATCCATTTCTTGTTTGGATTAACTGTTCACTGACTTTTCTCAAATTTTTATTTGCAAAGGGGGTTCTGCACATTCTGTATTAATTCACTACTGCAATGGAGTTCCAACTCATATGCAATCCAATTCACATGTCAGTCTGGCATTACCTATATTTGAAATTGGACAAGACATATACTTCTTTATAGGAGGGACCAAGTAATTTCTAAGGGCTAAAGATCTGGTTTTTGTCAGTGCTAGCCAAAAAATTTCAACCAAGATATTTTTCCTCAAAATTTAGATATTTAAAAATAAAAAATACAGATCATGAAGAGAAATATTTGTATTTGAACACTGAATTTCACTGACTTAAGTCCGCTTTCTTATGATTATTTATTTATTAGTGGGTTTTAAAGTGAGATGACATCCTCTGCCCAGCCTACAGCCAGGGGCTTCTTGTTGCCTTCCTGACAGGAGGTGTAAGTGATGCAACTGTGGATACAGCCTGGACATCCTGGTGCTAAGGTGCACATTCTCCTTTGAGCAGAAATGTTTCCATATCTGTTAATTTTAAATTTTTTTTTAATTGAAGCATTCTAGAATACTGATTGTCTTTTTTTTCCCCTTCTTTTTATTTTTTTTTCCTGAGCAAGCTTTAATTTTCCTTTGTTTTTCTTCCTTTTCATTTTCTTTTCCCCTTGATGAGCTCGATAGTTGATTTTCCAAGCCAGAAGAGCTGCTCACAAATGCCTCAATGGTACACAAGGCCCCAGCTCTGCTACCTGAACATACACAAATGAGAGGGACTGTGCTTCCAGATCCCTTTCATCCACATGAAATTGTCTGCAACACTGTGATACCTATTTGAGTGCTTCTCTGAACATACTGCCTCAGCTCCAAGAGCTGTACCTGTGATTTTGCATCCTTTAGTGTCATCTCCTCATAAAATATCACCCCGTGTTCGCTCCTTGTCTTTGCCTGAGCCAAGTGACATTGCACTGAAGTTATTGTCGTGTCTTGTGAAGCTGGAGGCACATCTATCTTGGGAATGTGCCTTGATTATCTAGGCAGTGAAAAAAAAAAAAAAATCTGGATTTTCAGACCTGATTCATGCCCTGCTTAACAAGGTTCTTGATTGCCTGGCAGTGCTCTGTCTTAGGGGATTCTGGAATTGCAGTGAAATGAGGAGCACAGTGACAGCAGCTGGACAAACAGCTTAAACTCGGGAATAAACATTCACATAGATATTTGCTTTTACTCTTAGTTTGCTTTCAAGGTACAGAATTGAAGACCTGAAAAGCAGTACCACCTGATGTGTGGGCAGGAACTGAATTCAGGATGTTTATACCTGATGTCTGAGGTGTGCAAGGTCTGGCTCCCAGATGCTGAGTGTTAAATGTGTGAGAGGGAATAAGTGCTCTGAAGGATAAACAGGGACTAAAGTTGCATTTTTAAAAGGCCTTTTTCTCAAAGTCAGGGCAAGCTGAACAGGCAAAAGAGGCAGATTCCCCTCTGGAGAACACAAATCTCTGGAGAGAACACGGAGAGAGAACCAGCAAAATTCCCAGCGGAGCATCTTTGTGTCTGTTGCCAGCAGTTATCACCTCCCTGCAAAAGGTAAAAAACCCAGAGCACCTTTTCCCCTAATCCAAAAGCCTCCCTGTAAGGACAGCCAAGCTCTGCCACCTTGGAAACAAAGGGATAAGGAAGGTTTATCCAGGATGGGCCCTACAATGGCCAGGATCACTCTTATTTCTGTTCTCATCCTCTGGACAGTCGCACGGGAGGGAAGGGGAGATGAAATTACAGGTGAGTGATGCAAACCTGGCCAGAGGACAGCTTAATTTGGATGTTGGATAGATATTTCTTTGAATTAAACCAGCCAAGGTGGCCACTCTCTGGAGAACTGGCAATATCCCAGAGACCATTTAAGAATCCTCTGTCGATAATTGAACAGAGAAAATCTAACCAAGCAAAACCACAACCTTTGTCCTCAGCCTTTCATCCGCAGGAAAAATCCTTGTCATTTCCTTTGTGCCAGAAATGAGCACGGAGAAATTCTGCTTTGTCTTCAGTATTGTGCAAATTTTTATGAAAATCTTCTTTAAAATAAGCTTTAGCAGGAAATTATGTAGCAATGTGCCTGGCAAATTCCTAATAATGCGTAAGATGAAACTGTAGAAAACATGCTTCAATTTCATCTGTGGTATGGGCTGTAATTTTGAAAAACCCTAACCCAACTGCTAAATGAATCCCTAATTTACTCTTCATTTCTGGTTTGATTCATTTAGATGAGAAAACACTGTGATTTTTGACTGCTCTTCGTTGTTTTTCTTTACTTAAGTGGTTTTGTGAGTCTCAGTTAAATATAAACCATATTTCTTAGAACCTTGCAGACTTTTCTGTTATTCTGTCAAAGCCACAGCTGAAAAGAGGTTTGCAGAGATTAGGGCCAATAGAACTCCCATTCTAGTGCCATTTAAAGTAAATGGTGTTGACTTTAAAATTTGGGATTTGTAGAAAAATCGAGACCATGATCCATTTTTTTTTCCTATTTTGCAGTGTTTGCATTTCAAAACTGAGCTTGAATCTGCCCTCCGTAAACCTGTTCCAACAGTTTATTTTTAAGGTTATGTCAAGACAAGAAAGGGGCTTATCTTTCAGTCTTACTGCTCTCCAGTGAGAAAAGATTTTGCAGATCCCAGTTCACAGTGGCTCCTGTGGCACCTGAGTGGTGAAATTTCCAGAACTGCAGCTCTGTCTGTGGCATAAATGCTATGAAGCATTTTTTTTTTATTGCTGTTTTTTCAGTCATGCTCTCAGTTCTGATCTGGGTTTAACCTTGAGTTCCAAGGAGCCTGTTCCTGTGCAGCCTTTGCTCCCAGGCTTTCCTCACAGTGTTTGTTCCTATTAGTAAAGGGTTTGCTTTAACTGTTTATGCTCCTGCTTAACGTTAAAAAAAAAAAAAAAGATATTTTCCCTGATGGTGCTGAAAGCTGGTGGTTTCTGAGACAAAAGTCTAAAATCCAGAAATGATAGGTGTAACATATCTGTATTAATGGCAGATATGCCTTCTGCTGTGCCATTGACTCCAGCTTTGAGTGGCTGAAAACAACAGGCAGTGCATTTTAATTCCATTTGACCCCATAGATGGGAGTAACGAGAACACAAAGCCAATTTGCTAAAGAGCCCAAATTGATCCACAGCAGCAAACTGCTGTCAGCAAAGTAATTGAACACTGAGAGTGTCAAAGCTTGTTTTGAACGATGTGGAAGTGATGGATGGGGCAAAGGTTGGTGGTGCTGCACCTCTCCCTGACACCTTCAATCCAGCTTCTTGCACTGAGAGCTTCTTTTTGTACCACCACAGCCTTATCTCAGAGCTTCTCTTTAGGCAGCCTCATTCTATACCTAGTGTGTGTGTGTGTATATATATATATATGTATGTAGTATCAATGTTTAAGTATGAAATGTGACTTCAGATCTGCTCTGACAGCTGTAGCTTCCAATTATAAACCGTCTAATTCTACACCATCTTATTCTCAGTTTCATACCTGTATTTATGTTGCACATTGCTGTAGAGACTAAGCCAGCTCAGCTGACACTGGAATTTTTGGCTTTCCAGTGCTACATCCTCGCTGCAGCCTCAGCTCTGCACGGACAACACGAACCCTCAGTGCTCTCCTTACTCAGTTTTTCCCTTCCAGTCCCTGCTTTGCCCTTGCCAGGCTTTACGTGAGCTCTGGAGAACAGGAGGGATCACAGGGATGAGGAACAAGGCTGAGCTCTTGCCCTACTCCCCTCTAACCTGATTTTATACAGTAACAGTCTGATTCCTTCATAGAGGAGTTTCTCATTCTTGTTTTCATAGAACAATATTTGTCCAGCTCCTGCCTCCTTCCCTGGTCACAACAGATGTTTGTGCACTTCCTCCAGGGAAAGGGTATAACCAGAATTATTTAGGTATTGATTCTGTTCCACTCTGGTTATTTAGTCATTCAGGTTACAAACTAATTAAAAAAAAAAAAGAAGTTGAAGCAAGATTTTTTCCCCACACACCTACGTCCCTAGAAGCATTTGCAGAGAAAGGTATTCTTGGAGCAGTCTTAACACATGGCAAGGGAATGCTTTCCAAAATGCAATGACAGCTGCCTGCTTCTTGTCAGGCACTTGTGCCTCGTGTGAGGTGTTAATGGATCAAATGTGTTGAATAAAAGGCAACCCTTGATCTCTGATTCCTGCTCCAGAACCCACGTTTGTTCTCCTTTCCCTTTCTCCCAGAGAGTTATCCCAAAGTTAGCCACAGGGAGAGGTCACCTTGCTTTCTCTGGCTCACTTCTCCTCCCACTCCCTCCTGCACAGCCTGGTCAGAACTCCATCCCAGCCTTTGGGATCCTCTCCTGGCTCAGGCAAGGTTGAGCCAGGCTTTGACACGGGCTGGGCGTCCTCCTGTCCCTCCTGACCACCTCCTTCCACTCCCTGCTGAGGCACAAGGAGCAGCCCTGGTGCCTTCCAGGGGTGTGGAGACCTCTCAGGGCTGTCCCCAGAGCTGCAGGGAGGGGACACAGAGGTGCCCTGCTGGAGGCTGCCCAGAAGGAAGAGGCAGGGACTGGGGTTTCCAGCCATGCCCTCACTCTCAGTATTTTCCTGCTGACCTGCTCCAGGCAGCAGCACAAGAGTCCCTGGAGCCTGCTGGGAGTTCTTGGCTCTCCCAGGCACACCCTGGAACACAGCCTGGCATCACATCTGCCTTTTGCTGCAGGGGGAAGGCACAGATGAGTGAAACAGAGCAGGGCTGTGCTTCCAGAGACCGTTTCTAGACACCAAGTCTACTCCGTGTTTTCTTCTGGACTACAAATGGATCCTCCTCTCCAAAGCTCTTTTCCAAGTACTGCTCAAACTGCACAAGTGTCTTTTGTTTGGCTGGAAAGCCAAATGTGATAAAAGCACAGGATTCCTAAAAGCCTGGCAATTCTTTTTTTCTTCTTGAATTGTTTTTAACATGTTTCATCTTTTCAGGCAGGAGATAAGTTGTACAAATAAGATAAGCTGTAAATGTTTTAATTGTGTGCCTGTTGTGTATATTGTGTTAGCTTCAGTCTGTCTGTTGGCTGACCCTGGTGCCCTCAGAGCTCTCAGAAAAAAACCCAGTCCTGCTATATTTGAATCTCTGCAGCTAATTCATATTTATCCTTATTAAAGTTTCTTCTGCTTTGGCTGGAGGATGATGCAGGCGTTTTAATTCATCTGATCTGTTTCCCAAATGGGACACAGGGTGACTCAGCCCCTCTGGCTTCTATAACATCTCATTAGGAGCCAGCCTGATGTCTGTGACATGACTGTAGGTTGCTTACTGCTAATTCTTAAACTCCATCTGCTCTTGTTGCTGTTGTTGGGGTGTCTTTGTGTTGTTTGGTGTTGGGTTTTTTCCTCCATCCCTGCTGAAGTATTTCAGTTTTAAGTAAAGCTCGTAACAAGTTCACTCCTCATCAGGAATTGTTTCAGAACTCTGGAAGCTGAGTCCCATCCCCAGACCTGTGTGAAATGTTGCAGTTAATGACCTTACCACTGACTTTGTTTATGCTCAAAGTCAATGAACCACTGCAGTTTCCAATGGTGTGATCAACAAGGTCTGCTGCAAATGTGGAGAGGCAGCATGGGATCTCCAGGAATACCTTCTGTGTCAGATACCTGGAAGTGCTTCCCAGTGATGTATGAGTCCCCAGTTTTAGCCTAGGGAGATGTCTGAAGGATGTCTTGTTCCAGACATCTACTGTGACTCATCTGCCCATGAGCTCCTCACCCTTTGTTCCCTTTAGAGTCAGTGGAGAATGATGAAGGCTTTGGCAGCAGGAGACTGGAGTGGGCTTTTAAATGACTTGGATGACTCTGCCCTGGAAGTGCCTATTGTGCTCTACTCTTAATTTATGTTAACATATGTAAATTTCCTTAATAGTAACTTGAGTTAAATTGCCCTTTTTCCGCCTCACCTTGCACCTGAAGGCACCAAGAACTCCTTGAATTTTCTGCCAATCTTCCTCCTTTCGTGACTAAAGTGATGCCCATGACAAGCAGTCACTACCAATTCTTTCTTGTGTCTGTTTTCTGAAGCCATGTTCTTCCCAGTGTCAGCCTTCCTGGAAATCGTTCATCTGTGTTGGTTCTGTCCCTGCTTTCTTATAACAGTGTTGTTCACTGGATGCAGCAGGGAACTTCTGCTCAGGGGTGACAAGTTAATGCTGATCCCTTTCTTTGCTGTTTCTGTTTCCTAGAAAAAGGCCTCTCTTTGCTGGGGTATCATCTGTGCAACTACACCCTGACCAGAAGTGTGTTTAAAATGGTTGCCTACCAAAAGTCCTATGAGAAGAAGAGCTCCTGTGGAGGGTGGATCCCGTGGATGGTGTGTCCCCAGACACACTACAGGACACAGTTTCACAGCGCTGAAGTCCCTGAAACCATCACTCTCACAGATTGCTGTGAAGGATATGAACAAGTTGGACTCTACTGCTCTCTAGGTAGGTTTTAGTCAGATTAAGAGAGGAAATAAATGCTTCTTGTGGAAGAAGATTCACTTCAGCTGAGATGTGTAAAGGCTTAATTCAGTTCTGGGCCATAGGTTTCTATTCACTGAAATAAATGAGTTTAAAACAATGTACAGTAAATGTTGTCCAACATGGCAAGGAGTAGACATAGCAGATTAAAGTGCCTGATTCTTGCTCTTTGCCACCTCTAGTCACAAATTCACTAAACTTCCAGGGCAGCCTGGGGAAGCACCTGCTTGTTAGCCCTCCAAGGGCTCATTACCTGTCCAGGTTCAGGCCTCTATCCCTGGCCAAGAGCAATAATTCACTGTCTGGTGCCTTCCTGTACACCAGGAGCTTTCTCCTCAGAAGTAATTCAGGATGCACTTGGGATAATGTCTCATTTGATTCTGTTCTCAGAATGCAAACCCAGTTTTGGTTCAAATTCAAAACAACCTGTGACCTCAGGGCAACTTGGTGCCAGATGCTTTCCAACCAAAAATACACTAGGACTCATTTTCTAAGGACTTCCTTGGTTACCTGTTACTGTGTGGGAGGTCTGAGAACTGGTGAACTTTCTGGTGGATCTGAACTAACATCTGAGTGTTAATAAGACTTCTCAGGAAGACTTAATCACCTTTGTCTCAAGATGGAAGTTTTTCCCCCTTCTCACATCAGGGTTACCAGCTGTCAATCAGAAATTCCCAGTTTTATTAGAACTTGAGACATAGATGGAGGAGATTCCTTGGGAAAAAGGAACTTTCTTTCTCCAATGGATAAATTTATATGCTTTTAAGCTGAATGGGCATCTTAAACTATCCAAACCAGCATTGAACTGTCCTGTCATCCAGAAAAGCTCTGCAGGACATAGTTTTGTTTCCTATTTTCAGTATGACAGTGCATTTTCTCTATTTCCACTTTTCAGTATGGACCTGGGCATTTACATAATCACACACAGGAGCAGCAGATTGAAAGGAAAGGTCCTGTTCCAGCCCTGGCCCTTGTTTTGGGTCATGAGACTTGGGTGACTCAGATCTGTGGGAATGTCCCCAAACCTGCTCCTGCACTGGATCATATAACGTGGCATGAGGGGGGATGAGCCATATGTCCTGTCATGGGATCTGTCAAGAACAATGTGTTCACACCACATTTAAGTTGCTTCAGAGCATTAGAGAAAGAATTTCCAATTTATTTTTTTTCCCCAGGTGTTTCCTCCACAGTCACAGGTAGAATATTGTGTCTAGCAGGATTTTAACAGAAGGATGGGAACACGATGTATTTTATTTGTCCCAAAAACTATTTGCTAAAGAAGAGAAATTAAAGCATAATTCCTAAATTACTGTATCCTGCTATTGTTTGGCTCCATGGCTGTTGTGGAGTCCCAGCACAGCAGAATTTGAGCTGCAGGTTACTGTGTGCCCAAGCAGATTTTTCAGACAGGCAAAGGATCTGCTGCTGATCATCTCTATTTTCCAAGCATCAGTCCCACACTGGGGAAAATCTCCAGTACATCTAATTATGGTTAAAAAGTTACTTCACTGAAGCCTTTTGGATATATAGACATGTGCATATATGTGTCCCTGTAACTATTAAATGGCAAGACTGAGAGGCAATCAGAGAAAATGGCTTTTTAATTCTGTAGTATGAGGAAAGAGTTGTGTCAGGTAAATGTGGAGAAGTCACCGTGGTTGTCACTGTTTGCGCAAGAAATTCAGGTGTTTCTGAACCTCTGAAAATCAAAACCATCTTCTTGTGTGAGGAAAAAAAGCATCCTGGTAACGCTTGAAATATTTCTTTCCCAGTATAGTTCTGTCTCTTAAAAGCATCTCTAGGGATATTTTAGGCTTGAGAGCTGTTGATGATTCTGTTTCATCTAACATGAACAAATCTGTAAATCTCTTGTAAAGCTTAGCTGCAGAACCTCCCTGGCCATGTTGTTGAAGGGGCACTCTGGGCAAGTTTGTCCATGAAATACTGTGGTCACCCTGACACTTTTTCCTGTCAAAGTTAATTTGGGAATATTTAAAACCATTTAAGGATTTGTATGGCTTCTAGGTGATTTCCATGTTTACATTATTCTGGTATCTTTGCTTTTCAGGGCATTAGTCATAAATTCTGTGAATGGTAATGCAGTGTCTAGACACAGTCTTAAATAACTGATGAGAAGAGAAACTGGAACTGCAGAACTTACTGCACAGCTCGCTGTTGAACTACTGTTATTTTCTTCTTGACGTTATCCATGCTGGCGTGCTCTCCATCCTGCCAGGAGTAGAAAGGTCTCCATGACCTTTCACAGCAACCTGTTCCTGGCCAGTCCTCACCTTCTCTTCCTAGGAGGAAACTATTACCCCTGCCTGGGATATGGCAGGCCCTGCTTTTATTATTTCTTTACTGTTGGGGAAAAAAAAGTCTAGATCACTGATCACGTTGCTCTGGTACTTCTCAGTAGTTGTGTGTCTGTCCATAGGGATAGTGTTACAGGTGCACACACAAATGACTTTGACACTTTTAAATAACATCTGGAAAGTTAAATATCTAAAAGTTAGGAAGTGCTGGAGTTAATTCTTAAGGTAGAATGAAATAAAACAACCTTTGTTTTCTCTCTTTTTGCCCATGCATGCGGATCAGTGAACTCTTTTAGATCCAGCCCTGCAGTGCCCCAAGGACCACATTTCCCAGTGCCCAGGGATGATGGAGCCCCTCTGAGGAGCTCCCCAGAGTGTGGCATCCTGACCTGCACATTCAGTGCCCTGCTCAGCCTCTCACTGAGTAGAGAATTATTTATCACCTCTTAGGGTGAATCCTGGGGGAGTCACAGGCTGCAATTTGTGGGAAGCCAGGGAGCTTCTGTGTCTTTCACAGATGGACACCTGAGCTGCAGAGCAACTGAGATCAAGCCATTCTATGTTGGTTTCAGACCTGCTTTCAGGTCTTTTTTCATAAATTTTATGCTGATGTTCGTGGTGCTTGGTGCTGCTTTTAACAACTTGTATGGTTGGGGCACAGGGCTGGAGGTCAAGCTCACGGGCCTGTGAAACCCATGGCTCTGAAAGGTTGTTTCACCATACAAAACTTCTCCCAGCATCTTGTCTTTTAGGCAGAGAGAGGATCCAGTTCTCCAGGCTTGTTTCCAGCTGCCTGAATGGATGGTGTGGTTATTTCTCCTGGTGACTGGCTTGCTGCCCACTTTCCAGCATAAGATGAAACCAGAGAACTCCTTATCTGCCATCTAACCCTGCCTGATCCCCAGCTAGGGAGGGAAGGAGTGCATCAGCACATGGTGAAGGCTGGTTTTTAAGCACACATGTACAAAAATACCTTGAAATAAGAAGGCCCAAGACAGCTTTAAATGTGGAGTTTCTTGAGAGCACTTGATTTGCAGTGTTAAAGTTCATCCTTTAATCAGTGTGCCTTGTGAGCGCTGCAACTTCCCAAGGTTTTCAGAAAAACAACTACAAAGTGAAAAAATGCTCCTTGCAGGTGTGCAAGCAGCTCCTCAGCAGGGCTGGGGACCTTTCAGAGCATGCAGATGTTCCCATGCTGGCCATAACCAGAGCAGCAGGAGCTGGGGCACAGCTGTCCCTGTGCTCAGCTGTCACAGGAAAGCCAAGGGACACTGGTGTCACATATGGGCAGCTCTGCAGCAGCAGCCTGGGCTGGGAAGGTGCCAGAATGTCCTGTGGGACTTCTGCAGAAGCAGGTGGCTCTGGCTGCCCTGCAGTTTGTGTTGCTTGTGTGCCCCCAGCAGCTGCAGAAATGGGATTATCGTCATCCCTGCCTGTTCCCCGTGGGAACAACTGTCTGCTGATGGGAATCCTGTCTGGGAATTGCCTTGTCTCTTTTTAAGCCCACTGAAGCTGTCTGTCTCCACACCCCCTGTGCTGACAAATTGCAGAAGTTCCCCTCCTGTTTGGGTAAAGAAGTGAGTTCTTTCACCCATTTTATTACTGGGGGCTCTGGTGAAAACCAGCTCTGCCTTCACTTTGCTCCCTGCCTTTGGCATTTTGTAAGCCTTGATCACATCCCCCTCCAAGGCAAAAGTAACACTCAGGAAGGTGTTAAGTATTTGTCAGATGCTGGATCAGCACAAACCCGAGTTAAACCCCTGGAGAGGCAGTTAGGATGGAAAACATCCACTTGAGCAAGTGAAGCCTACCAAATGCTCAAAGACCCCAAAACCAGGGTTGTATGATCAAAACTGCCAGCCTGCCTTTGGAGCAGACTTTCCCAGGAGCTTTCTCCGCAATTTCATAGGTTTGTCTCCACCTTCTGATACCCGAGACAAATGCAGGGTGCTGGCCCCTGGCTCTGCCACACCCTCTGGAAGAAACCATCCCTTGCAGATGGAAGGAGGGAGAGGTTGTTGTCCCTCAGCATCAATCTCCTGGGAGATGCCCCATCCTGCAGTCACAGCAGATCCAGCAGCTGTCCAGAGGCAGGCTGGCAAGTGACCTTTGGTTGCTAAGCTGCAGTTCTGCTTCCATACATTTATGTAAATAACGGAGGAGAAAAACCTGTACTTCGTCCAAATGGCAGAGGAGCTGGCTGGCCTGCTCCTCACTGCTTGCTTGGTAGGTGACTGTCCCCAGCATGATTGAAGAGGAGAGCACAAATTGAATTTCCAAAGTGCATCTGGTACAATTAGGCAGAAATGTGAAGTGAATCCATCTCTGTTTCCGCTGATCCGAAAACGATGACCTTTTGATTTCAGATAAGTGGCTGCTGTGGCACCCAGCCAGGATTCAATGGTGTTTTCTGAGACTGTGTGTGACTCATTAAACCATTTACACTGCAGTTAAACACACCAAAAAAAAAAAAGAGACCCAGGTGGGAAAAAAAAACCTGCTTGGAACCTCAAACCTGCTTGAACTGCACCTGAGTCTCACAGCTGGAGGAATTTCCATGCCTGGGTGCAGCTGACCAGGATCCACCTGGTTTGAACAGCAAGGAGCACTGGTGAACAGGGAATTTTCTAACACAGGGAAATCCCTTGGTGCCTGTGTTTTGTGCAAAATCCAGTGGGAGAGGCTGCTTAGCTGCCTGCACAGGAGGCTGAGAAGGAGCAATCACTCGAGGCTGGGAATGTGTGTGAGACTCAGCTAAGGGCAACAACTTAATGAGGCTTCAAAAATCATCAGAGACATTTCTAGGAAGAGGACCTGCAAGGGGAAACCACCTGTAGTGCCAGTCCCAGAGAGAGGAGGTCCTGGAATGAGCATGTGGCAGCAAGTTACGTAGATTCAGTTTAAATCTTGGTTAATCAAGATAATTTCCCTGGCTAAGAAGGTTACTTTGCTGAGGCCAAAAGTGCTAGATTCAATATCCCCTCCTGCTTCTCAGAAACCTCACATTTACTCTCATCCAGAGCCTTGGGATAACAGAAATTGCAAACCCACAGAAATGACTGTTCGTGTAGATTTATAGTTTGCTGTGGATCTTTCACTTGCTATGGGCTTTATTACGTCAAATGTGGTTTTCCTGCACCACAAGTGTTCCTGTTGCAACAAGCAGGTTCACTTTCTCCTGGCTGACTTTAATTGCCCAGTAAAGGATCAAAAACCTGGAGGTGCCAAACGAATGGAAAGGAGATTTCTTTCAGGTTGCTTAGAAAGGCCAGAGCTGAGCATTGCTCAGAGCTGTGTTTGAGAGTGTGGGTAAAGAAGTGAGTTTGTAGGGACTGGAGAGACTTTCTCTTCTCCTCCATAGAAGAGATTTTGTGCTGGCACTGACCCAGAACCACTGTCTGCCCTTGGCTTGGGAAGCAGCAACCTCCTGCCTCAGCTGCCCTCTCTGCAGGGCTCTCTGGTGTGGGCTCTCCTGGAGTGGCCAGCTGGAACAGAATTACTGCAACTAGGGTTAAATTTGTGCCACAAAATATTAAAGGAAAGTGCTCAATTTCTATCTTACACAGTACCTGGTTTTCTTTGATCATTATCTATTATTTGGATTGGTCACAGCTGATGTCAGGCACATTTTCTGTTTCACAGTGTTTCAGTGTCTCCACATTTAGAAACTTGACTATGAGCCCATCCATCCATAATTATTAATGGAAAGTTAGAAACTCAAAATTTCTGTAACAGAAATGTCATGGACAAGAGAAAGATCTGAAAATATTTACACCCTTAAAATGAAATAATGATATTTTAGGCTGCTGCTTTCTTCCCATTAAAAACTCACAAGAGACACGCTTCTAAAATGAGGAGGAGGTGTTTGGTATAAATTAAATATCACAATTTTATGGAAACAACTTGTCTGTATTTCTGTTCTCAGAAATGTTTTTGTTACTTAGCACTCAATAGATCCAGTGTATTTGCCTCAAGTCCTGGTATTTGTCCAGTGAAGGAGATGGAAACCTTTGATTACCCTTGCACGTTCGATACTGAATGTCCAGGGCTGAAAAAATGCTGCAGCTCATCCAAAGGAGCAGGCTGTGTGGATCCCATGCCAGAGGGTATGTTACTGATAAATTCAACGTTGCTTCTAATAGAAATATCCTTAATTTTCCCTCCTGAGGGTGGGAGTGGGGAGGAAAACTGTTACCATAGCTCTTCCTAAAACAAATACAGGAGTCTGCCTTGGGTGGATTTGAGGATATTCAGCTTCAGTGCTTGCACCCGTGGGTGGTGTGTGGGTGCTGTGGGTCCAGCAAACCTTCCTTGGCTCCTTCTGCTTGGCTGGCTCCTCTGCCTGTGGCATATGGCAAAGGAGGCCCTTGCTGGTGGCTGCTCCTGGGCCCCTCACATTTGCCAAGTTCCATCTTGCTTTGTTTCCTCAGAGCCTCCCTGGAGCTCTGTCGCCTTCTGTAGCACCAGACCTCAGATGACTTGGCTGTTTTATTTCCTAAGCTGCAGGGAGGACGTTCTGGTACAACGTGACAGTGCTTGTGAAAATGGATTTTAATGAATTAATCCGGGTGGATTCCCACCTTCTGAATCATTCCCGCCTTTTGCACTCCGTGGTATGTACAAAAACCAACTCCTCCCTCGTTGTGGCCATGATTCTGTTACTCAGGGGCCACTCTTTGCTCCCCTTTGTTCTGCCTGATTGATTTTTTTGGGCCCTGTTTCTGACTATTTCTGTATTTCTGATTCCTGAATGTCAGCTGCGTCCCTAAGCAATTCAAGTAACATTGATTTATCAGCTTCTTTAGCAAAATTTTCAGGTCTCTTCCAAGGGCAGTTAAAGACACACTGAAACAAAGGGGGTTTTCCTGCTTAAGCTGCTTGCTCCAGCTCTGTCTCAGTTCAGTTTTGGGCCTATGACAGACTGGGACCAGACTTCAAGACCTTCAAAGCATGATGTTTTCTGATATGGAATTTTAAGTTAAACCTTTCCAAGACAAACCTCTCTGCCATAATCTGCTGGCACTGATGGGCAGGAGAATAAAGATAACAACAGCATGAGTGTAATTCTTCCTCCTATCTGACTTCCCCTTCTCATAGCCTAAAAAACCATGAAACCCTGGTCCTGTTGCTGTGTAATAGGGAGTAGGGGCAAGGGTGCACCAAGGTTTTTATATCTTGGTTTAAAACAAGCAGTGTGAAAGTCAAGCAGTCAAGAAATGGAGAGCTGAGGTGAAGCTGTTCAATGAGCTGCTACTCAGAGTGTCCTGCTGTCAGTTCCACTGACTCCTAATGCTCAGCCCAGCAGCTCAGCCCTTCTCTCATTCCTGTCTCTCAGTTGGGATGGCTTGGTGTCTCTGGGCTCTCTCTGTGGCTCTTACTCCCACCCCTCATCCTCAGTCTATTGCTTTTCCTCTTTTTCTTTCTGTTCCCTTTGCCAGCCTTTCTGTTCCATTTAGCTGTTCAAAGTCAGCAGAGCTGGACAGTTTTATTGCAGGTGAATTGCAGAGTAATGTATTGTAATCCATTGAGACTGTGCAAAGCAGGACTTTTCCCACCTCTTCCTGGGTTACACCTTCTGCCAAAGCATTTTGAGATCAGCTCCACACCCCCCTTAGCTTGGCATTTCTGTAACATAAATGTGTTTGTGAAATGTGAATGTAAGAACTCACCTTGCATAAATACAGGCCTAAACACTACCTCTTTGCCATGGTTTCTGAATTTCTTTCTACACTCAGGCTATGACAGTAACCACTGCATAATTCACGTGCTGGGAAATGACCCGGGTGCTCCAGTGCTTGCTGTTTTCCAGCTCACTGGTGCATTGCAGCCCCTGAATGCCTCTGTGCACCACATCCAGAGTAACCGTGGGGACATCTACGCTGGGACAGTGGCCTCCCAGGTTCTCCTGGGAATGCAGCAGCCGGCTCCTCTGGCAGAGGTTTCCTCCTCCCCGAAGGCCATGGTGCAGCGTGTGTATGAAGTGATTGACACAGAAGTGCAAGGTCACATTTTTAGGGGGTTTCCTCCCTCTTCACTTGGGCTCTCGTTTATATAACCATTAATCTGCTTTCAAGGATAGCACAAAGGGTCTTGCAAACTTTGCAAGCACGGCCCTGAGCTTTCTGTTATAGGATGGAGAGTTAATGATTATTTTGGAAGGGAATGCTTCTGAACTCTCAAACTTATTTTCTCCCAGTAACATAGTTTTTCAGATGAAAAAGCAAAGATGTGCATATTTGTAGCACAATCATTAGTTGTATTAAACAGACTTTTACAAGAACTGTTTTCTTACAATATTCTGTTGCCATGTTACTTCCAGTAGCTTGCATGAAACAAATCATATTTAGTCTGTTAATTACTATAGCATATTACTACATCCTTTTAAAATGTAACATAAACATTTCAATATATTCATTTTAAATTATGTCAATCTGCTTATTGCTCTGCAGTCATCCGAACATTTTCACTCCTGAAATGCATCCATAAGCACCATTTTCAATGCTTTTTATTCTGTGTTTAATCAGCCCAGCTTTCAGTGAAATCACTGGGTAGTCCTCCTTCCTCCTGTGCTGACATCTCTGGTTTGGATGGCATCCTACAGCTGTAAGCAGGAGCTGCCCCTAACTGTCCTCTAATTCCAAACGACTGGGGTCAAAAGTGATAGGGTGATAACACCCAGAATGGCTTTAACAGCATTACTGCAGATTTACACTGGATTTATCATAGCCAGAGCCTGGTCTACACACAGTGCAGATCAGTCTTGATGCTGCTCCCAGTGTCTGTGCAAGGTGTGTTGTTCTTCCTAGATGTCAATGAATGCTCCTATGCTGAATTCAATGCTTGCCCTGAGAAAAGCAGCTGTGTAAACCTGGAGGGTTGTTACAGCTGCCACCCTCAGCAGGAACATGCCACTGTCATCCCTCACTGGCTGAGCCCAAGGAAGGAAGGTAAGACGTGTAGGTCTCACCTTGGGAAGTGCTGGGGATGTTCCTGCAGGACTCTGTGCTCCTTTGCAGGAGTCACCTGCAGGAATTTCTGGAGCGTGAGTGCCCCTTCTCCTCCTGATGGGAGAAAATGCCACATAAACCTGTTATCTACTTCTGATGGAAAGGCAGATTTCTTCTATTTCACCCTCAGCTGTCCTTACTCACCTGCCAAAACGTAAAACTTCAGACCCTAGTGCTTCTCAGAGCAAGTCACTTGTCAGTGCACCTCCCCAGCCTCTTGAGAAACAATTAATGGCATTATTTCTACAATTTTCTTTTTTCCTGTTTTGGCTGCAGCCCAGACTCAGTGGTTGTGTGATCCCACCCTGAGTTGCTGCACTGCTGCTGAGCCCTCTGCTGCAAGCAGCTGGAGTTTGGCTCTGGCTGAAATAATTCCTTGTGGTACCAGTTCAGCAAAATATACTTACAGGCCAGAGACATCAATGGGCCTGCTAATAGGCTTTAAGATAATGAGATGAATAGCTGCTTGCAGATTCGATGCTTTAGTTGGAAAACAATTTTACAATCCCTTAATCTCAAAAATTAAGATAATGTGTTACTTCATGCTTTTGTGATATGATAATACTTTTATTTTCTATTTATATTACTTCTATGGCTGCTTTTCATGTGGAAAACATGAACGGTATTATTTTGGATTTGCTTTCTTAGAAACTTTGATAATATGATTTTCCCCTAGGCATTGTAGCATCTACTCCAAGTTCAGTAGATGCTGTTAACACTGGCACTAGCTCTCCTTCTATAAGGAAATCAAGTCTCTTGTCCATAACTAACCAATCTACAGATGCTGGGTGCTGTAAGTAACCTTGGATTTTAATAAATGTTTTCTTGATTTGTGATGGGAACAAACCTCAGTAGTTTCGTGTTAAATGGGTGATCCAGCCCTTTCAGGCAAGGGTTATTACAATCCTTTTAACAACACCCTGTTCTTCTGTGGGAGGAAATAGATTTAAGTTGTTCTTTGAGAGTTCAGAGAGACAGGCTGGATGTTCTTGATCTTCACCCACAGCCTGTGATCCAAGCTGAAGCCAGAGGAATTAAACTGAGGCCCCTCTAGTACAGGGAGGGTGGCTTTGGGTGTGTTTGGCAGCCCCCTGGCTCAGAGTGCTGGAAACAATTGTGTTCTGTTGAAGCAATTTATGAAAACAACCTTTTTTCCTCAGTCTAACCATTAGCATGAAAGACTTGAAGCTGTGGCAGCAGCATGCTGTGGTCTCTGGGTTAGCACAGGGTGTGCTGCTCATCTCACCTGGCCCCAGCTCTCTCCAGCAGAGGTTCTTGTCTGGGCTCTCTCTCTGCCTTGAGCCAGCCAGACTGACTCTGCTGCAGGGCAACTCATCCTACCCAATTTAAACACCTCCTCCTCCCAGGGGAGGAATCATCCCTGAAGGGCCCTGTCCTTTCCCATTGACACGACAGTGATTGCACTGGACTGGAGTGGAATAACAAGTGCTGCATGCCACTCTCCCCCAGCCTCTGTTAGCTGGGGTTAGGTGGGGAGGTTTTCCAGGATAAATCCAGGTAACTTTTGCATGAATGAGTGCATTTTGATGATTAAAGTGACAGGAGGCAAAGCAGGTGTCAAGACACATGTAGAGTACCCAGAGTCAACTCTTCTAAATTTATTCCTGTTGCTTGCACCTGTAGCTCACTGGCTGATTAGTTATGAGACTGGAGATTTGGAGATTAGGTTGTCCAAAGGACCTGTGGCTGCCTCATGCCTGGAAGTGTTCAGGGCCAGGTTGGACAGGGCTCTGAGCAGCCTGGTCCAGTGGAAGGTGTCCCTGCCCATGGCAGGGGGTGGAACTGGATGATCTGTAAGGTTCTTTCCAGCCCAAGCTATTCTATGATTCAACAGAAGTGCATATAGTAAAAGGAAAAAAAATAGGTTAAATACTAAATCGGTCACTCTTGTGGGATGGTTCATGGATGAGGGGATCTGCTAGTGTGAGAGGGGCAGATTCTGTCCTGATGTAAAGAGAACCTTGCCCTACTGACTGTCAAAGTGCTTGTCTGTAGTGGGTTTAGAACAGCACAAGGCTTTAAAAGTGAAATGTTGCTTTTTCTGTGCTGACTCTTCCTGGGACTGCAACAGATCCCTCTGCAGTTACAAACCATCAGATCCTCAGCGTTACCAGCAACAGCTTTGAAATGTCCTGGCTTGTCAGTTCCACTCTGAACCACACCTTCCAAATCCCGGTGTCCAAGGGCAATGAAACTGTGCAAAATCTGAAGACAGAGGAAATGCACATGGTTGTGTCTCACCTGGAAGCAGGTGTCATGTATTCAGTAGAGATCAGCTATGAAAATTGTTGGAAAACCATTATCTCCCATCAAAATGTTAAAACAGGTAAAGAAACCCTTTAAAACACATACATATATATAAAATATAGTATATCTATCTTCTCCCTTCTCCTCCTTCCATCCCCACTCACTTGCAGTTCAGCAATATTCCTTTGGTCTTCACTGAAGAACATTTCCCACCTTCTTCAGTACTTTTTATCTCATCTACTGCAGCATTTATCCAGCCCAGAATATCAGGCAGCAGAACTTTGGCCTTAGTTGATAAAGCAGTGCTGGAGCTGATTAGACTATTACAGATTTCTGGCTAAGCTATAATTTTTTTTTTATTATTATTTTTTATTTTTTTTTAAATTTATTTCTTTGGTGCCTGGCACTGCTTTCTGCTGCCAGCCATCTCCCAGCAGGCCTTGTTTTTTCCTGGTCAATGGCTGTGGCCAGTGGGAAATCCAGGCAGCTGGTTTGTCAAGGGCTCAGCTGAGCTAACAAGAGTGCCCAGAGGAAGGGCAGATTCTGCTGAGTAAAGGATTAAAGAGAATTACAAGGACTGAGTAAGAAAGCTGCAGAATACCTGCCTAGTTCTGCTCAATTAACTGATGCTGGGAGCTTCCTGAGGCCCTAGTTAATCAAACATAATTTTGCTTTATCTCTAGTCTTAAATTACTTCTTAAGCCTCCATGCAAATAAAGAAATAAATCTCTCCCCCTTCTTTCGAAGAGCAGGCAGCTAACTATTTATTACT
Source organism: Hylia prasina (assembly GCA_013397195.1). Classification (NCBI taxonomy): domain Eukaryota; kingdom Metazoa; phylum Chordata; class Aves; order Passeriformes; family Sylviidae; genus Hylia; species Hylia prasina. Next base: position 9,385 of record VYXD01011422.1, on the reverse strand, counting down.
GACCACAGTGGGAATGCTGCTGTTCATGTTTATCCCTAAGAGCCTTCCCTTTGATGAGATGAGGGATGACTCCAGTTTGGGTCAGAAGGAAATTACTCCCTTTGTGGAGGGAAAGCAGGAGGCCTAGTGGTTATGAAAACAGAGGGCTGACCTTCAGACTATGAAGTTGGAGCCCTTGAGAAAAAGAAAAGTTTTCCAAGGATCAGTCCAAGGAGTAACAGCCTCGGAGTGTTTATACAGGACAAAGCAGTTAGAGTTTCCTTGGCTCTTGGTTTTGGCTCCTGTGCTCTGTGCAGGATCTGTCAGGGCTCACTACACACACAAGGGGCATGCAGAGCTTTTTGCTGTATTTTCAGTTTAAGCGTGTATTTACTATCCCCACTGCCAATATCTGGAAAATGAATAAATAAAACCTGTGGCTGGTGGGCCAGAGTTGAGCCCACGGGCAATTCACCCCTGGGTGTAACTTCAGGAGTTATGTAGGGCCAGGCCCAGGTATGTGTAAACCCACACAAAAAGTCTGTGTACACCCAGTTCTCATGCAGTTGCAATTAGACACCAAAATATCTCTTCAGACCTGATATAAGTGCATCTTCTCAATGTATCAGAAGCTTGTAGGAGCCTATTTGCTTTATTTTTTTTTATTATTATTTAATACCAAACTCTCTCAATCTTGTCCTCCTTTCTTCCATCAGCTGAGATTTTGATCCAGGTACATAATTTTTAACTGAATCCTTTCCTACTTTGTCAGTGTGTTTTAATGTTGTGTCCTACAGAGGCCAAGATATTTGATGCTACTATGAGGATTCTCAACTACAACTTCACTGATGATTTCCATAATTCCAGCAGCTCAGCATATGAAGAATTTTCAGCACTGTTACTTACAGAGGTAAAATGGTTATATCTCTGGGTAATATATGGAGGGTTTCTTCAATGTAAAATTTATTTAATCTTATAGAGTATTTTATGCCTGGATGAAATATTCCTTCAAAATCAGCATACTATTTCCTGTGACCTTTCTTTATAATTACAACAAAATTCAACTGACTAGACAGATCAAGCCCTTGGCCCTGTTAGCAACAAAACCAGTGAGAATATTCTCCTACGGAAGAGTGAAGGAATTATAAATGCAGGCATGTAACAGGGGCTTCTTTCCTTGGATCTTTAATTTGGCAATAAACTCACAGTAAATTAACTTGAGGCTTTTAAATGGATTATTGAAATGGCATTCCTGGCATTCATTTCAGCACAGCCTGCTCAATAAATGCCTTACTCCCCTCAAAGCTCTTTCTTCTTCCAGGAAAAGTATCTGGACCAGGCTTTCTTCTCCAGCCCATTCCTTGCCTACACACATGTGGCCACTGTGCACAGTCAGGTGTAATCAGCCAGAAACAAAACTTGAGTCATGAAGTCTGGTGCCAGCTCTCAGCTTCCCAAACAATGAGGAGGTTTCAGATGGAGCAATGTCCTACAGTTTTGCTGCACAGTTCCATACAGAGGAACTGGGATCTCCATCCAAAACAAGGCTTACCCAAAACAAAGGGGGACTCATAATCATGTGTGAATTTAAATGCAAGAGAAAACCCCAAAACAATAAAGGAGCTGTACATTCAAGGGCAGCACAGAAGAGGCATTTGCCCAACAGAAATTGATAGTTGAACCTCTTCACATGGTTTTATTTCCCACAGTTGCAAATTGTTCACATTTGTTGTGTAGGAAGATTTTGGTGAGTGAGTCTTCTCTGGTATTAATGCAGACCTGATCAGCTTCATTGGGTTGGGAAGAAAAAGGAGCATTGCCCACCTGTGTTGCTTCTGCCTCCTTGGCAAAATGATGTCTGTGAGCACAACATCCCCCTCTCATTTCTTCTCTCCACATTTTCTTGCCTCTCTACCCTGATGTGAGCTTAGACCAGCTAAGCAGCTTGTTTGTAGGAATCTTTCTGAGCAAGCTCTGACTGAATGGGAACAAAGCTGTGCTGATTCATGGCTCTGCTCACGCTCAAAGGCACGATTTGAGGTGTATGCAGGAACAAAAGGCTCCAACAAGGAGCAGCCTTCCAGACATGTAAGGTAAAATTGCCAGCTCCTGCACAGCTCAAGTATTGACAGCAGTGTGCCAGCTTCAGTGCTCAGAGTAATGCCATTTGTTCAGCTGAAGTGACTGCTCACTGGTTTGGTAATTAACCAGGATGGAATTGTGATGCTGCCTTGAAGCTGGGCTGTCTCAAACACTTTTTTTTTTTTTTTTTTT
>VYXD01011420.1:10704-130113 GCA_013397195.1 Hylia prasina | reverse complement strand
CCCTTTTCCCTTCCCTTCCCTTCTATTGACCTTTTTTGAAGCCTGTTTCATAAACCATATTTGTCAATGTATTTTTGAAGACTGAAAAATCACTTGGCAAAAGCCTGCAGAATCAATTTGATAACACTATGTCTCAGAATAAATCTTCTTATGTCTGTCCTGATGTATACAAATGATAATGTATTTAAAATTTTATGTTTCAACTGATAGCTCTAGATTGTACAAATTTGTGACAGTTGTTATGACACATAATTGCCTTTCACTAGTGTTCTGTATTATGGACATTAGCTTAGCTTATGCTATTACTTCATAGGTGATACCAGAGAATCTACTTTTCTAATTAACTCCTGGACTCTGAACTACAGTCATTACCTAAGCAGCAGAATGGAAACGACTGGTGACAGACAACAGTCATTTCCTGACCAGGTCCTGACTCTCCATTGCACTCCTGTTGTCGTGCTCTGCTGGAGCAAGGATATGGGAGCAGTGTCAACAGTGATGGCCTGTTCAAGTTAATTGCAGCTGCTGCAGAACAGTGTAAGGATTGAAGAGTTCAGGGAGCACTCTGTGTTTCCACTCAGAACATTATTTTTAACACAGTTTGGGAATATGCTATAAAACAGAGAAGCAAATAGAAGCTGAAAATCTCATTAAGTTTGAAAGATGGAAATGGAAACTGTCTGCTAACTCCCGAATTTTTGTGTGGCCAGAATTTCTTACTGCAAACTGGTACGGATGTTTCTATGAGATTGGATGAGCAGCTCCTGCCCCATGACTTTTTGAACAGGACAGATAAGACAAAGCATTTACAGAAGGGATTAAAAGTTTTCAACTTTCTTCAGAATCTGAAAATGGATAACTTACTAGGGAGAGTGGGAGGAAAGGAAGATCCCTTAAATTGCCAGTTGATACACTTAATACCATGGACATATTTTCTAAAGGAGGGTTAAACTTTAAAAAATTGCTTTACATTTGTACTCAATCTTTACATTGATCTCAGTGTGAAGTTTGGAATGCTCAGCAGGCATGTAGCTCTGAATTTAGTGGTCTGAATTTGAGTGCAAATGTGACATTTTTGTCCTTTATTTTTATTTCAGCTTTTGCTCCATTTGACTCCAATTTTAAAATTTATGTCCTTTCATTTCATCCATTTATGATCAGTTAGAGCTTTTAGTCCCCAACTTTAATGAAGAAGTCTTAACCCTTGGTCTGTGATGTTCATAAACATTTCTTCATCTTGTTCCATTTTTCTCACAGTACACAGCATGAGAATACAAAAATCTACAACATAGAGTCAATAATACCTAGCTGCAAACGTGATTCTTGTTTGACAATTTTTCTGAAGACTGGAGTGATATATAAATATACAGCAGTCAAATGGGATCCACAGGGACCCCTTTAAGATCTTTATGAATATTTGAAAGGGCACCTGGAGCCATGGCTACACAGGGCAATCAATTGCTATGAATTTTTATTTCCCCAAGCACTCAAAGGGAACGGCGTGATAGGTATATGTATTATCAGCAAGATTCATTTAAAGAAACATGGGCATTATTTTGATAGGACCAAGGGGGAAAAAAGCCACGATTCATAACTAATCTCCTTTAAATTGAGGTTGGCAAAGCTTATTACTTAATTATTGGAATTATTGTAAAACTGAATGATCCCTATTTTCTTAGATGATGTATAGTGTTTTTTGAATTCCAGCTGCTTCCTTAGACATTTGAAAAACAATCTCAGGAGCCTGCAGAAATGAATAATGAAAAGAAACACTTTTTTAAATAAGTAAGAATTGAAAATCAAATTAGAAGGTGGAATTTTGGAAGTGTCCTTCTTTCCTTTCTCTTTGGAGACCTCTCTTTTCATGAAACCTTCTCTTCCTTCCGAAGGAGAGCAGTTTAGACGTTTAAGCTTATTTTGACAGTCATCAAGTATTTTAAAATTGCATATTATATCAGAAACATTTAGCAACACTATTGTGTCACTGGAATGTCCATTGTCACTGTCATTTATGTACCTCTTTTGTAATAGGTTAAATCACAAGAAAAATTCTTAACCCTGTATTGAAGCTATAGAAAGAAGCATTATATCTATTTAAACTAAAGTATAGCACCATCTATTTCTGTTTGTGGGTGCTGCTTTTTTAGAGGTCTGTCCAGGTCCCAAATGTTATTCTTGACAAAGCCCAAGTTCAAATGGTGCAGAGCTAACTGCAGTAAGAAAATTTTAAAAAGGAGTAGATGTATTGCAGAGGTACAATACTGTACATTTGGCATAGAAATGAAAACTGTGGTTTGCTTGTGTGGGTACTCAACCAAATGCACGATCATAAAAGTGGTGTGTAGGCACCTTGCTTCTTTGAGATCTTAAATTCATTCTCAGAAATACAACTATTAAATCTTCCATGACATGACTGGCTCCTGAAATTATTTGTAGAAGAATTTGAAGGATTTGAGACAGAAGATGTCACTGTTATTTTAAGTTATTCTAAGACACATGCTCCTTAGTTTTGGCATTTTTCAGTTAGATCAAACTTTTAGGAAGGATAAAATCCAAACCAGGTTGCTATTGTGTAAGTTGCAAATAGTATAAAATAGTCGGTAAATTCTAGGAAGCCAGTAGGCAGGGATTTATACATGAAATAAAATATTTGCTTGGTGATTATTCAGGGTCCTCAGGGCATAAACTTTTTTTCTGAAAAATCAATCTGAGAGAGAACTGTTTTCTCTTTACAGTATTTCATATCCAGAGGCTGCTGGCCATAAAAGGTGTTGAATCCATTACAAGCTTGCAGGATTTCTGAAAATCATGTCACAGATGAGTTTCTTGCCATTTCATCAGATCAATTCTGTAAGTACTAGTTCCGTAGAAGTAATTTTTTTAACGCCTAAAGCTAAAATACAGCTAATATATACACAGATAAGTGATCTTTGTTTAATGGGAGAAGAAGATTTGGTGGTTATTTCTAAATATTGTGTAGTGAGGTGTCAGCTCAAGCTATTTTTCATCTACAGGTAGTCATTGAAATATTGTTGACCTATGTACACATGAAAATCATGTTCAATACTCAGATATATATGACCAACTCAGAAGTGCTCCTGATTAAGTAATAAATGAACTCAAAGAACCTCAATATCAACTACAGAAACTTTTGAACACCTATTCTCCTCCCCCTGTAAGCAACACAGTAATTTAAACAGGAAATTGGCTACCAACCTTGCTACTTGAATCTCTCTATGCTCTTCTCCTAACTGTAGTTGACAACTGTATCTCCTTGTTATTTTCAAATTCTCGTTTTCTGCTTCCTATTCTACATTTAGCCTGTTATTAGAAACATGTTTAACCCTCCATTTTCAATTACATTGATATATACTAATGATTCAAATTGCCATATTGCAATTACACTAGGTGGGCAGAATTTCCCTTCATGTCTTCAAATAAATCTTATGCTATAGAGCTGAACAAGGAATTTTCTTCATTTCAGTGTATGTAGGGGACTGCTACAGGTAACAGTGGTTTATGCGTATTGTTCTCTGAGGCTATATGTGTATAAGATTCAGGCCTTAGGACAGTTTCTCAGTTAAGGACATGAAAGGAGAAGGGTGTTAAGATGATTAGCATAAACAGAACAAGTAAAAACAGTGATAAAATGTCAAAAATTTTGAAAGTCTGAACATTGGCAAAAAACATGGTCGTGGAGGTCTCATAATTTCAAGTACTCAGAACTAGCCCATGGGCCCATAGACTAAAAGCAGACTTAAGATTTTTCTGCCATGTAATACTGATAGCAAGACTGGAGACATCTTTCCAGTGTCCTTTATCTCAATGTTTTTGCTTTAGGCCCTTAGTTCTAGTATCATGCAAGATGCCACTGATCTGCTAACCTTTCATTATTCTCAGCATTTAACCAGTTTCCTGATCCCTTCATTGCTCTGTCTTTTCTGATAGAAGTTTTCTTAATCCCCTCTTCCAAATGAGAACATGAACAATAGGAGGATTTGACTAAAAGGTTCCCTGTGATAAAATAATACTTGAATAGAGCAGAGTTTTTTCTTAATTTAAAATACCAATAGAATACAAAACAATAGAGTAAAGGCACTGGAGTGACATCTTCACTACCTAAAGTCAAATCCACTGACACCTTAGAAACAAGAAATATCTAAAGTAAATATATCTGAAGTTTTCCTGGATCATACTAAAATCTGTGGTTTGCTGTAACTGACAAAGAAACTTAGACAAAAAGAGTCACAAGGATAAAAACCCACAGTGGTACAGGTGAGTGATCAGTCCTCCTTGTAAGTATGATGCTCTGGCTTGAGGTAAACATGCCGAAATTTCATGAGTTGAATTCTCATACCCAAGTGCATGTATACTAATAGAAAATTACTACATGGTCTGGTTCCTCTTTAAAAAAAATTCCATTTTTATAATTGCGATGTAGCTTCATTTGGTGAAGGCAGTTATCTGAAAGCCACAGTAAAATCCTTGTTTTGGGACTGTAATAACACTGCTTCTTCATTTAAGACAAAGGATCTTTGCTATACACTTGTGTAATTAAGGAAATCAGTAAATAAGATCCACCTGTCTTAACAACAAGCATTCTAGAAGCAGCTAGTTTAAGAGCTGCAACACAGCCAAGAGGCTTAAAGCAAAACCAATAAATTTAAATAAATTTGCAATCCAGAGAATACAGAGAAGAATAAATTCCACCTTATTTTCAGGGAGAACTTCCTCAAAACTGGGTAGGAATGCAGTGTACCTGCTAGTTATACAGGTGGATTGTTTTTTATACACAAGTGGATAATGTAGCACATCTTGCCAAAACACAGAGGGGCTTTTCATTAGATATTCCCTTGCTCATCAAGTGGACATGTCCTATCTTTTTGTTAGACTAAACATAGAGAAATGTTACACTGATATGGATGTGGTGTAGTCCTGACTGGCAGGAAGATAAAGATCCTCGGATTTCTGTTTGTTTTGAGTCTGCATTTGTTTCTTTCCTGCATTTGAAGGTTCCTGAGAGTGTGTCTGGTCTTTCAAGGCCTTAAAAATCCCTCTCCTGCAAATCACCACTCTTTTTATCCCGTGAAGTTTTTTGCTCAGGCTTCAAGATTGTTTTCATTGTCCTCTTTTTCTCTAAAACAGTTAATGGGAATCTCTATGCGATCTGACTGTTAATAACCTCTCTGGAGTAAAGAGAGGAAAGAAAGAATTTGTTTGCCCTGTTCAGTAGCCATCTTCTACCTCTGAGATCGTTCTGGTAAAGCAGACAATCTTCTGCTGTCAGGTCTGTGCATTCCTCATAATTCCCTCCTGGTTTTTGTCTTAAAAAAGGAGTAGCAGAGAAATAGTACTGCACCAGTCAGGTGCAAATGTCAGGAAGGATCTGCACCAAACATATGTGTAAGCTCCATAGAGACAAACTCTGCAGTTCAGGAGTGTGTCTGTGTGTATGTATACACCCACACATATAATATTTACGCACACAAAAAGATAGGATGGCAGAAATGAAGAGTGAGAAACAGGGAAAACCCCTCAGGATCTGCACACAATAAACACAATACATCACTAACTTCTTTATATATCCCAGCAACAGCAGCCAAGTCACTACACTGACACTATACTATACAAACTATAACTATACTATATACTATAACCATGCTATACTAAACTATACAAGATTTAGATAATCATTACCACAAGCTATGTTTTTGGGGATTTTTCTTTTTCTAGTCCACAAAATAATGGTATTTTTGGTGTATGTATTAACACTTTTACTATATCAGCTATTTTTTATTTATAATTATTCTCTAATAAATGATTTATTCTAAGAGGAAATATTTTGCTCTGCTACAAACCATTCATTTCCATGTACAAAAGTTGACAATCTACAGAAATAATTTACGAGTCTAATGCAAGTTCTGGATTTGTTTCCTCTTCTCTACTCCCCTGCCCTGTTTCTGTCTTATTTACAAGCATTTTTCTTGAATTAATAAATAAACAATAGCTGAAATCTTTCATATTAATTACCATAAAATGGCATTTGTTGTAGCAATATTTAGCAAAGCAATCTGTTGTGGAGGATTAACACTGAAACTAAGATGTGAGTAAATACACAGTAATTGAAACCAAATTCACTAACTACATATAGGATCAGGCTTTTAGATAAAGGTCTTGCATTTAATACAAGATAGTATAACCTTGTTGTGTGGACTGTGATAAATTGCTTAGTGCATGTCTGCTGGGACATGAGACGACAAGATATTATTCTTAACCCCAGAACTGTCAAACATGATTATTTCCACAGAAGCTTGACAGCATTGGAAGTGATAAAAAGAAGCCCCTGTAGGGAAGAGGGCAGGAAGGAGACTAGAGGAACATTCTGCAGGTGTTTTTCATTGAATCATAGAATTGTTAAAGTTGGAAAGGACCTATTGAGATCATCAAGTCCAGCTGTTAACACAACACTGCCAAGTCTGTCACTAAAACCATGTCCCTAAATGTCCCATCTACATGCATTTTGAATACCTCCAGGGATTTTGATTCAACCACTTCCCTGGGCACCTGGTTCTAATGTCTGATTACCTTTTAGGTGTAGAAATTTTTCTTAAAACCTCCCCAGTGCAACTTGAAGGCATTTCCTCTTATCACATAGCATGTTATTCGGGAGAAGAGACAAACCCCCACCTCACTACAACCTCCTTCAGGTAACTGTAGAAAGTGATTATGTCCCCCTGAGCCTCCTTTCCTCCAAGCTAAAGAACTCCATCTTTCTCAGCTTCTCCTCATCAGGCACGTGCTCCTGATCCTTCACCAGCTTCATTGTCCTCTGGACACCTCATTGTCTTTCTTGTAGCAACAGACACAAAACTGACCACAGGATTTGAGGCGTGGCTTCACCAGTGCTGAATACAGAGGGACCAAACACTGTTCTGGCCACACTTACTGAAAAGAACCAGGATGCCTTTGGCCTTCTTGGGCCCACCTGGGCCCACTGCTGGCTCATGTTCAGCCCTGTCAACCAGCATCCCCAGATCCTTTTCTGCAGGACAGCTTTCCAGCTACTCTGCCTCCAGCCTGTTGAACTGCATGGGGTCATTATGACCCAAGAACCAGGCACTTTGCCTTGTTGAAACACATGCAATTGACCTCAGCCCATTGGTCCAGCCTGTCCAAATTCCTCTTTTGAGCCTTTCTACCCTCCAAGCAGACCAACACTCCGACCCAGTTTGCAAACTTACTGCAGGTATCCTTGATCCCCTGGTCCAGATCCTTCATAAAGATACTGAGCTAGGGTTACTCCAACAGTGAGACGTGGGTACGCAACTTGTATGGGTGACTGTTGTCAGAAGTGGAGAAGCCTTCATTTCTGTGGGACAATTCACAGGCAGTTCTGTGGTTTCTAGCACATAAAAAACCCTTGCAATCTTTGCTGCTGCATGAATCTTTATCTCCTAATTCCATTGGGACATATTCTTGTTGAAAAGAATGCAGAGCCTATAATAATAATGGTTTGTTTTGTTCTGGGGTATTTTTGCTCATGGAAAACAAATTTAGGAAGATGGTATTGGTTACAGAAAGTGGTTTTCATATCCATACCTGCAAAAGTGGAGAAAGAAGTAGTTAATTCATAGCAGAGCTAATACAAGCTCTTACATATAGACCACTTGTGACCTCAAGAGATTTGTCACTGCCAAACACCATGTCTGTGAGGTCCTTGTGGTGGAGCTTGTCTTACAGTGGCTGCAATTGCTCATGTGGAAACTGGGTGCACTGCTTTGCTCCTTGTGTTGAATATCAAGCAGGCTTTTCAGGAGCTTTCTGCCCAGGCTGGCAAAGGGGTGCTTGTGGGCTGCTGGGAGAACTGGGAGTGTCCAGTTGCCAAGTTCTTGGAGGGGATGGGGTGGATGGAGAGTGGTGACAGTGTAGTCTCAGCCCCAGTGGCTACAACAAACTTCGACCTTGAAGGACTTTGACGTTGTTTCTGTGTCACATATGGCCAGAAATGTACAAAATGTTATGGGGAGAGCATGCACAGGCCATGTCTCTACTAGGCTGGCTCAGCACATTTAAAGTAATAATGGAGGGTGTCTGCTTGTTATGATCCACCCCTGAAGACAAGAGTAACCCAGGTTCTTGTAAATAGATCCCTTGGGGTGGAAGAGAGTGAAACAACACAGAAGTTGTTTCAGTGTTTACAAATACATCAGTGTCAATAAATAAATAAATAAATAAATAAATAGATAAATAAATAAATAAATGTAGGTTTTATTTTAGAACAATTTGATTGCAATGCAAACCAGGTATGAGACCTTTATTGGGTTTTATTTTTAGGCCTACGTGTGAATGTGAATGTCCTGATGTCTGGTGTGAATGCAATCTTCCCAGGGAGGACAATTGGCATGATTAAAAGCACTATCCTGCCTCCTCAGGGCCTGCTTTTTATCTGCCTCTAAGCCTGGCTTGTGTCACTCCCTCTGTCTTATGCACATCAGAGGTTTCCCACCACACCCCCAAAATCTCACCTCCTCCCTCCTGGAGAAAATTTGAAATTTCTGGTTTTAGAAATATTAAGTCTCCTGGAAAGTCAATGCCAACATTTTACCATGTGCTCTTCTGGCCTTATTCATTGTGTTTATATCAAGAAATCTAGTTTCTATACGGCTCTTTTCTTCTTGTTGGAATTTTGTTGGCTGTTGTAATTGTGAGGAAAATGAAAGGTCACTCAGGACTTCTGTAATGTGTGCCAAAGTACAGCAGAAATTTAAGTTCCCTATTTAGTGAAACTCAGTGAAGGCTTTAACAGAGCAGCAAGCAGCAAAAGGACCTTTAGAAGCTTACAAAAAGGCTAGGAAAGGGCTGTTAATTAGGGCTTTATCAAGTAGTACAGAAATAAAAGTATATGAGCCTGAATATTAGCAATTGAAACTTTTTTTGAAAAACCATTCTTTGAAACTAGTTCAAGATGAGTAAAAGGGAAGTGAGCCACCCATAGGATGCCTGTCTCAGCTTTATTGTCACACTAGGAGATAAGAATTATCCAAGTCTACATTTAGCTCTGAGAAGCATTAGGGATTAGTGAAAATTTTGGCTAATTTTTTTTGCTTTTCAGAAGCAATTCAACACCAATAAATTACTTGACTGTCTTGATGCAGCTACCTGCCATTACATAAAAATGGTCTAGTAAAAATTTTTGTTGTCAATTAATTAAAATATAGAGAGAAATCAAACTTCCTCAAGATTGAATGATTTCCAGTTGCTAGATATTTGAGAAAGCACTTCTCTCTAATACTGCTAAATAAAGATTTCTTTTATTTTTGATGTGCAAGAATTACAGTAAAATTGAGCTATATTGTTCTTTTTCCTCTAGGGCTTCCCAGCGGATAGAACAACACAAACACTGTTGTAAAATAGTATTAAGAATAAATGAGATAAAAGGAATAAACCCAACATGACTTAGAGGAAAACCTGTGGGGAAAAAGTAAAGATGCAGTGGAAGTGCTATGACTATGAGTTGGTGAAGGGGGTCCCAGGTAACTTCTTTTATACTGCATCCCTGCTCTGGTCCAGAGAAGTCTGTCTGTACAAGAGAAGTGGAGTCTGAGGAGAAATACAACCAATAAAGGAGAAGATATGCATGAAGAATACAGCCACAGTAATACATCAGGAAACATATTTAAATAGTGATATTTCAGTTTTTGGTGGAAAGATTAAGTTAAACTTTGATAAGGAAAGGCTTATAGTAATTTTTATGCATTTATATGTTAGTGTTTGCCATGAAGAATGCAATATAACATCTTTATTTCCCCTGTTCTTTTAATACTGAGTTTTCCAGGCTGATTATGTCTCTTTAGCTTTAGATAGAGATACCCTGCCTGAAGAAATCTCTGCCTTTGCCTTCTACAGTACCCCTAATTTTACTGGCTAATTTTAAAAAGTTTGATTTTTTTTCCTGGAGAAATGGGAAATTTTTGAGGAAGATACATTGTTCTTGATTTTAGAGTTCAAGCAACAACGAATCCATTAGATTGAATAGGTTCCTTCATTGCAAAAACATAACTCAGCAAAAAAGTCATGCTCTGTTTCCTAGCTTTGATGGGACCAAGTTTAATGCATGTCTAGCTTTAGCTTTTCTTCCACATACATGTGGAATTATGCTTGTGTGGTTCTTGCACAAGATGACGTAGACCCCTGCAAGTGTAGACAATCCCTAAATACACCCATATTCCCTTCACTTGGAAGGAAGTCTAGCTGTCTATTTACTCTTCCAAGAAAATAAATATTTTTTCAGCTTTGTTTTAAACAGCTCTTCAACTGAGAATCTGGGAAACATAAAAATATAATTTGACATTACACTTGATTTGGGTTTTTGTTTTTCTGGAGGAAAGGCACCTTTCAATTTCTTTTAATGAGAACTGATATATCAAATAAGGAATTTTAAAGATTTCTTAACTATTATATGTTACCAACATGTGCAATGTATATATACAATTATTTAATTAATCTTGAGGACTATGAGTATTATCATTAATATGATGGCTAAAACATTTAATGATGTATGTACTTTCAGGCTAATTTAGATGCAGAAAATATTTATCATGATTAGGACATGAATTTCTGTGGATCTTAGCTTTATTTGTGGTGTACTTTACAGTGAATGGAGCAAATTATTCTGTGCAACCTTTTTTTGTTGTCGTGCATTTTTTTACATCACAATAATTGCTGAACTATATCGTTCAGATTGCAGAAAGCGTAGCTGATTCAAATAGTCTTAATACTTTGCAAAATATTTTTACCTCATCATATTTATCTATTTCCAAATGTTATATTTTAATAGTATATTGTAGAAATTTAACCAGGAAATTTTGATTCTTGGGATGTAGAGTCCACCAACCCATAGAATGAAATGCAGGGATAAAAGGACAACTGTCACTGCTATGAAATTTGGGTCAGCTAATGTGTAGCTGAACAAAAATGAAATGTATCAGCAATACTGAGACACTGAGTGCTTTCCCTAAAATTCAATTAGTTTCACTTTTCATTTGAAAATTGAAATATAATTTCATTAAAATTATCCTGCTTGGGGAAAAAGCAAAGGAGCAGAGAAATCTCTCAAGCACCTTCATTTATGCTACAATGATACACTGGTTCAAGATGGCTGCTTTTATTGCAGCTTTCTGTTTTATTGTTTGAATCCCTCATTGCTCTGGAAAGGATTGCAACATAAATCCTATGAAAGTTGGCAGCAAATAGAAATCTGGAGTGCCAAATTTAGAGTTGTGTGTATGGATCATGCACTTCAGATTCATTTTGACTTTAAGAATTAGCAATACCAACAATGATATTGTAGTCTTTAAAAGTTCAGGACAGGGTAAGAGCTAAGCTTCTGGATCCATTAAACTTTAGAAGGTGAGAACCAGATCTGTTCAGATCCAGATTTGACTTTTAGATTTTTTTAGAGATGTCAAAAACTCAAGCTCAGATGTAAAGGAGTCTTTGACAATGGTCTGAAGGTTATCTTCCTTATCCTTCTTTCACTCGCTCTTGCAGTTTTTCACCCTTTTTCTCTCTTGCTTTTTCCTACTCAGACTTACTTGTTGTAAGTATTCCTGGATTCAAATGGAAGAGTGTGACACAAAATATACAGATATTTTGCCAAAATTTTGAAAGAGTGGAGGGAAATTATCTCTGCTGCATGATGTGATGAAGATGCAAGATGGCTGCAAGAAATTAAGTTAATGAAGATCAAAGGAGCAACACGATGTCATATGCTTTACATAAAATCAATGTTGTAAAAATAACTTGGTATCTTTATTGTAGGAACTCAAATAACTTGATGATGAAACACTGATGATAACAAACTGTTATTACACATGCTTCTGCTATTATTAGCATTGCATAACACTCTTGATTTAGAAAACTGAATCATACAGTACCACAGAGTCACACAGACGTTAATGGACTAAAAAAATATTAAAAACATTTTTTGGAATGTATTCTGGGAAAGATATACTCCATCTAATCACTGTTCATTGGATTTGCATGAGGAACTCTTTAGGAACAGTTTGTGTAATAAATGTTTTTAAAATCTGAGAGTTTTCATTTTTGGAGGAGCAACACTGCTGTAGAAGTTTGCATTTTAAAATCTATCATTTGAAGAGTTAGAGGGTTTTATCTTCAGAAAACGTTTTGAAGTCTGATCATCAACCATCCAGCTTCTGAAACAAATGTAGCATTTGCTTGATGCCATTGAATAATGGCTTCCTTTGAGCTTCTCAGTGACAATATTTTTAATGATTTTGCTCCTGCTTTTTGTCCTCTATGGAAAATTTCAAAAGTGGACTGCCTTCTCTATGAAAGTTTCAAAGCTTTGAAGGGAAAGGTAATTTGAAGGTTGACTTAATAAAAAGCATGAAAGCATCTGACAAAATGTCCAAGATGAAGGAAACAGCTGCAACTTCAAAAGCGAAGCTAAAAAGCTTCAATGTACATGAAGAGCAAAAAGGTTCCCTTAATCTGTCATAAAACATCTTTTGTAGCAGAAAGCAATAAGAAGAAGACTGAGAACTAAGCATTACCACAGAGTATACTCATATTTCCGAGTCACTGGAAGCTTGCTGCAATTAGACTGAAAAAACTTGTCTTTGGGCAGCCACACTGTCCAATAGATGGAGGTTAAAATAAGCAACAAGCAAGCCAAAACACACACACACATTGAGAAAAAACAAGTAATGTCAAAGACAAATTGTGTTTTACTCAAGCTTTGTATTCTTACCTATCCTGTTCAAGAATAGTTAAGATAGTTCAGTGTGAAATAAAGACAACAAATTTACTTGATTCTCTGAATATCCAGTCAAAATGACTACTTGGTTATAAAAAGACTACTTAAAAATTGACCAGGTGTTAGAAGAAATGGTGAATTAAAAAGAAAATGGAGAAAGAGAATTTGAAAAGGAAGTATAAAACTAGCCTGACTGGAATAGTTCTCAACAAAGTTATAATGTTTGAAGTCTTTACTAAAAGCTATAGAAAAGTGCTACTATTAAATGTGCTAGTGAACACTTGATCAACAAGTGAATTTATTAAATGTCAACTGTGATTTCAGGTAATTCCCATATCATGATTAATTCAGCTATTAATTCAAGTAAATTAACTTTTGAAGCAAAGCCCAGACTGTTGTTCATGTCCAACTGGTTGTTTTGCAAACAACACAGAATTGTCTTTCTCATCTTGTGATGTAATGATATACCACTTGCATTGAACATCTTGGTCTACAGAGAACATTCTGCTGAATGTTATTGAGTCTATTTGTACCATCATATCTCACTAGTTATTTTTAAAATAAGTAATTAAAATAATTTTATAAAATGAACTTTTTTTTTTTTTTTTTACTTCAACTAGAGCTTCTTCATTAACCTCCTGCTATCCTAATTTTTTTTCTGTAGCCTTCTAGCAATATTACTTTCATTTTTTGGTGGTGCCCTGTACATATGTTGTGAGATTTAATGTATTAGAAGTTCATGTAATGAAGCTGTGATTGAATATCAAAATTTGAAGCCAAATGGCAAACTGAGTTCTTTGTAACTCGCCTGAGACAAGTGGGTGAATGCTTTATTTATTAATGCAGGTACAGAATTTTGCTTTGTGGAGCTATTTATGGGCATTTTTTCAACTCCTAGCAGGGGTGCAGATACTCATAAACCCATCAATTAGTGCACCAGCAAGACCTTGGTGACTTTGCAAAACTAATTTTGTAAGGAGGTATGTGCTCAGAGTTTCCAAGGAAGAGTCCTCTTATAAACAATTTAATGTACAGCTTAAATGTAGCCAGGAAAAGAGAAAACCAGGAGTAATTACAAAACTCAAATGGCATTTTTGTACTACCAAATGAGATAATAGATTCTAAAAATGTCTTTCAGTTTTATTGACTATTTTTGGTTAATGGCTTGACAATGGAATAGGGTGGAATGGGGTGTAGCCTCATAAAATGAGCTGATGATTCTCTTGTGGGATGAGCTGCACTTAACTTTGAAGGTCAGTTTGAGAACATAGTAGAAGAAAACAAGTTTCTTAGTTACACACCTAATTCCCCGATTCATGTAAGTATCCTATTCCAGATGGTTTGTTGTTCTCAAGTGAGAGAAAAGACAAATTCCTGATATTTCTTTAACTTTTCTGACCACAATGGTATATGTTCTCCAGCTCTCAAATGTGTAGAAATATTTGTAATTTAGATTATGTCAGATACTGGATGAGTAAGCTTTTAGAGACATACATTTTTTATGGAATTATAAAATGTTATTAATGATCATTTTAGATATATATTTAGGTTTCTCCTTCATCCTTAAAATGAATGTTAAAGTGCTTCAGTTTAGTAAATCTATATCCGATGACTTCTTTTTCTTCCTCTTCACTTTAGTTATGTTACCATAATGGATTATTTTCTTTTTAATATTGTAAATTTGACTGCAGTGGAACAAATGCTACATCATAGTCATACCTTCAAGAAAAACTTCCCTGAAAATTAATGGGAGACAATGCTTCAGAGTAGGGAATGTAATCTGATATTTTAGGAAACCTTTTAGTATAAATAATTTGAATGTATAGTCATGCACATCATTGTGGCAAACTGAGGAAAGGGTGCAATCCGAAATAATTTTCTATAGTCCATAAATTTTAATAGTGCTGAAACCAAGTGCCATAGAGAAGATGAAGAATCTAAGCAAAAGATGCAAGAAAAAGAGTAGTCAGGATGCACATATTAGGGAGACAGAGAAATGAAGGGAAATTGATCACACTTTATTATTATCCACATAAAATAAAAAGTGATTGGAACACTCTGCTCCATTTATCATGCA
Source organism: Hylia prasina (assembly GCA_013397195.1). Taxonomy (NCBI): domain Eukaryota; kingdom Metazoa; phylum Chordata; class Aves; order Passeriformes; family Sylviidae; genus Hylia; species Hylia prasina. The sequence continues at coordinate 115,255 of VYXD01011420.1, read as the reverse complement.
CTAAATCTGTAGGCAGGATTTTGCTAAAAATCTTGTACTTATTCTCTGATGAGAGGGTTTAAGTTTAAATTATCAGGTCAATAGTTTTGCAGCATTAAATTTGCCTTCAGCTAAATTAAACAAGTTATATTTTCAATTTCATTTAGAAGGTAAGGATAGAAAGTCTATAGATACAAATGGCAGGAATATACCTGGAGGCTCTAAGGACCAATTCAAATAGGTTAGCCCTAAAGTGGATTTTTTATTACATTACTCCCATGAGAATGTTCAGTAAAAGCTATGTCTCTAGTATATGCTAGGAAAGTGAACGACACATAATTTCAATTTTTGCATGTGAAGAAGATGAATGAATAATACTATTAGTCTACAGAGAAAATATATACCTGAAAGAGACAAGGGATAGCAAAAAAAAAAAATTTGATCTCCTTGAAAACTATTCATACCATTAAATGTGTATTTATGTTATTAATGTGTTTGTTAAGAACAGTTGGATGATCTCATGAAGCACTGAGGTAAGATCTGAATGGGCCAGTCCAAACTGAGGAAGAAAGCAAAGAAATTGTTAAGGCTTAAGTATAAAGAATATAGAGAGCAATCTACAATAACAGCCTCTCTTTACACTGTGTGATCAGAGATGCAGGTAAGAGAAGGTTCTCTAATCAGGTTTTGCAGTCACTGCCAAGTCTTAGGTTTTTCCAGGAGCCTTTAGCCTTTGAGGGTATGCATCCCAAAGCATGTGAACCAGGTGTGATATTTTTTGAAATAACATTCAGAACTTCCCTTATGGATATTGATATTATGGATTTAGGCTTAAAAAAACCAAAAATCTGTAAATTTCTGAGAAATTCATCAAAATTCTAAGCATTTTGTTCACTATGCTGGTTTAAATTCTAACCAGGCAGAAACACCAATTCATGTAATGGTTTCATGTTTGCCGAATTCTGTTTGCTAATTTAGTGTAGTGGTTTAAGTATCTTTTCTGCTGTGAGACAGGATTAGGAGAAAAAGGCGAGCAGGACCAAACTTAAAGGTACAAACATTTATTAACACACACTGAAAGAAGAAAAATGAGAATCAAAATGAAACTTTCAAAACACTCCTACCCCACAAACTGTTCACTTTCCCACAAACAACATGAAGAGAAAAAACTATGATTTTTAGTCAGTTTCACTATTTAAAAAAATAAGCTTTCATCAGTTCTTTAGGAGAGGAGTCTCTTAGAACTTCCATGGAATTTCCCCACTGATAACATAGAACAGTTCTCTTGTGGATCTTAACTCTCACAGAAACAGCCGCCCGGGAAACCTGCTTCTATGAAGTCCCTCCCATTAGCAGTTTCCCAAGCTGCTTATTGGTCATGGACTCAAGCATACCAGGGTGGCATTTTTAAAGATAAACAGTTCAAACACAAAGAATTTCTTCATCTCATAGGAGAGAGATCTCTTCTCACTTCTTCACTGGTGCAGAGGGCTTCTTATCTCATTTCTCTCTGTTCAAACATCGCATGGGATCACAGCTACTAATTTCAATATTCACTCCGTTCATCACAAATACCTTAAGTTCACAAAGATGAATAATCATCTCCCCAAAATGCATATTTTCCCACTGCTTAAAGGGGATCCCAATATATTACAGTTCATTACCACAGCTCATAAAAGAAGTCCAGCCTAAATTGACAGCTCCTTAATCCCTTATCCCAATTAGGACTTAAATCGCTCACACTGACTTCCGTCTCACTCTGTCCCTTTCCTCTTACTCATGGAAGGGTTAGGGCTCTGGAAGTTTCATGTGTGCCAAGACAGAGTTAATATCTTGCCCAAGGCCTGTGGCGGTCATGTAATCTCTGCCGGGGGCCAGTGTCTCAGGCTGAGGGATCCCAGAGCGACCGGGCTTCTCCCCCTCCTTTTCCTCTCGGCCCGGGAGTCACCAGAGAGGAGGGCGGCCCCCTGTCCCCCTGTCTCATGGGGGGGGCCCAACCAGTGGCAGAAGCAGAGCCCGGCCGGGCCAGGGCAGGCCCCGGGAGGGGCCCGCGGCGGAGCGGGGCCAGCCCTGCCGTGCCCGGAGCTGCTGTCAGGGGCTCGGCAGAGATAAGCAGCAGCCTCCCCTCCCCCTCGCTGGCAGCTGCCCATCGGCACGGCCAGGCTCAGCCGGCTCTCCCCGGCAGGTGGGAACGGCAGGAGCCTAGCCAGCCCGGGCCGCTCCTCAGAGCAGCTCCAGGAAGGTCGGTGTTACCTGCTGGTAAGCCAGAAGGGTAAAAGCTTCCCGCCCGCCTGATTTTTAAGCCTGTGTGTCCCAGAGGTGTATCCCTACTTTAATTGGCCAATCCGGCCATCAGTCTTAAAGCCAGCCGCTACTTGGTTTTCATCATCTTCACTAAACCAACCCATTCATCTGATTCACGTGTATGTGTGATTAACTACTTCGATAATGAGAATCAGCCATTCAAATGCAATTTTTTCAGGATACTGAGCAACAAAGCTGGATATTTGCATCACTTTCCCTGCGCAAAGACCTATTGCTTATTATACTGATGCTTGATCAAGATGACAGGGTTAGACTGTCCCAACAAAGAGATTTGGTAAATTGGACAGTATAACTAATACACAAATCATATTGCAGTACTCTTTTTTCTAGTCTTCTGTACTTAAAATATGGATTTCAGCAGTAGAATATTTTAGGAATTTAAGAAATAGTTAAGAATTTTTAGTTTTCTGAATGCAAACAAGGCAATATTATAAAAGGCTGTTGTGGCTTTTTAAATTAATTAATTAATGAATTAATTGCATTATGTACTGAAATGCTACTTTCTTTCAGGATACATGGGGTGTATTATGATAAGGTTAGTGCAGTAAATACTGCGTTTGACTAGACTAGAGCATAGTGCAGCAAAGATGTTTAGATTGCTGTTAAGATGAAAGAAAGATTAGTGTCTACGACGCTCCTGGTCCTTAAGACTCTGAAATGGGTACATAACCTTTGAGGTATTTTTTCTCTCAGTATAATTTCTTTAATGGTTTTCAGAGCAAGCTGTGGAAATGACAAAATGGACAGGAGGTGCAACTGCTTAAACCCTATGCTGCCTAAAAAACCATGAGCTCCTCAAGGGTTGTTTGTGGCTCTTTAGGAGGAGAGTGGCAATAATCAGAAGAGTAGCAGAGACAAGTAAAATGTTGTTGTTGAGTGCTTCATAATAAAAATTTCCATGAAACAGTCTTAACATAAATCCCTGATGAGTTACAAAAGCTTAATAGTTACTCTAAATTATCTGCAAACACATAAATGGTTCTGAAGTTACTATACTTTAAATCTCGAAAATGAAGTCTCTTTGCAACTGCTTAGGGGTTTTTTTCCTAAATATGGCGCGTCAGGGATTTTTTTTTTTTTTTTCCTGTCCTTCAGGAGTGAGGATCTGCCTGCTGAGGCTAGATTATTACTTTGACTCAAAAAATCAATTAAGAACCTTTTCTTTTTGTCAATAGCTATACTGTACACTACAGATTTAGAAAAACCATTCAGGTTTTTATTTCCTTATTTCTAAACATAATTATAAACAATCTAATTAATGATAAAATCTTCCTGTTTTCAAGAGTCATGCTTTATTCTGAAATTATCTCATTCCTGAAATATCTGATTAAACAAGCCAAAAACATGCTGCGGCTCTGAGAATTGCTAAATGTCTATATGAGGAATGGGGTGGAAAGTGGAACAAAAGTATTCAGCTTTGCCTACATGTATATGTTTTGACCCCTGCTCTAATTTGGTGTCTATTAAATTTTATAGTATGCAGAGCACAAAAAGAGTTTTAATCCGTTTGTAAGGATAGTTGACCTATGAGGACACAACTTTTTAGTGCTGTATTGCAACAACAGCTTTATGATATATAAGCCTTAGCATCAGGGACATTGGCAATCTTGAGAAAGGGGCCTGTGCAAACCTCAGCAAGGCCAGGTTCGAGGTTCTGTACCTGGATTGATGCAAAACCCAAGTACCAATACAGGCTGGCCAGAGGAGGGATCAAGAGGAGCCCTGAGGAGAAGGAAGTGTTAGGTGATGAGAAGCTCAACATGGCCCAGCCAGTTTGTCCTGGGCTGCATCTAAAGCCATGTGGCCAGCAGGGTGAGAGGGGAGATTCTGCCCCTCTGCTCTGCTCTGGTGTGATCCCACCTGCAGTGCTGCATCCAGCTCTGGGGTCCCCAACACAGGAAGGATATGAACCTGTTGGAGTGAGTCCAGAAGAGCCACGCAAGATCAGAGGGATGGAGCACCTCTGCTATGAAGACAGGCTGAGAGACCTGGGGTTGTTCAGCCTGGGGAAGAGAAGATTTTTGGAACATCTTATAGCAGCCTTCCAGAATCCAAAGAGGATCTACGAGAAAGGTGGAGAAGGACCTTTTACAAGGACATGAAGTAAAGGGAAAAGAGGAAATGGCTTTAGAGATTTTTATGAGATATCAAGAGGAAATTCTTTACTGTGGCAGTGGTGACGTATTGGAAAAAGATGCCCAGAGAAGTTGATGTCCCATCTCTGGAAGTGTTCAAGGGATGGGGATGTTAGTGGGGCTTTGGACAACTTAGTCATGACAAGGGGTTTGGAACAAGGCAATTTTTAAAGTTCCTTTCCAACCAAAACCATTCTGTAACTCTATGAATCTATGCTAACCTTTTAAGTTCCAGGGACTGTATCAGACATGGGAGGTAGTTTTCAATTGCCACTGATGTCAGTTCATTTTCTACTACTCAGTCTTGAAATCAGTCCTCAACAAGAAATAATTTGATGATATTTCCTCTAATTGACACTGGTTGTGGAAAAGTAGCAATATAATTTTCTGTCCAGAAATTTTCATTGCTATTTTAAATAGCCTGATATTCATTCTATGGTTAGTTTAAGAAGTCCTGTGCTTTCTAAGTGTAAAGAAATTCAGAGGTAATACAGCAGGCCTGGAAAAGCACTATTCTAACAAATCTAGAAAAGATGTTCAGATAATATTAAAAACAGAAGGACAATAAGGATGGTCCAGAAAAAGCCCACTGGCCCACTAGAGAGAAGGTTAAAGTACATCAATATATTGCATTACATAATGCAAGGGAAAGAGAAACAATCATAAAGAAATTATTTACTGACTTTGACATCTTCAGAGTTCTGAATTCTCATTTTTGTTAGCCATTTATTCATTCACTGTAAATTCTTCATCTGGTGCATAATGCACGCTCTATTTTGATTTCAGCTGGGATGTATATAGATCCTTTGGATTTAGTGATTATGTATTTATCTACACCCAAATTACCTATAAATATAATGCTTTGGGAACTGGATTTGTACATATGTTTTAACTGCAGTGCTCTTAAACTCAAAGAAACTGCTCATATGAGAAATACTACACATGCAATCAATGTAGCCAAAAATATTTAAAGTGTGTTCTACTTTTTTTCTCTCTAATGCTATATTTATAAAGATAAAAAGGCTCATACTTTTAGGGAGAAAAACCTTTTGTCTGTAGGTGGGTTCAAGCTGTTTAAATTTTTATCTGGTAGGTGTCTTCACTGGCTTATTTTGGTTTTCTTATATTTGCAATAAGCACACATTTACATAACTTTATGAAAAAGGGTCCTAATCTATAAGTTATCTCTTTCTATGGTTGATTTGCCTCCTACAGACATCTCTGCTTTGTATCAGCCTTTGAATAGCTCTTATATTAAATTACAGATAAATTCTGCATAATGGGCAATTTGTGAGGATAAGTGAGATATTTCAATTGAAATGTTCTCTTTTTTCCCAAGATTCTTGAGCTGAGCGGTATTAAAAGGTGGATGAGCATCTCTATGGATTATTTTGGACTGATTAAAGTGATGTCATAAAGTACAATAGAGTATTGTACTTATTGGAATTTTACTTGTGAATTTTGTTGTGGTACATTTGAACCAACATTCGAACATCCAGATTCATGACAACATTGAAGTTTCTTAATGTGTATGGTTTTGATTTTATTTTGCCTTTTTTCACATACAAGACAGCTCTTGAACTACTAAGCCCAGATGTGGTTTATTAAGAGATTGGAAACTTAGTAAATAAAATCGTGAGAAGTTGTCAGTGTTATTGAAAGAAGAGTTCTTAGATGTGTCATACTGGCAAATTCTTCCATCTGTCAATATTTCTGTTTCTCTAGGCATGTGTTTATTAACAAAATAACTAAGTTTATTTGGGGAAAAAAAACCCCAAATTTTGTAATCAAAAAATAAAAATACATTTTAAAAAAATATTTATAGAAAACCAGAAAATAGTTAATTATTATTCAGGCAACAATCTTCTTTTCTTTACACAAAAGAAAATATTTTGATGGAATGACATCTAAATTAGGAGCCCATAAAATACTTCTCATCTATTAAATAATGTGATAGTTGTGTTATCATTATTTCATTTTCATTGCATACTCCATTTTTTCCAAGGGTCTTTCAGACTAGTTAGCATTCTTCTCATGAGACAGAACATTAACTAGAGAGGCAAAGGTTTGTGGGAAGAGTATTTGTACCTTGGCCACACTTGGGTGTTCAGGACACTAGCCTCATTATGTGTAAAGACATCATAAATGCTTATAACAGTGTGGAAGACAGACAAACACTTTTTTGGGTTTCTGAATATCAATGAATTCCATTAGTGTAACCTGTTCTTTCAGTCCTTGGCACAGACAGCTTAGGAAGAGCTACTGCTGTTCAATGTAGAAACTCCTTTAAAATAGACACCAACTTCTAATGTCTCATTATGAAGGATGAGTTGTGCATGCGTTTCACCTATCATATCTCCCATCACTCCTAAAAATCCTTCATGCAGTTTGTCTCTCAGAACACAGTGATTCTTTTGAGTGATAAATTGCCCCTCAACAGAGCAATGAGTACTTTCAGCTCAAAATTATGCAACACATTAAAAGTAAAGGTTTGAGGATAGTCTTCAGTAAGCAGAATTTAATAAGAAATTAAATCAAGTGCTGTGCTGATTATGTTACTCATTTGCTTATATAATTCAGTAGGCCTCCTTCACTCTCAGTGTACTGGAACTCAAGAGTTTTCAGCTTCCTCCAGTGACATACAGCACAAGGGCTTATTATTGGCTTACTCCAGTCAACTACCAGTTAAACTCATCACACCATCATGTATTCCAGTAATGGCACATTTTGCAAAGAAAGGAAATGAATGACTTGGAAAATATTTAATAGATGGAAAAAATATTACGGTTTAGGGGAAGAGTTAGATTTTTTTATTTTAGTCTGTTTATTTGTAAACATCAAGTTTTGAAACACCTCACAGGTGGACTGATGAAATAGAATTCGAGATGCTATTCTGATGGGTTTACCAGGCAAATCAAGCCTCGGGATTCTTAATCTTGTATTCAACAAGGTTCAAAGGTCCTAAATAATATTTGTGAATTTCTATAAGCTTTGTTGTTAATGATTTATTGCAGATTGGATTTACTCACTAAATTTTTGGAGTGTATGTTGAGATATGATTTTATCTAACTCCAGGAGGATATAAGAGTCCTCATCTAGGAAAAAAGAAATTTAACTATCATTCCATCTCCTGTTAAAGAACAGACTATATCTTCAAATTGATTTTACTGATCTGTAGAACCATTCTAGCTATTTAAGTGACTATGAATATACTTTATATATAAAGGATTATTTTTTAAAACAGAAAGCTCTAACTGCAAAGCACAGTTGAAGGTATTTATTATGATCAGTGAATAGACTTTTCTATTGCACATGTGATAGGAACAGCCTAGAACAAATTACACTGATCGTGTATTTATTTTCATTTCCATTCTGGACACTAATCCACCTCCTGAAGAGTGGGTAATGGAGATGCTTGTCTCATCACCCTTGATTTCAGCTCTCTCTTTGGCATAGTCTTGGGACATTATCTTAACTAATGGATGATAACAATTTATCACTAAGAGGAGAACAGGTACATTATTGGATGAAGCAGAAGTTGCTTCTTCTACAAAAATCTGTCTGTTTTTCATTCTTCACAGAATTTCTAAGTATATTCCAAGTACTTGTTTAGGTTTTTCATATCATATGAAATGTTTCTTTCTGACAAAAATCAGTAAGGGAAGAAGTGTTTCCACCAGGATAAGCTACATATAATTTGATTTAGGTCATCATTCTGTGTTTGGTTGTATGAAGTTTTGTTTTTGGTGATTTTTTTGTTTTGTTTTGTTTGTTTTGTTTTGTTTTGCTGGTTTTGTTTTGTTTTGTTTTGTTAGTTTTTTGGTGTTTTGGTGGTTTTTTAGTGGTTTTTTTTGGTTTGTTTTGGTTTTTTGTGGGTTTTTTTTGGGTTTTTTTTAGTATGTGCCCGTTGGCTTAGTGTGGTTACAGAAGGTATATTGAAAATCATCTGAATTTTTGTCTATTTAGTACTCTTCTCACATAAGACTGTGAAGAGGAAGATTTTGTGCACAGGAATACCTCTCCAAAAGACTTTCTTGAGGCTTGTTAGAAAGTTCACATAAACTAGATATAGCTCTAAGGAGATGGATGGGTAGACAGAGTGAAGGTTAGGAGACATACATGATGAACACAATTTGTCTCATGGCTGTCCTTACCATAGATGCATACAACAAAATGTATTCACTGAGCACAATAAAACGCAGTCACCTTTGCAACATTCCTTGTGCAACAGCTGTTTAATTGTGCACTACAACACGGCAGTAATGCACAACCACTTTAGTGGCAAAATATTCCCCTCACTATTAGAAAATTATGCAGAGAGTTAATAATGAGGGGCACAATGCAATTAGGAACATTCTATTTGACTGCATGAAGCACAGAGCATCCAACTGAAAATATGCATTGGGACATATAACGACCATAATGGCCAGGACACCAATTTGTCTGAAAGAGGAACTCTGAATACAGTTTTCTTAGGCAGTATGAAGAACCCTTAAAAAGGGTGGAATTCAGAGCACAAACACCCACACATTAAAAAATGGGCAAAATGTTACATTGTGGAAATGTAGACCTTTCCCATACTTTTGTATGTATGAAATTAGGAAAAAAACATTTTTAAACATGCACTTTTATATGACATTTTAGTTATATAAAAAGAAGTAGAATCTCAAAGTCCCAGTGTAAAGCAGCTAAAAAAGATCAAAGTATTTGAGGTTATGCAACAGTGAGGTTTGCAAAATTAAGTAGCAGTTTGAACTTTGACAGCTTAATTTTTCAAATCAGCCTAAACTTCAAAGGATTTATCTTCTTTTAGAAATATATTTGAGGGGGGAAAAAAAAAATACACAGACTGACATCTACTTATTGTCCCCATATTGGAAATTCCTTTTCTTTGACATGCCTTGTCTGTGAGGCTTGGATTTACTAGCATCTAGACACTGCTACACAGCAATTTTCAAACCCATAACGCTTCCTTTGAGGGGAAAGGAATATGTTAGCCTAAGGTTTGTGCTTTCAAATGGACTTTCTTCCTCAGCTGTTTCTTTGTATTATTAGAGGGTTACTGCTTGACCTTGCTTTTCTGGGATGTGAATCAGGACTAAAATGATACAAATTGTTCAGGAGGTAATTGTCCAATTCATCGTTAAGAACACAATTATAAAATAAAACTGCTGTCTTAGAGCGTAATATAAGTAGGTGTTATCAATGTTAAAAGTCAATGAGGATAGAAATTGTTTTGCATTTGTATCACTGTAACAAACCAGGCATCTGGGAAAAAAGTATTCTGATATAATTCCAGAGAGCATCCTGTAAGCAGAAAACCTAGAGAACAAAATGTTACTTTTGGCAAATATTAAATAGAGGCTTCAAGCAGGCAGAAGGCACTTGATAGAAATGAAGTTGGCGCTATTATTTACATTTATTTGCAAAAAAAGTAAAGTGATGTGTTCTATCTATAGCATTACCAGCTTTAAGGGGCTGGTGTCACCTCTTTATTAAGATGTCACTTCATCTTGACTTTTACATTTTAGCATTCTGAAGGCATTATCTTTTGATGGGTTTGTTTTTTTTAAAAAACTTAACTACAAGTAAGTAACAAAAAAATGTGCTGATTAAACTTTCAAAAGGAGAAGTAATTGAAATACTGGAGATTTCTGGCTGTGGCAAAGTTGATAATTACTTAAGCTTAATGCCAAAAGCAAAATTGTGTGTTTATGTAGTGTCAGTGCACATTTATTTTTGTTTGCTACTCCCTGTAATCTCTAAACTTGTATTTTTGAATTCAGTGTTAATAAGAAGCTAAAAACCTCAAGTAATTCTGACAGCATCAAGAAAAGACAGCATCTGGCACTTAGTGCCATGGTCTAGTTGACAAGGTTGTATTGAGTCATAGGTTAGACTTGACCTCAAAAGTTTTTTCCAGCCTAATTGATTCTATGATCTGTGATGGTAGATGGCAGAGGTGAGGTCTGGTTCATAAGAGTGAAAGAAAGGGATATTTGTGACTCTGACTGCATCCTTATAATAAATGTTAGAGAGTAACAGGAGCAAAGCTATAGAGTGAAGCTTTCAGTGTTGGGTTATCCAAAATCCACAGTGCCTGTTAAGGATTTCACTTCAGATCTAGTATAACCTAGTCTGGCCTGTTGGATTTACCAGGCGTTGAAGCACAATAGATTAATTTCTGTAGTGTATCTTCCAGTTTACTTTCCTCTGAAAGGAAACCTGTTTATATGTCTCAGTTTGTATGATGTGAACCACAGAGATGGAATAAGAAAATTCAGCATTCAAGAAAAAAATTCAAATTTGAACTGGAAATCATGTCTCTCTTCCATGTTAGTTGAACGCTGTTCCTTGAATTTGTAATTTAGGCATTTCAGGGTTTTTAAATTTGGATTAATTTTACTTTAAATAACCTTTTGCATGTACAGTCTACTAAGATGGACTACTGCAGTGCATCTTCCAGTTTCATTTTATCCATAAGGAATCACAAATCAGTAGACTTCGAGTCAGAGATGTTTGAAAAATAAGATTCAAAAGTGCAGCCCAGCTAGAACACTGATGGAGTAGCTTCTCTTATATGCATAACTCTACAAATGAAAACCAAATATAATTCCTGTTTGTAAATAAATTTCAAATCTATATTGAATAAAACTAGGTGCATTAAATGAATGACTTAAGTCTTGCACATATGGTTCCTTGGCATTTGTTTTCTACAGATCTTGCTGTATTTTCTAAAATATCATATTTGAAATATTGGTTAATAGTCTTATCCTGATCATAAAATGGTAACAATTACAATATCCTTAATGTAAAAACTTTATTAGATAAAATGAAAGCAGAACTGAGTATGTTGGTTTAAAGCTGAGAGCAATGTTGGAAAAATAAGAATGTTTTTAATGGTGTCTGCTCCCAGCATAAGCTTTATTTCAGTGCATTTCTCTTTTCATTGAGTGAGCAATTTTTATAGCTGTCATACTCTGTGGTGAAAATGCCATTGCTGAAAACCAGAACTGACTTTTGTAATATCTATAAATTTTCAATTCTATAATATTGTCATGCATGAATTAGCAATTTATAAATTCCAAATTGCATTAAAAAGTAGATTTCTTATATCAGTATAGAAGTAGGATTTCACTGACATTGTGCAGAATTATTATATTTAGCAGTTAAGTTGTATTATATAACTTAACAGCTAAATATATATATACACACATGTATGTAAGTATGTATATATATGTAAATTCCCTTCATTAACCTCTAAATTTATTTTAATATTTTAATCTTGTTTTCATCAGGAAACAATAGTTTCTTAATTATTTTTAGTTCCTAAGGATGAAAAGAGGTTTCTCTTATAAATATCAAATGTGGTTTTCACCTTGCAGATTGCATGGATGTATTTTTAGCTTTCATTTCAAGTATCTCTCATCAAAAAAGATGGCAATTTTTTCCAGGTGATTAGCCTGGACTTACTTGCTCTTCACTTCAGCTCTCAGTTAATATGAGGGACCTGAACATAAATGTTCTCTAGCTGATTTCCAGACATTAGCTGGAAATTCTGTTCATCCCAAGTACATTTTCATATCAACCTTGCCTGAAGACTTTGATACAGCAGTACTAAAGATAGATTTCTAAATAAAGCATCATTATAATTATGAAAGTCTCTTGTATCTGATTGTGACTATACACTTAGCCTTAACTCATTTTCTACTATTCATTAACAAACTTAGATTGATTCAAAGTATTTCTCAGATAAGAAACTAAACCTAAAATTTTTAACTCAGAAATAATGCATTGATGATAATCAGCATGATTGCTTTGTAACATAGAGTATCCATGTTGAAAAGACAGATTACTCCAAAATCTAAACTCTTTTCTTTTGACTGTCAACAGAAAGAGGCTTGATAATTTCTGTTGTGCAGTTTAACATTTCAATTTTATGTTAAACATGAACATTCTAGATGTAAACCTTAAGGCAATATTAAAATAGAATACATTCTGAATTATATTTCCCTAAAATCTGATTTCAGATGACTTTTTTGTCATCCTTTCTCATTATTCTTATCACATTGCAAGACTGAAATTCTCTCTCAGAAGTCTCAAGGGCTTTACTGTAGACATTTTTCCCCTTTATTAAAATATTCCAGAATTATTAGAGCAATCTTCTTAGATTAGAACTAGCAGAAGAAAGTCCAGATTAATTTAGGATAATGTTTATTTGAGGCTTGAAATAGCCTAATAAAAGAAAAAAAATCAACTTTTCTTCTTTTTTTTTTTTTTTTAATTGCTGATATCGTCCTGTGGTAAATAGTTGAGTGCTAGTTACTGTGTTAGTCTAGAGAAGAAAAAATGTGTAGACAAAACCTTTCATTGTCACTGATATAATTTTTATTTTATTTTCCTTTCTTCATTTTTTTAGTGCTCTTCTTTGCAATAATTTTGCTTCTCTCACTGATGCTGCTGTTCTTTAAAGACAATAATTTCTATTTCTAAGAGGTATTGCAGAACACATTTTATTAAAAACTTGATTTTGTTTTGAAAGATGCAGTTTTTCTATTGGAGATTCTACTCTTAGCTGTAATATTGCCTTGGAAAACTCATGCTATGCCTTCTGTGTAATATCTGAGAATTTTTCTGCAGTCTCTCCTAGCGAGTACTAGGGCTAAGATGTGATTATAAACTCACATGAACTTTTAGACTGGACTGTAGTGTGATAAAAATACTGGAAGAGAAGAGTTGAGAACAGTAATGATTCAGCCTGTTATTCTGTGACAAATATTTTAAAATCCCTCTCTTAATTTCTAAAATTGCCTACTGATGGAATTACTCAGAAGGAGTAACAGTGAAATTCTAATTTACTTGTATATCAGTCAAGCTATTTAAACATGGCAAGATTTTCTTCTCTTTGATTAACTTATTTGATGCCTCAATCAGTGGTTTTCCTCTGGAAGAAAATGGAAAATGTGACTGTAGATGAAAAAAAAAAAATCCAGAAAGGAAAAAGAGGTCATCCACCATAAAACAACCCCCCTATTGATTGGTTGACATTAAAGTATTGAATGTAAACAAGTCAGAATGTTTAGAATATTTTATAATAAATGCTTCTTTTTAAAGGAGCAAGTGCCATAGAAAATATAATCTCACCTAATTATGAACAATCTTATCTAATTCTTCACAGTGAGACATGCCCCTTATTAATCCCTCTGTATGTGACACAGCTGATCATGCTAATGTTTATATCAGTCCTACACTGAGACACTGAGGAACTTAACCAATCAGCATGATACTGCCAGTCAACCTGATAGTGTTATTTAATATATAAAAAGAACATCTTGACCATTGCTCATTAAAAATTGTACCATTAGCAGCCATCCTATCTCTCTTTTGACTATAATATGAAATCTAATGATGATGAGAGATGATAGATTTACAGCTTCCTGTTGCAGCTTCTTGCTGTGCTGCTGAATAACCAAAATAAAATCTTTTAAATTCTGGTCTTTATATATGCTTATCACAAAGATTATACATCATTATTTGTACTTCTCATCAAGACATCAGGAAAAATAATTTTCTCTCAGTAAGAATTTTATACAATGAATACTAAATAGCTTATTTTTGTATAAGTGAGTTAGATTAGTCTACCTTATATGCAAGCATTTATTTCTTTTTAATTCAGGCTCAGATTGCATCTTCAAGGTTAGGTCTTATCCTAATGTTCTTTACATTTAGCAATTAGATATCTTCTCTGGAATGAATAAAAAAGCAGAGAAATGGCTGTACATGGCCCTAAAGAAATGCAAATAAAACACACTAATGGTCTCAGTTCAGAGTGACTGTTACGAGATACTATAGTTTAGTCATTCAAATTTTGCTAATTGCTTCAGACAGATGTACTCCTGTGTTGAAAAAATACTATTTTCTTCCTAAAAAGGAAGAATATTTTTGCTGGCACAAAAAAAATTTGTTTCTGTCTGTCATACAAAAGACAAAACATACAATTTTAAAGGGGTTGCACAATGATCTGTTTCCAACATTACCTCAAGCAAACACCCTTTTCCATATACAGCATCTTACTCTGACATTGAAGATTCCTGTAGACAAGGGATATTACCTATGAGCACTGAACAGTAAATAAATTCCCATTTCTTCTGGCAGATGTTAAAAATAATGCTATGTTTTTGCATATTTGCACTTAAAGTTTATTATGTAATCAAGGAAAAACAGCCACAGGGACATTAACTTTGTCAGAGTTGTTATTGTGAGGCTGTCTTAGTGTTTCTTCAGATCATATTTTTATTATAAGAAAAATTCATCTGCACTTTTGCTGCCATTAGAGGGTTGTGCATATTTTATTTTTTTAGGGTGAATTGATTTCATGATACATAAAAAGAGAATATCATAGACATGCAGTCATTCTGATCCTCCTTTCAAATACACACTGTACTTAGATATTAGCCTTCCTTAGTTTTACTTTTATGGTCAGCCTTTTTTCACTAAGCTATGGATATTAAATACAGATTAAATGATAAAGCAATTGCATTTTTGCAGTCTTAGAATCATATCCATCCATTCAGTTAATGAATAATTTAATTTCCATAACAGACTAACATTTGAGTATCTTCTGCAACACTAACAAAACATAAAATTGTAATGTTATCCTTTTCTTATGAAATGTTTTCTTAATTTTAAAGTACTGCTTTGTATAAAGCTTTAAACTATTCCCAGGCATTTTTCATGATGAACTGGAAGACTTGACCTCTAGAGGATGTAGAATTCTTGGCTTCTAGCCAATTTAAATTACTTTTCCAATATACTAATATACTTCCTGAATACTTTTGAGTTTCTCACACACTGTGTGGGAAATGGGAAATCAGAACAGATTTCAGGCCCAAAACTGATTGACTGAATAATTTCAAGCAGCAATGCAGCAGCTTATTTTTCTTCCATAACACAGGCTCAGTAACAACCTTGCTCTAATTTTATTAAAGTACTTAAAGGAGCTTAAAGTTCTCTTTCCATGGCATAACTCTATCCTCAGAATTTGCACATGAACTTGGAAAAATTTCTACTGCCAGCAGGCTGACCTAATATACTGTTGCCAGTTCCTACATATTTTTCATCCTAGAGGGAAAAGTAAATAACAGAGAAGCTCCAGGATACTATTTGTGTGATGAAACCTATATTGTTGTTTGGAAATAGCTTAAAAAGATTCTTTGAATATACTTTATTTTTTATCTCTAAAATTTTGAGAAGAGAGAATTTTCCCAATATTGTATTGCTATTATTTAAAAATGTGTGGAAACTTTCATGTAGTTTTGCATTAGTGATACTATTTCATTTCTCAATTAAGAGTACTATTTTCCTTTCCCCAAATCCATCTGTCTTTAACTGAGATTATGGAATCAAGTAGGTTTCAAGAGATTACTTAGTTTAAAATATATATTTCAATAAAGGGACTACCATCCCACAATTTGTAAACAATACATATATTTTAAAAGTCTACTTAATGAAATTATCCCTTATTGTTTTGGGTTTGTGTTGCAAAATTATGTTGGGGTGGGGGAGGGTCTACAGGTGGCTTCTGTGAGAAGCTGCCAGAAACTTCTTCCATGTCTGGCAGAGCCAGTGACAAGTGACCCCAAGATGGACCAACCCCTTGCCAAGGCCAAACCCATCAGTAATAGTGGTAATGCTTTTGGGATGATGTATTTAAGAAGGGGAAAACTGCTGTGCAACGTTAAAAGCCTCTGGAGAATACGGAGAGGTGTGAGTATATGTTGGAGAAACAGGTCTGCACGGACACCAGGGTCAGTGAAGGAGGAGTGGCGGGAGGGGCAGGAGGGCTCCAGGAGCCAGAGCAGAGATTCCCCTGCAGCCCATGGGGCAGACCATGGTGAGGCTGTGCCCCTACAGCCCATGGAGATCCACAGAGGTGCAAAGATTCACCTACAGCCTGTGGAGGATCTCTGGAGCAGATTTTTGATGGAGTCTATAACCCCATGAAAAGCCTGCCCTGGAACAGGATCCTGGCAGGACCTGTGGCTCAGTGGAGAGAAGATCCTATGCTATAGAAGGATCCTGGCAGGACTTGTGACCCCCATGGAAGCAGCCCACTCTAATTTGTGAGCTGCATCCAATGGAAAGGACCTACATAGGAGAAGTTCATGGAAGTCTGACTTCTGTGGGAGGAACTCCATATGGGAGCAGGGGAATAATTGAATGTTGCCTGCCCTGTAAGTCTCCCTTTGGAATCAGTTTCCAGAACCTCAGCAGTGACATCAAGACATCCTAATTTAAATATGTAAACAAATATCAAGGATGAATTGTCAGCCTTCTGGACTAGAATCACCTGTGAATACAGAATCGTTTGAGAATGTACAAAACACAGGCTCTTTATATTTTACCTCTTTGCTACACACTAATGGGTTAAATTGCCCCTCCTAGCACACCATGCAATATGCAATTATCATTCATTGAAGAATTGCAAAATTAAAACTGTGTCCTAAAGAGAAAAAGACAGGTGGGTTTCCTGCTCAGGAGATTTCATCCATTTAATAAGACTCAGTGGAAAAAATATTGTAAATGGAGGAAGAAAAGCATCTGAAGGAACAAGCAGTTGGAACAATTGGAAGACCTGGGGTTTGCTTTCAACTTATGCTTATTTACAGCATGAATCTGGCTTCATGAATCTGACTAGCATCAGAAAAATAAAAACTAATTATATTTTTAAATTTTTTTTCCCACAGAACTGGTTTTAGGGTTTTTCTTCATAAATCATCTTAAATTCTTCTGACCATGTGAAGTACCTAAACAGAAGAAGAGATAGATGGAAAGATGATCTTTTTAGTTAAAAGAAATTTGTTTTCCTGGCTTTCAGGATCTTGTAAGCACTATGCAGTCAATCCATGCATCCAGTCATGGATTCATATTTTCAAAGTCAAATAAACAATAAATCTGAAAAGACTGCTTAATGGCAGTCAAGGTCCCCAATATGCAGGGAAAATGTAGAATTCCTCTAAAGGGATGTTTGAGGAAAATAACATTTGCAGTAGCTGGATTTTCAGGCAATAAAGGCAAAAACAACAGCTAGCATTGTTTGATCTTACACAATGCTGTCAGAGCATTTGAGTCCAAAATTTCTATTTTGACCTATGCCTTTAAAAAAGCCTTCAGACATGATCAAAATGCTGATTTCACCATTAATATTTGACAGACGTGTCAAGCACTTTATTAGCAAAAACTTACAGCAAATAAATTAAAAAAAAGTGAGCTAAGCCTAGATCCAATAAAGTCTGATGCCTAGGAGCTAAGTATTTCAATAAATAAGTTTTGGAGATTTTTTTCTACATAGTGTACCTCAGCTTCTTAAGTAGTTTGGTTGACTCAGAATATTGAGCTGAGCAGTGCAAAACCATTCAGTAGAAAATGTGAACAGGCTTATATCCTAAGATTCATCCTTCTCTGAAGTTTAGATGCTTAGAGGATTTCAGAAAATACTTTCATCCATTCAGGATCCTGACCTGAATGCAGCAAGTTACAGCATTTGAGAAAGTGGGCAAACGTTGCAGTGTGCAAACACTGCACCCAGAGGGGGTGAAAAAATAGAACTCTGAGGTGGGAAATAGAATATTTTAAAATCTTTATCTTGAGGAAGTTTACACTCTGTGCTGGTTATGATTTGGATAGAGTTAATTTTCTTCTTTGTAAGTCATATGGGGCTGTGTTTTGTGTTTGTGCTGAAAACAGTGCTGATAACACAGGAATATTTTCATTATTGCTGAGCAGTTCTTACACAGTGTCACAGCCTTTTCTGCTCCTCATCACACCTGACCAGCAGGGAGGCTGAGGCTGCACTAGGACTTGAGAGAGGACACAGCCAAGACAGATGACCCCAACTGACCACAAGGATACTCCATACAACAGGTGTCATGCTCAGCTGTGGGAAAAAGAAGGAAGCGGCAATTTTTGGAGTGGTGACATTTGTCTTCCTAAGTCACTGCAACATGTGACGGAGCCCTGCTGTCCTGGAGGTGGTCAAACACCTGCCTGGCAATGGGAAGTGGTGAATGAATTCCTTTTGTTGCTTTCCTCGTGTGCGTGGCCTTTGTCTTTATCTCAACCCATGAATTTTACTATTTTTGTCAAGTCTTCCTCCTATCCCAATGGGGGAATGGAGTGAGTGAGCAGCTGTGTTGTGCCAAGTTGCTGGCTGAGGTTCAACCATGACACTTTCATGCCTGCTATATGTCAGGGCTCAGATGAAGACAGGATAAAACATAACAGTAACTGATAAGATACTCATTGTTTTAATAATAGGTCCTGAAATAGTCACAGGTTGATATATCCCCTTATCTATTGAGTCAGTGATCTACAGAATCACATTATTCCCTGTATTGCTTTAGTCTCTTAATATCTGACTGGGTTTTCTGACTGAAAAAGAGTTGGAGTTTGGAACAGATGAAATCTCAATTTATCCTAATGGTATCTTTCTAAATAGTTCTAATATTTCTAATATTTTTACATTTCTCATATTTCTACAAATATTAGCCATTAGAAGTTTGAGACACTTCCTAAGGAGGTTGCAATGATACACAAAGAATTTTTTCAGTTGTAAAGCAAATCTTTTGGAATTTTTATTGTTGGAATTACTTTAATAGAGAGAAATCTACTTTCAAAACCATGTATTGATTTCTTCTCTCAAAGCATGAGAAAATTTTCAAATTTCAAATTGACAAGGCAATGTATATCACACCTTTCCTTAATTAGGGACAGGGATGATTTAGCATTTTATAGCAGTTGTCCATGATTTTCTTCAACATGAGCCCATCCCACAGGCAACAGTTCTCCACAGACTACTGCAATGCAGGTCACTCTTCCACAAGGTGGAAGCCTTTCAGCCTTCCAGGCTTCTCCAGTGTGGGAGAAGGGTTACAAGTCCTACCAGGAAATCTGCTCTGATGTAGGCTCCTCCTTGCCAGGATCTTGCTGTAACACAGGCCTTCCACGAGATCACAGCCTCCTCTCAGGCATCCACCTGATTCAGTGTGGGTCTCCTGAATGGGCTGCAGGTGGATCTCTGCAGTACAGTGGTCCTCCATGGGCTGCAGGGGCACAGCTGCCTCACCATAGGCTGCACCATGGGCTGCAAGGGAATCTCAGCTCCAGTGCCTGAAACACTTCTTCCCTTCTTTTTCCAGTGACTTTGGTGTCTGCAGAGTTGTTTCTCCCACATATTCTCACCCTGCTCTTCTCTGGCTGCAATTACATGTGTGCAATAACTTTTTTTTTATTTTTTGTTTTCCTTCTTAAATATATTATCACAGAGACATTACCATAATTTCTTATTGTTCCAGCCTTGGCCAGTGACGTGTCTGTCTTTGAGCTGGCTCCCACTGGCTCTGCTCCTCCACTGGACATGGAGGAAGCTTCTGTCACCTTCTCACAGAAGCCACTCCTACAGCCCCCAGGCTACCAAACCCTGCCTATGTCTCCTGGGTTTGCCTTAACGGAGTTCTTTGGTAAGGAAGAAAAAGGTCAGAGAATTCACAAAACACAACACACCATTATTTAGAAGGATAAAAGTCTTAAATTTACCTGTAAATACATCCCCTTTCTCTAAAATGCTGATAAGGTCTCATTTCTTTATTATTGCATTGTTTTATGGCTGTTGCTTTAAAAAATAGTGCCATAATGTTTACTCTGTTTTCTCACTACCTAGACTGATACTAGGAGACCTCATTTTCCTCCTGTGGGGAATTGACTATACACATATATTTTCTCTTCAAACTTTGCCCAAGCTACAGGTCTAGCGACTCTTGCAAATGAGGCTGTTCACTAACGCTTTTACTTCAGCTGTGTGCCTGTAGAGAAAAGAATTTAATGGTCAATAGGCAAAGTAAGTAGCTGATGTTCAGTTAGGCTTTTTGCCTGGACCCAACAACCCTGGATCCTTTTTGCCCTGTTGACTTCCTGATTTTTCATCTGGGTTTGATTTGAATGTCCTGCAGGGAGGCTATAACTGCAGTTGTCCCCATTTCTCCTGACTTCACTCTATTTCCTAGACTGTCCCTTAGCAGTAAAGGGAGATAATGCCTCCCTCTGAGACATGGAGCTTTCCCAAGACTTGTGGGATATACCAGCTTGATCTACAGATCTAAAGGATTCTCCAGAAGGTAAACTTGGACACTGGAAGAATGGAAAAGGCTTATTGATACACTTGGGGACACTTTCAAGTAAAGCATGAGTGATCCAGCAACATCTACTCGCATACACACTTGTACAATCTGGTGTACTACTTGCATGAGTCTCAGTAAGGCTTTGTGCTTAACTTCATCATGCCATAACTCTCATTAGTATAGTTGTGTTATGGTATAAACCTTTAGATTTCAATCTAATATTTTAGTTTCCTGCTTAAAAAGAAAATCAGGCTATGGTGTTCCCACTATACTGACAGAGGCTAAGATTATCTGTCACTCAAGTTAGGAGAAGACTCAAAGAAACAGCTTTTTTACAGGCACCCAAATCATGAAAGAATTTTCTAATAAATGAAAATGCTATTTTTGCTGTACTCTCTTAGTAAATTTAGTAAATTCATAGTATTGTACAAGTGTAATATGATGCTTCATACTTTATATAGCAAAGCAATAGCAATCCTTTCATGCCATCTTTTTGTTATTTGAGACCATTTAGGGAGCAAGACCACCTTCAAATATGAGAAATGTGCGTTTTATGAAAAGAGAAAAAAATAATGTTAGTAAACAAATGCTCAGTTATTCTCAGGTTGATGCATGAATGCTGTTTCATGCATCAATCTGTGTAGAGTTTTTGTTTAGTAGGTGAGAGCTCTATATCACTTAATACGTGTGTATGACTTTTTTTTATGTTTTCTCCTCTTTTTCATGGGAACAATTTCAATCTCTAGTTATGTACCTAAGAAAAATGTTTATGTCTCCCCAATGTTTTTTATACTGGTTTTGTTTCAAGTCAATAAAATATTGTTGCAACCCGTGACTTACCTATGCAGAGGTTGCTTGCTTCATTGGCAGGTTTCTGTTGTAAATCACTTCCATCTGAATGGATGGTCCCCAAAGTCATTTTGCTTAGATTTGCTTAGAGGCATCTGACTGGAATGATTTTGAGCTTTCATAAAAGCAGGAATCCATAGCCACTATTGCCCTTACTTGCTATATAGAAATCCAACACAAACACACTGGTGATACAAAGGCTCCAGGGACCATTCTGAAGATTGAAGAGTTTGAATGAAAAACAAGTTTGGGATTTGGAGTTGGTTTCGGTATCTCTGTGACTACTCTTTAAGGTTAATTTGAATTCTTTGGGAAACTATGATTTATTGTCATTCAAAAATATAAACCCAAAGTTGAGTGTAATCATTTAGATAATCTTGTACGGTCTTTATATAGTCACTACACAGGCTTTAATAAAACTGCAAAAGATTTTGAAAGTGAGAAGTTAGGATATATTAGGAATGCAACAGATATCTATGCAAGTTTAACACTTTAAATTTGATAGGAAAATTTTATTAAATATCTTAAAACTTTCAGTTAAAACTTTGGTTGAAGAATTTTCCAACAGAACAGCTGATACAAAAATTTCATCCTTAAGAAAGTAGCTTGTATTTTGCTGAGGTATCTATTTGAAGAAACTGCATAACTTAATTTATTCAATTTTCCATTTGAATTTTTTTTGGCAGCTGCAAAAAAGGATCATTTTTCAAGCATGTAAAAGGAAATGTTTTATTCACTGAAGATTTTAAAAATGTATCTTCCAACATAAAGATCTTAATAACTTTATTTTTCTTCAAATGTAGAAGAATGGAACAACTTTGATACAGGAAGCTCTTTGAAAAATGGAACTTTTGATCTCCTTAATTTGGTTGGGAATTCTTAATTATTTTAAAGTTTTATCTAAAGCATTACAAAATATCACTTTCAGGAATAAGGAAATCTAAAAGGTGTCTTCTAATATCCTACTTAATCCTTTATACAGGAATTCGAAGGCACTAGATTTCATTCAGATTTACATTATATTCAGAGAGATGAGGAGAGGTGTATAAATCCATACAGCATAAATTTCACAACTCCAAAAATAGAATTGTACATGCAGTGATTTCAAACTCCATTCAGCAATTCTTCATCATAATTAAAATGACTGTTGTCTTCCTTTCAATTGCAAGGTACTAGAACTTTGAGACTTCTCCTCTGTTAACTGTCATTCACTCATGTAATCAAAAAATGATCTTTGCCTCAAACAGCATAACCAAGTCACATAAATATAATGCAAAGACTTTTGAAGAGGGATGCAGAGAAACTTTGGGGCCACATTGGTCAGTCTCCAGTATCATCCTGGGGCAACCACAACTGTACAATATGACCACTTTTTTAAAGCACTGCTTCAAGGACAGGAGCAATGAAAGGAGAAAACAAAACATTTTAAACTGATATATCTTAGCTAAAGCATTTATCAGGATGAAAACAGAAATCTGGTCATAGATTCTATGGTATGGTAAGATTCACTGTGCATGAAATATCTGTGTTTTCCTATAGTTTTCAATTATCTTGTAATAAAATGAATCCCTTTCTATGGCATTCTAGTACAGTAAAATTAAACTAAACAAAGCACTATTACACTAGATTTGCTTTCAAGTATTATCTAAGTTTTGTTTATTTGTTTGGTTGGTTTTTTAAATAATTTCTTGGTACAAAAATAATTTTCAGGCAGTTCAATTACGACAAAAAGGAAATTTTCTAAGTTGGGGTTTTAATGCTGTAAACCCACAAACTTTCCTGGATGACTGAAATAGTATAGTGTGGGATTTCTTGGACATGTAACTTCTACAAGAGTTGGTTGTTTCTTTGACATGTGTCAAATAAGGGTATGATTCTTGCTATTTAATCTAGTTAAGATGCTTGCAAGTATAAACAGGCATAGAGAAATTTTTAACAGAAGCATTTAGTCATGCAGGAAAGTTTAATGATTGAAAATGTCACCCCTTCCAAGGTTCTGAGTGTCTGAAGAATCAGAATAACTACATTTTGGAACTAAGCATCCAAGCTTCATTGAAGTTTTGCTCCACAATTTAGGTTTTTTTAGGTCTGGGCATATGAGAAATGACTTTGAGAACTGAAAGGTTTCCTTTCATCCCCTAAATCTTGGTAAAATTACAGCCTTTTTCTACCACATGATCACTGCTTTAATTGATCAGCAGGGAGATGGCTGGGCTATCTTTCACATGACTGCTGTTCAAAGCTCGGTCTGAGACAGCAGAGAGAGGATTTAAAAGGTCATTCCTGACTCTGTTGTGACATGAATGACTTATAACCATGAGTATTTTAATGATTCAGTTCCTAGTGAAGCCACCTAAATAAATAGTTGTCTTGGCACAGCTAAGAAGAGATTGGCTGAAGGCAAGAAAAGAAATAGGAGTGAGTGTTTGGGAGTGGTTGCCAAACCAGATTTTTTATAGAACAGAAGATTCATAAAACAGTTTGAGTTATTCAGTATTCAACAGGGCTCAATGAAGTTTTTCTTTTGCACATGTAGAAAAAAATGTCAGCCTGAAAATGAGAAGACTTCAGGGTGACCTAATTGCAGACTTTTAATACCTGAACGGAGCCTACAAGAGACCTGGAGAGATGTTTCTTACAAGACCATGTAGTGACAGGATAAGGGGGAATGGCTTCAAATTGGGAATAGGCTTAGGTTAGATATTAAGAAGAAATTCTTTCCTGTGAGGGTGGTGAGGCACTGGAATAGGTTGCCCAGAGAAGTTGTGGGTGCCCCATCCCTAGAAGTGTTCAAGGCTAGGTTGGATGGAGCTCCAAATAATCTGGTCAAGAGGAAGGTATCCCTGAGCATGGCAGAAGGGTTGGAAGTAGATCTTTAAGATACTTTCTAACTCAGACCATTCTATGATTCTATGTATGCTATGAAAAATAGAACTTACAGCTAGAATTTAGTCCTTGGACACCTAAGTAAAGGAAATTACTAGCCTGTGAATTAATACGAACACTTGGCAATGAATATAAAATACATTTAATCTTTCCAAAGAAGAGAAAATTGTGTATTTTAATGGAGTCTGATGCTTTGGACATCCTAGATGGTTTTCTCTTAATTTCTTTTTTTTTTTTTTTTCTTTTTTGTAGACATTTTTGTCCCAATTGGTCTGAGCTCCACCCATTGAAAAATCTACATATAACTTCAATTTTTTATTAAAAAAAATCAACCAACCAACCAAATAAAACCAAAAAACAACCAAACAAAAAAATCCAAAGAAAGCCCACAATCCACTGTGTAATCTTTGGGGGTTTTATTAGATTTTTTGTTTGTGTGTTTTTTTTATCTTTGTTATATTCCAGATTTGAGAGTAGCTGTAAGCCAATAACTGTCCTACCAGCAACCATCTTAAGCCACATATTTCTGTTTGATATTTCTATTTGTTTTAAGACTGAGGGTCCTTTAGAACTGAATAGACTGTGACTCATTTGGTGCTGTATAGCATCAATAAGAACATGTTCATCATTGGTTTGTAAAACACTTCAGACAATGAGTTCTCACACCCAGGTAAGCAAGATCTCATTCTTCTCAAATCAACTACAATTTCCTTTGAAAAAAGGAATGCACCATTTAGGGTTTTTTTTGTTTGGTTGGTTTTTTTGTGTTTTTTTTTTCATTTCTTTCTTTCTTAATATATTATTTATATATTTTCTTTTGTCTTTCCAAAACCTTTAATGAATATTGGAAAACTAAAATTAAAAATAACTTTGGAAGGAAAGGCAAGTACAATATAATTTAAGGCAAATTCAAGACTCTGAGACAAAAACCGAAGGAAAAGCACCCCACCAAAATAACTCCACTCCCCCCTGAAAGTTTTGCTCTGAGGATAGGAGTTTCTAATGTGAAGTCAAGAGGCATAATTTTAAAAAGATAATTTTTGTGTGAAGAGGGCTAGGTTAGTTTATCGATAATTTTCTCTTTTGACTGTGCCTAAAACCAAACTGCACATACCATATGCTAGCATATGCTGGTTGTAAAATGATGTGTGATATATACTGGTAGTGAAAAGGCTTTATTCCACACCAATTAGGCACGCCTGGTTAAAGATACACAGGTAATAAGAGTAATAATGGGTTCACTACAAAGACTGCTGTGATCATGCAAATCAGACACCTGAAGTTCAAGGAGTTACTGCTTAGAGAAAAGAGGTGGGAGAAATCAAAGAAAAACTGTTAAAATG
Source organism: Hylia prasina (assembly GCA_013397195.1). NCBI lineage: Eukaryota > Metazoa > Chordata > Aves > Passeriformes > Sylviidae > Hylia > Hylia prasina. The sequence goes on along the minus strand of VYXD01011420.1, from coordinate 89,563 downwards.
GGACAGTAATTATATTGCATCTCTGTGATTTGGCTGAGACATGGTTTCAGGATATTAGCAAAATGTCATACATGCTATGGAGTGGAATCTGCAGTTGAAAACTAATAGGATGAAAAAAATATATGTGCTGAATATTTGACCTGGAAATGTATGCAAGCAGAGGGTTTAAAGAGAAATAAATGCTGAAACATCTGCTGTCTTTGCAATTTAGTAGATACTTTTGTTTTGCAGATCATTCAAATTCTTTCTGATTATTTTAGTCTTCTCTAATGTATAACAGTAGCTGAAATGGTGAATAAATGTTTGTAAAATGTCAGCTTATTTTCTATTTAAGAGAAGAATCCTTTTATGTTTCCTCAGCAGCTGCTGCATTTAATAACTCTACCAGATGTCACATTTAAATTGTGTTTTGCATTTAAGGCTTTGAAAAGCATGGAACAGAGAGACCCTTTAGAATTTCAGCAGCTATACCACAGTTTCTTAGAATTATTCAACTTTGTAATTATAGAAAAAAAACCCTTGATGGTGAAAAAAAATGTAAAGCTTAAATAAAATGTAAATATGCAACAGCATACTACAGATATTTTACAGGGTGAAATTTAGTGGAATCTAGTTTTCTGAACAACAGAATTACCATTTTCTCTGGAACTTTGATGATGACAGCAAGGCTAAATACTATTAAAAATTATTTGGTGTAAGGTATTGGTAGTATTCAGAGGATTTTTCTATTAAAAGACATCACTGACAAAGTCAATCCCAGCTGGCGATCATTTTTAAAGACCCACTGAATACAACTGAAAATAGATCAGATCACCACCTCATCCCACAGAATTTTACTAAATTACGTCACTGGACTTCAAACTCTTTAACAAATGCCATGAAAAAGTAGAATTCTTAATTTTGATTTGAGACATTTTGTACTGGGGATTTTGGTTAATTGCATACGTTTTTTGTTCAAGCACAAAAAAATTGTATACACAGTCCTGAAACTTATTACCTGTTTTTGTCACATGTCAATATACTGTTGAAATATTTTATGATAGTTTGTGTATTTCTTTTGTGGTGGTGAGTTTTCAGGTGTGTTTTTTGGTTTGGTTTGTTGTGATGGGGTTTTTTAGTTGTGGGGTTTTTTTGTTGTTTGTTTGGTTGGTTATTTTTACCATTCATTAGGTTTCTAAGGCACCACCTATCAACATCAGGTATTCAAACCTCATCAGAGTTACAATAGGCTTGCACTGTTTGTGTTAGCATTTTAAACAGTTATGAGCTGCAATTTCATCTCCTGTTGTCAAGCAATAATCTCAAAGCACCAAGCTCTTATCTGCTAGGGAGTGATCGAATCCTAAAATGTCTCTGGTATCATCATGCATATATGACTCTCTGTTTTCTCATTGTAATAATAGGGCAAGCAACTCAATGAGGTAAAAAGATAACCTTTTTTAATTTCCAATTTTAAAGCAGTAAAAGAAATATTTTATTTTATATTAAACTACTTCTGACTAAAGTATTTTTGTTGGTACAGACTACTCCTTGTTGGGAGAAAATGAAAGCTCAAGATAATAACAGAAATTTAGTATCAAGCTGGAAGTATTTGTTAGTTATTATACTTTTAGTACAATTTTAGTTTTAACTGCATGTGCCCCTGCAGGAATCATTACAGGAAAGTCTTTAAGAGGGAGAAAAGAAATAGTATGAATTCAAATATACTTAATTTGACCCCTGATTTTTATTTTCTTCTATTCTTTGTTTATGCATTCCATTTTTCTTCAAAGTAGTGGTACTTCATGGTTGGTGATGGAGCACTTCTCCAAGTGTGAAAGAAGGGTAGCACAGTGCTAGAAGTGGAATGTTTATTATTTACTGTATGTGACTCCCAAGCTGATGCTAATCTTTGTATGACATCTCATTGTGATGGAAAGATGAGGTTCATTTCTTGCAGCCTGACTGTTTTCTCCTGTCACACTCTACTGGCTGAGTGAACAAGCTGAGCTTACTGAAAGCTTTATATATGTATTAATATACATAAAATACATTAATATGGTCATTTTACGTGTGTGTGTATTGGATTACAATTGGATGAGTAACCTTATCTCATCTACACTTGTGATGTCACAGTCCCCAGTGCTGAAGCAAAGGAGGGTGGCCGTCCTTCAGGTCCTCTTGAGTGATCCGGAATCAGTGTTGGGCAACAGCAAGACTGTACCACAGGAAAGAAGGTGACTCTATAATAAGAGAAGTGAGAAAAAAGCTTGTTTCATTTCTCAGCACTATAAATGCACTCTGTGCCAGAACAGAGATAAATATTAAGTTCTTTAATCCATGTTCTGAATAGGCTGTCTGAAAATTCTTTGTGGATGTCCATTAAATTGCCAAAGCTCTGAATAGATCTCTAATTCAGTCTATGAAGTTCTGAGTCCAGAATTAAAATTTAATATTTAAAATACATCAAATGGTACACCTAGAGCTTGAAATTCTGGTTACATTTTACTTGAACTTTACCACTACCATCAGCAAATGATAGTGGTAAAGTGGTATTGTTCTGTTCTTTTGTTTTTAAAGTGTCTCTTGTTTATTGGCAGAAACAAAATCTACCCATAGAACAATATCTATTTATATGATTGGCCAGAGGGGACAAGGCTATCTCTGGTTATCATGGAGACCAGAACCTCTTGAAATTCCCACAGGATTTCAGAGTTGGGAGAGAATTGCTAGGTTGTTTGTTTGGTTTATTTCTCTCTGGTTAAATGGATGTTTACTTTGTAGAGGTATAGCTCTGGATCTGGTAATGAAACACTACTTTTACTTTTATGAATCAGAGGAGTCTAGTCTGGTTTGTATCATCCTAATGCAGAACATCAAGACAAGCCAAAACAGTTATGCTCTGAAAGTGATTAGATACAAGAACCTGGGGAAATTATTTCAGGCACCTGTGCTTTATATACCTTAAGTTAGGGGAGAGTAATATATTCAATTAAAAAAAAAAGCTTTCATTGCATGCTGTATGAAATGTTTGAAATGTGTTCATAAATTTTGAAGCATTGTAATATATTTAAATTCAGGATGACTGTTCAAAATATTTATATTGAGAAACAAGCCGCTCCTCCCCCAATCTCCTTTATTTTCTCCTCAGTAGTAATAAATATGAAATTTATTTACAATTCATAATAATTTGACTGTCTTTTAGAGTACATGCTTTTACACTTGTGGGAAAAGAATGTACACATTTTTCTCCAGCTGGAGTTTATAGTTTTTAACACTTCTCCACATGGTGGCCAAAAAGAACTTGTTTTAAGACTACTGCTGCTAGTTTTTAATTTCTACTGTCAAGATGCTAGTTTGCTGTTACCTGAGAAGTTGTACATATATACCACAAATGTTCTGGAAGATAACAAGACTGGATATGGAAAAATGCATTTAATCAAACAAGTTACTCTGGTGTATGAGCCCCAAGTTAATCAGGTTCTGGCAACTGCTATGGTTTTGGAATATATTAGACAATATGAAATCTCACAAACTTTGAGACTTCAGAACATTTTTCATAATAGAGTATTGAAATATTATATTTCATACTTATACTTCAAACTGTAATTTCAGGATTTATCTGAAAACAAATAATAAAATTAGCAGCCTATGCACTTAACCGGGTTTTTTAATCTTAACACATGTTGGATAAGCACTTTAAATATTCCTCTTCTAATGAGAAAGTTGACAACGTATTATATTTAGTAGCATGCAAAGTGTACTGGTTTGAAAGCAAAACCAGTGAGAGACTCCAAGTCAGAAGTACAATTTAATAAGAGCAAAAGAAAAAGCAGTAAAATAAAATAAATTCAATAGTATAAAATACCACTGACAGAGTCAGAATACAACCTGACACCCTGTTAGTTAGGGTGTTAGTAGCAGTCCAGATGAAATGGTCTTGTCAAAAGCAGTGGTCTTGTAGAAAGGTCTGGTAGCTCTTGTCCTCCGTGAATCCAGTGGGGAAAAAAGCTGACTCTGTTGTCCCAAACCCAGGATTATATGCAGGTGGGAATGCTTGGCTCCTCCCCCTGGGTGGAGCATCTCAGAATGGGCTGATATCATTCTATGAGTCATGTAATTGGTTCTTGATGGCCCATTAAACAGAAACGGCTTCCGGAGGGAGTCATAGGGCAAGGCATTGATGGGCCATTAGCAGAAGATAAGGGAAACACTGCCCCACCTGGTTCCAACACTTCATGAAGATGGTGATAGAATACATACTTTGGGCACATCTTACATTTTTAACCTAAGGCACAAAGAAAATACTAGTTTTAGTTTGTTTACTGCAAGTGAAAGTGTTAGCATTGGAGTCTTGGGGGTATTTTCCTTTACAAAGGAGGTAGTACATGCTTCTAAGTTCAATACTAACACTAATTTCAATAGAAATTTTGCTTTGCTAAAGCTGTGATTTTTCCCTAACTATGTTTCTGTTGATGAAAAGATATTGCTGTATACATATTCCAAAGACCTGATGAAGAGTCATAAAAAATACTTTATACTCAAAGTATAAGACCAAACAGAATGATTCCATCTGTGTTCTGCCTCTGTGCATGGAAAAATTATTGGAAGAAATGACATTGGAGGAAAAGCTGGGAAACTGAATTCTTCAAAATGTACAGCACAGAAAATGTGTCAGCTAGGACCCTTATGACCTTTCTGTGTCTTCTGTTGTCCTTACAGATTAAGTCTGGGCATCTCCAATCTCTTAATAATGATAAAACTTTACCATACACAGATTTGAGTCAACTGCATCTCTACCCACATAGAGTGCAACTCTCTGAGGGCTAAACCACACAGGGGGAATAGCAACAGGTTTTACTAGATGATTAATCAGTAATAAATAACTATAGATGTCTCTGTAAAAGTTAATATTGTAAGAGTCCATCAGGAAAGTCCTTCTTCTGCTGTTATAGAGAAAACAGTGTATTCAGATTTGTCTGGGATTTTTGAAAATTATTTCTTTGGTGCCTAACTTTAAGTTCAGTTTGGTTTGTCTTATCCTTAACAAGAAAATTTAAGACACATGAATAATAATTGCTTAAGGAGATAAATAAGCAAAGTGAATTGTAGAGAGGAAACAAATATTCATTGGATATTCATAGCTGCACACATTAGCAGTGTATTCCATTTATGCACACATCAGCACTGCTGCAGTACTTCTAGAAACATAGACTTCATGTTATACAAGCCACAGTTTCTAGAAAGAAATCTCATAATCTGCCCCCAATAGCCAGCCACATGCTAATATCCTTAGGATTTTCCTTGGTTTTATAATAATTGTGTCTAACAATATACACAATTATAATTGTGTATAATAATGTCCTGTGTATCTGAATTATGTGGTCTTTGGAACTGAAGATTGTTGCAAATTGATCAAGAATTTCTGAGTCACTGCTTGATAGGTCTGGTGGGGTTTGTAATCCAACAAGCTGCTTAAAATTAAGAATTGTGTCTGGGGAGCTGTCATCATAATAGTACCTGAACCATTACACACAACTCCTCAACATATGCGTAGAACACAGGTCATAAATTTATATGTAACCTAGAGAATGAAGAATGTATTTTATTGTATGAATTTTCCATAATTTCAATAGGTGATTTCAAAATTGTTTATTTTTCAAACTGTTAACCATGCACTGCAACTGCACAGACAATAACTATTCTATATATGCATTTATTTGGGTTTAACAGGTTTGATAGACATTTTTTAAGAGCTTGGATTTAGCATTGTTTGGTTTTCAGTTATCTATATGGGTGTTTTCCACACATAGGAGTAAAGTTAGTGGATTTTTTTTCTTCTCAGAGTTTTCATAATTCCATGCATTTAATTGCTCTTATAGTGTTCATAAAATTAAAAGCACATGGAATGCATCATATAGAGTTTATACAAATTGCTCAGGACAGCTGAATGAACTTCTGACATTCACTTCCTAGATGCTAGTGCTTATGATTACAGAAAAATCAGAAACCTCAAAAATACTGTGGAGAGAACAAGAAAATAGCAGAGCTTTTAAAAAAAAACACAAAAAAACAAACAATCANTGGGGGGGTTGGTTTTTTTTTGTGATGTTCTCTACCTAAATGTAGCCATATGTTTTTTCCCTCTTGCCTTGTAGTTGAGAGATGAGGTTTCTGGATAGGCATGTGCTTAGACCATGCATATCACGACACACTTCGTATTCTCAAAGGGAACTACTTCTACTGGTGCCAAGAAATTACTATAGTTGTAAGATATGGATAGTGAAATAAACATAATATTATTGCATCTATAAACAGAAGAAAAGGGTTAGCAAAAAATACCATAGGATTTAACGTCCCATTTTGAGCTGGTATCTTGTATCCATGAAAAGAAACCTCTTGAAGGTGGCTTCTAGCAAAGGTGATATATATGAGGGTCTTCCTTCTCAGCTTCCAAATGTGTGCTAGCAACAGTGGTGTAAGCTGCTCACCTGCCATGCTGTTTACTGCAGTGATAATCCAATCATGGCATTAACTTCAGCCGCTTCCATTTTTGTGTAGTATGGAAAGGAGATAATTAAGGGCTTTAGTATCCCATTTATAAAACTACAAGGAAAAAAATCCTCACACAGACATGGTCTTCCCTTGTGACTATGGTTCTTAATGATGGCACATTTTATAAATAGTGCCCTGAACACTCAATGAATCTTTGTGCTGCATTTCATTCTATGTATTTTTACCTGTCTTTCCAGCAGTAATATGGATAAATAAAGTTAAAGCTGAATAGAAGCATTGGGAGACTTCTCTGTTCAATTAAGAAGCCTTTCAAAAATTTTCATAGCATCCATTTCAGGTTAAATGCATTTGAAATTTGTCAATACAGCTCCATACTGAGCTAATCCATGTAATATTTTCATTAATATTTTGTCTGTTTGATGTGTATTTAAAACACTGGGGATTTTGTGGCTGTACCTTCCCAGACAATCTCTGCAGTAGTGCTTTAATTTTTCACTTTTCTAATCCATTTTCTGAAATTTGCTTCTGATTCCATCTGTCATTATTAGTAATTGAAGTTCTGTTGCAAGAAAGTACAAACATTGTTTATAATGTGATGTTCTGACTGTCATTACAGTATTTCCATTTGATTTTTAAAGACAAACTTTACATTTCAGTAGTATTTTAGAAAATATCCTCTTTCCCCTTTAGAGAAACCATTTTTGTCTTTGGTAAATAAACAACTTGGTTATTCTCAGTGTCTATTGTGATAGATATTTTGTATTGCAGCTGTATTGTTGTTTTTAATTAGTAACTAATTTGGCAACATCACAGTAATTTTACATGGTAATTTTTACCATTAACATTAGGGAGTTATTATATTACAAATTTTCATTTAGATAAAACATGCACAATTACATCTTTACCAGATGAGAAATACTTTGTAATTGTATTCCTGAACTGAAAAATGAGTGGCATATGCTATGGTATCTGTAGTTTAATTAAAGTTTTTAATAGAAATTGTGCTGTAGGCATAGTCATGAAACACAACTAGGCTTTTGAGAAGCCCAGCAAAAATCTCTGCTTCTTTGTGTCTACTTTAACCAGTAATGGCATCAGCATTTAAGTTGTTATAGAAGAAGATCCCAACTCTATTTTAGTTTGTAGTCTTATTTCTGTATCAATATAAGAATTTAACTTTATAAAATAATCATTAATATATAAATAACCACATTTGTGTTTAATATTGAGCACTTTTGGGGCAGAACTTGATAGGAAATATATAGATTCTTGGGGGTTTAATTTATTTTTCTGCCTAAACCATCCTTAGGCAGAAGCTTCTTAAAAATTTTTTGGTAATTTGCATAGAGGAATAGGAAACTCCAATTTAGTGATCACATCTAATACATGGGATTACTTATATTAATTAATTTGATTCTTCACTCAAGGGAAGTGAGGGGTTTTTTCCTTGTTTTCAACTGCCCCCACCCCGTGCAGCTTTTAGCAGATCTTTTGTATTCAAATACTACTAATAATTAGCAAATGTCCTTGTCAGTATTTTGAAGACACCCAAGGCGCAAATCACTCCTCCAGCCTCTCTCCCTCTCCTTCTGTGACAGTGAAATAGTGGTTAATGTCCACCATTCATCTCTCACAAACTTCATTACAAGGTGTAAAACACCTTGACATCTTAACAGATGTTTAAAAAAATGTTAAGTTAAAGGTGAAATATCCCAAATGTTTAATACTGTTGCCATGTTATGACTGATTAAAAAAAGAAAAAAACAAAAGGGGGTATATCAACACTTCCTTACTGGACTTACACCTTATTTCTTTTCCATTTGCATTCCAGTTTGATTGTAACTCAGCTGTAAATTCAAATTCACCTTTAATGCAACCTTCTACAAGACTTTGTCTCAGAGAAGTTGGTTACTTGACTGATTATGCTTTGGATTGTACAATTACTTTATGCCTTGAATAAGCTTATTTAATTCAGGTTAATTTATCTTTTACATTTTGTGTTGTCACTTCGATTTCCTTCCTTTACTTTTCCCAGCTATTTTATTCACTTTATTCCATTGCTCCCCAAACCTCAGTACTGAATATGTTACAAATTCAATAAGTAATCACAGAATATTCCACAGAGCTGGAAGGGACCAACAAGGATCATTAAAGTCCAACTCCTGGCCCTGTGCAGGACACACCCAGAATCACACCCGGTGTCTGAGAGCATTGTTCAAACACTTCTTGAGCTCTGGCAGGCTTGGTGCTGTGATCTCTTCCATGGGGAGCTTGTTCCAGCACCCAAACAGACTCTGGGGAAAACTTTTTCCTAATATCCAACTTAAATCTCACCTGACTCAGTTTCAGGCCATTCCCTCAGGTCCTGTCACCACAATGCAGAGATCAGTGCCTGTCCCTCCTCTTCCCCTCATGAGGGAGTTGTGACTGCAATGAGGTCTCACCTCAGTCTCCTCTTCTCCAGGCTGAACAGACCAAATGACCTCAGCTGCTCCTTGTACGGCTTCCCCTCAAAGCCCTTCACCATCTTGTTGCCCTCCTTAGAAGACTCTTAGCACTTTAATGTCTTTCTTGTATTGTGGCACCCAGAACTGCTCCCAGCACTGGATGTGAGGCTGCCCCAGCTCAGAGCAGAGTGGGACAATCCCCTCCCTTGCCCGGCTGGTGATGCTGTGCCTGATGCCCCCCAGGACAGGGTTGGCCCTCCTGGCTGCCAGGGCACTGCTGACTCAAGCTCAACTTGCCTTCAACCTTCTCTGCAGGGTCTCCCTGCCTTCAGGGACTCAATGGCCCATTGATCTGCTATATGGTCAAATGCAAAGAAAATAACTTACTTATTGTTGAGATAGCTGCAATAAGCTTTAAAATGTGCACTGAAGTGACATAAATCAAGCAATAAATGAACAGAATATCTCTCTGTATTGGGAGGAGAAATATGTTATCAACTATAGGAAGTGGATGGTTCTCCTAGCAATTCTATTAGGGGAGGAAAAAGAAATCCCGCAAAACCCACCCTACCAAATAATGAAGTGAATTTTTTACCATTGTTACAGAAACATCGAAATGAGATTATTGTTACATGGGTGTCCTGTGGTGCAATGTAGTTAGTCATAGTTAAATAAGGACTTGAACCAAAGTGAAGTGTCTTTTCCACATGGTATCTACTACCATGACCTAATCTTACACTTAGGAGGTGTTTCCCATAAATGTGTAAGAAATAGGTATTTGACCTTGTATCTTTTTCATGCAGATACATACAAAAGAATGATTAAACTAGGAACATTTTTGTTGGTTTATCACACAGCTGTTACTGTGCTGTGAGCAAAGAAAGTAATGTAGAAAATTTCTGCATCTGCATTACATCTGAATAATGTGAACAACCTGTAGGAAACTAATGAAGAGAGAAAGTATTCCTGTTTCACTTGGAGTGGTAGCAAAGAATAACAGCTGTAAGTTGATGTGGTGCAGTGTTTTCAAGGCAGTGGTGTATTTTGGTGGTTTTTTCTGCATTTGTAAGTTTTTATTTAATAATTAGAGATTATTTCTGTCATCAAGGTTAGAGATGTATGTTAGTGGAATCCTCACAAAGTGAAGTTCCTTAAAAACTAATTAAAAATGTACCTAGAATACAGTTCACATGTTAAAATTATTCACCCTGGCATTACCTGGTTTAGAGTTATATTGCTTCTTACCATCAAAGTAAAAACTGTTTTTCATTATATGCCCCCCCCATTCAGTAAATCACTAATTTGTTGCAACAAGTGCACCTTCTGTCTGGATTAATTTACAATCAGTGCTGATCATTCACCCCACAGTTATCCATCTCATTATCAGAATTAAGTTTGCTATTGTACTCAGAAAGGCTTTGATCTGTGTTTTCATTGCCTCCTTAGATTACATCTGAGAAAGCTTTTATGATATATTTTTTCTTTTGGCCACACATGGCTCCCTTAATCTTTTTTCAACTCAAATAGCACATATTCTGCTCCTGTGCTGAAGGTTTGCAGCTTAGAGCCCAGCAGGAGCAGATTTCTCTCATTTTAACCCAATTGGAGGTTTCTGAGTTGAGTTTGGTAGAGTTTAGCAGCTCAAGTACCTGCTGAAAAGGCACGCGTGCCAAGCATTCACTAAACTGGAAATGTACCTTGCTGTTTGTAAAGGAGTGAGGAAAGGCACACTGGTATCATAACCTTCAAACTAATGAAATGGAAAGAGGAATACAGTGCTGGCAGATCACCTAGACTTTCTTAATGTGTCACTGTCACTTGTTGGAGGCAGAGATCTCTGCTGGAACCAGTTTTCTGACACAAATGCAGAAAACAGTCCTGCCCTTCTAAGGCAGGATGTTTCATATGTGCCTGTCTCATCAGCATTTCAGGAGAGCCAGTGGTGTCAACAAAGCTATTGTCTGTGACCAAAGGCTTCGTATTCACAAGCCTGGAAAAAAACTTTAAGAAAACCTTTAGATAATGTTGCTTGACATGGAGGGAAACTTCATTTCTTAGTGTTTATCTGCAAAGTGCTGCTTCTGAGCATCCTTGTCTTATGTTGCACAAGTCAGATAATCTCTTGAGTAACTTCAATGAAAATAAAATCAGTAAGGCATTACATTAAGGGTGAATTTGACCCAGAAGAACACAGAGCAGCTTGTCCTGAAACTGCATTCTTTAATTATGTTTTGCTTTCCTTGTATGGGTGTTGCTATAAGCGGTTTACAAGATAACATTATCTTGCAGCTCTGTGTATTTCACAGTCCTTTCCATTTGCACATCATAGCTGAATATGCAGTCAAAATATCGTATGAACGTTGAAAACAAAAACATTAATTTTTAAATTATTTTTCTAAAAAACATAAAACATGGAAATAGAAAGGTTTTGTTGGAATGGAACACAATATAGTTACTAAGCATTAATCTAATGATTATATTTGAATCAATCCAAATGTGACAGTACATTATAAAGGTAATCTAATTTTAACACTGCTGCATGCTGGAGGTAATCAGGATATCTCTAAAGCATTTACTAATTCCCCAATTAGCTTTGTTTCAGTTTTTCTTAGATGGGAAGGGCATTGGCTTTCTTCGTTTTATGTTCTCTGCACAAAGAATAAGAAAAATAAACACCAGGAGAAAAAAACAATCTCAGTATAAGCACTTTAAACTTCCTCAGGTCTCAATCCACCCTGAAAGGTGATACAACAGGGGGGGTATGAATATGTATGTATTTTATGATAATATTAATAAGGAAACATTATGTAATAACCTTAATAAGATTATTAATCCACTCCATTAATCACACCTCTCTCCATCTCTGATGGTAGGGGTATGTCCGTGTAGATGCCAAAATGGATGCTGCTAGTGTATGTGAAATGACGCCTCTTGTCTCTCAGATCACTGTTTCTGTTTCACAATGTGCATTAGATTCTTCTCTGAGATGTTTATGATTCTTTATCCTTAGATGCAGTGCTCTTATAGCAAATATTCTTTACTTGACTGTTGTACAATATTGTGTTTATTATAAAAGCTTTCATTAGTATTGGCATTATTTTTTCTTAGTTTTATAAATTGAATGCATCATGTTTCCAGTATTTATTTTATCATTATATGAACTACACTTCCATTTTCATACAGATCCAGAGATATATTTGCAATGTCTTTGATAATCCATTTCTGCTCTTGACCAGGTGCTGCTTCCTTTTCTGCTCAACTTCTGTGTTTGATTCCCTCTTCTTTAGGACTGATTTTTCATTGTTGTCTTTTTCTCAGGAATTTCAACTTCCTGTCACAAAATAGGCTTGTTAATGGTTTATCCCAGGATTCTTCAACACAAATCTTTGTGGTTTTTTGTAGGTCTCTCATCACTTTCTGTTCCTTAGCTCTTCTCTGCCCAGATCAGACACATTTTGTGCTTTATCCTGTCAGCTTGAATCAGGTTTGCATTTAGTTTAGGAAGAAAATTAGTTACAGATGGATGTTAGAAGTCATCCATTCTACTTATTTTTCTTATGAATTGCTTTCCAAGATTCCCCAGCTGTTGTTCCTGATTGCTTTTTTTTGCCACCTTTCTTACCCCAATATTTGAAGTTACTGGAATCTAAGGGGATGCACAAAATAGTATATTTTTATGTATCATTATATCAAACAATTTTGAATATGTTTTTATATACCTGACTGAGTTTTAAATATATAGATTGACTTCTGAGTAGAACGGATGACTGTGGTTTACTACAGTAGTATATAATGAGGGAGTACTGCATGTATAATCCTCCAATAATCTCCTTGACTGTGAGGTTCACAGTCAATAGTTTGTCTAGTCAAACATAATTTTTACCATTTGTTAAATGTCTAGAGCCTTACATAAAATACAAACTTCTATGAACTCTACTCACAAGTTACTCAATTAAGTAACTAATATATATATAATATATTATATATTGTTATATAAACAATTTAGCTTTAACATACAATGATAGATTATTACAATGTAGCGCACAGTTCTGCAGTTACAATGCCCTGTGAGCATAATGTGTCTCTTAAATGGATTTCTAAAGTCATTAATATTTTAAGCCATCTGAAACCTTGAAACCTATATGCAAATAAAACCTTAGTTTAAAGTGTGACCTAGATTTCTGTTTGCATAAAGAAACTGAACACCTTGCTTATTTAGATAGTCTTTTAGAGAGTTTATCTTTGTTGTTTTGGGTTTGTTTGTTTGTTTGTTTGGGATTTTTTGTTTTGTTTTTTACTTCTATTCAACTTGGATAATGCAGAAAATGAGAATTTAAAGACAATGATGAACTGTTGATAGGATAATTTTTATGTTACTTTCCAGGACAGCAATCACTAATATAGCATACACTGAACACGGCTGAGGGTGTATGTATGTGCCTTTGTTTTTCTTTTATCCTCATCATACATTTGACCTCTTTCTCTGTTTTGAAGATTTTATGTCACAGCTTTCAGAACTGCAAATTCTTAGTCCTTTATGTGAATAGGGATCCCGTGTCTTATGATAGCATAAATGGGAAATGTAACAAAACCCAGCATCTTTCCTTTCTGCTTTCAAAATAAAGTTTAACCTAATTTCTTATATCACTTACATTTCCGTCTTTGTGTGTGGTTTTATAGAAATCTTGTAATTTCTCTTTTATCAAAACAAATTAGCTTATGCTCTTCTGTATTTGGCTTGTCCTCATTCAGTTCAAAATTAATGCTCTGAAGTGCTTTAGATAAAACCATTAGCATACTCCTCATTAAGGTTATGCTCACATCTGGCACGCTGGTTGTGTTGTGCCTAGTGAAGGCATAAAATATGTAACAGGTTTTTAAGTCAAATATTTGTCTTTAAAAAGTAAAGAGATTCTCAGAATTGTGATTTTTTAAAAAAATTCTGTAGATATGTGTTTTGTGAATCAGAATACATTGACCTTTCCAGCATGTTGTGCACATTTCTGCACTTGATATTAGAGCAAAACTGAGAGTGAAGGAAAGAGATATCAAAATTGTCAAGGCACAAAAAGTTCCTCGATTTAACAGGTTTCTCAAAAAGCCAGTAATGGTACTTACTTACCTCCTCTGTTTTAAAAACCCAGACCTCAAAATCAAGAGACATTGTGTTATTGTATTCTTTCCTTAAGAGTAAATCTTGCTTTTCATGTTTTATTTTTCTTTGCTTAGATGAGCGAAAAAAAAATTCAATCCTAAAAATTTGGGATTAGAAAGGATTTCCCATGAACTGCAGTGTAGCCATGGGCACTCATAAGAAGCACATTGGGTAACACACAACATTGCTTTATAAACTTCCATTTAGAAGTACAGTTTTTTATTGTACTCTTACCATCTCTTCTGTCTTTTGTAAGCCTGTAAGAGGTTTGTTGTCAGCTTAAATTTATTTATGGTCAATCTGTACACATTTGTTTCTGTGCCAGTGTTGTTGTCTAGTTAAATAGTTTATCTCCCCTGCAGGCCTTGTGTGTTCTCAGCTGAAGCACTTATAAAACCGTAATCATATTCCCTCTCATTCATCTTTTTGCTGAACTAAGCAAGAGCTTTTAGTACATTGAGAAAGTAGGTCCATGACTCTCCTTATCATGATTAACCCTTCGCTGCTACTTTAAAAAACGTGATTTATATAACCATAATCAAAGGGGGTTGTTTTGATGTTATTTAACATGTGCTAGAGCAATAATATTGCACAGAATAATGAACTATGAAAGTGAAAAGTGCATTTGGATTACAATCACTATGCACAGATTTTTCATCTGGATGTTTGAGTAGACAAGGACACCTGCTTATTTGTTTGTATTTTCCCTCTCTCAGGTTTTCCTTTCCTTTTGTAGCTGCTTACACCCTCTGAATGGCACCACAGTGCCATTCTATAAGGATTTCAGCATCCCACCCCTCTAATAACCTTTTTCCCCCTCTTTTCATCAGAAATATGTTCAGTGATGGAGTACTGGTCAACACTCATAGCTTTCCCTTTTCCTACTTCTAAGGCATAATAAAAGCTGTTAATAGTATATGTTGTTACCAAAAATCAAACTGTCAAATTGTTATAATATTTTTCTTTCTTTTTCTTTAAGGGAGTAGAACGCAGTTACTAGGAAGATATTTTTGTTTTGTCTTTTTTTTTTTTTTTTTTTGTTTTTGTNGGAATGCTTTTCTCAGTAACCTTATACTCCTAATCAGGAAAATTTAAATAAAAATTCCTCCCTTGTTTTTTTTTTTATTTTTTTTGGTTTGGTTTGGGTTTTTTTGGTTTGGTTTGGTTTTGGTTTTGGTTTTGGTTTTGGTTTTGGTTTTGGTTTTGGTTTTGGTTTTGGTTTTGGTTTTGGTTTGGTTTCCTAGCATGTAATAGTGGAAGGCTAAACTAAGCATGAACTATAATCGCATTTTATGTCAGGTATTATTTGAAAATAAACTCTCGTTTTCACTACAAACCACAAAGCTGCATATTTAGTGAAGTACAGAATTAGATACAGTGAAGGAACATAAAGGAAAATTATAAAATTTTAGTACAATATCTTATTTGGTTATAAATAAGATGTCCTGGTAGATAAGTATAACAAACCTGGGTCTTGTGAGATTTCTTTTGACGGTCCCTGCTGGTTTATAATTATACAGTCAGAACTTAATGCAAGAAAGTGCTATAATAGCACATTTTAACAAGGAAAGGAGGAAGCTGAGCTTCAAAATATGCATAAAAAAGATTTTTTCCCAACCGGCAGAATATTTATATTCATTACTAAATTGGTTCCTAATAAATTATGCATAACCTTTATAAAGTTAAATGAAATCCTGAACCATACTGCTATAGATATGTTACCAGAATCAACTGCTTTGTAGCAGTTTCCACAAACCACTGTTTTTGTTTCCTTTGATACTGTTAATATAAGCATTTATTTGTATTCTAAATGTTTTCTTTCCCAATTTTACCTTAATATTTTTAATATCCTAATTCAAATGCTTTACATTCCTTCCTTTTTATTTCATTTGAGAGTAAGACTTTCAGATATTCAAGTTCTAAGATGGTGTTTAATACATCTTATATATGATTTTTATGAGCTTTTTAATAAAAGCAGCAAACCAAATTAGGTTATATCTTAATTAACTTAAAAATTAAAAGGGCCAGAGGAAAGAGGGCAAAAAATCCTGTATCCTCTTATACTACAAGCGGTTGATTTTTTTTTTAAGTTTATTTTTTTCTCTTCAGAGTGTACTAATTATTTATTCATTAATTAGATACTGCTGCCTATTCATTCTATAACTAAATTTGAGCATATCTATCCCCTTTAATTATCTCAATGGCATGCAAAAACCCAATTATGTTCTGCACAGATATCCCCTGAATGGTCTCAAAGTTTTATGGGGAAATAGTTGTGGCTTTACCCACTAATGGCTTTTCACCTTTACAGCATGACCACTTCCTGAGTAATGAGAACTGTGTTCCTATTTTTATATTTTTAAAGAAATGTTTCTTCTAATTTCAGTCATTCTACCAAGATATTATTTTCCATTACATGCTTTTCCTTTCAAAGAAAATCTTTTTATATCTTTCATAGAGGAATAACATACTCTTGATTATAATAATTCCATTTTGAACTGTATGTCTCAGGCAAAAGTATGAAATATTGTTAAAACTATTATGTTAGGATTTTTTTGTTGTTGTTTTTTTCATTTTTGGTGTATTTTCTTGTGGGATTAAGAAACTTAAAGAAACTCTATTTCTTTAGTTTCTTATTTCTTTGCGACTGATGATAATAGTGAATTTCAAAAGCAGTTTTTTCACAAGTCACTTCACTGGTTCAATTTGCTAGGACAGAAGCCACCTCTCTTGAACTCAGTTTTGGCTCTTGAAACTGAATACAGAGAATTCTCTCTCTTGCAACAAAGCTGCTCATGTTGGCTTGTGGAGGTGACATTGATGCATATGGAGCATGTGCACAGAAAGTTAGAAAATTATTCTTATAATGACACCAGGCCATGTCCTCTGTTCTAAAATTCTGTGCTTTTTTGTTACTGTTAGCACTGAACTGATGTTCCTGAGATAGAGGGGATCTTCCTAACACTATAACTTCATTGTTACCTAAAAGCTGTATGAAATAGAACTTTGCTATAAGATTTATATTTTATCACTGGGCAAAAGAAAAGTTTGCATTTTTGGTAATTTTTTAAAAGTAGTGTTTATGTTGTAAAGAGAAGCACTAATTCAGATTCTAAAGTGATGGGATTTGGCTCTTCTACAATTGAATTATGAGAATTCTTTCTGTACTAATACTTATATATATTTTTTTTAAATATCTGAGAAGATTCTAGGGATAAAATTACTTCCTCCTCAGAATTTTACATTTAATTAGCTCTCTTTTTGCTGTTGCTATGTAATGCTGTACTTTCATTTAAAACACAAATAAATACCGGTTATGTAAGTGAAGATAAAAATGAGAGAGATACTAAACAATGACTTCAGCTAAACACTGAAAGGAATAAGAGGAGAATTAATCCAGGGAGGTAAGGGAGAAACTTACTAATCAAGACTTTCATGGAATTTTTAACCAATATATTTCAGTAAGAAAAATATCTGTGAGAGGGAGAAGGCTGCCAACATTTGTCAAACTGAAGGGACTGTGTAATGCTCACCCTGATTTTGCAGCAAGTCTTTAGACAGAACATTATGCAGCACATAACTCTGTCTGTTTTAATGTGGTTGATCTTTGACACTTTCAGTGATAATGATATTCAGCTCAAAATAGCCAGCCTGCTCTAACAGCAGTTCCAGTGGATTATAGAGTATGTTTCATAGAACAAATGGAACCATGATTTCCCCCAAGCAGAAACAATATTTGCAGGTAACTACCATTTTTTGCAAAGAAGGTACTCTCTTAAACTTCATACTTGTCCTTGCTTTCGCTCCATTATTTAACGTGACATTAAGAAAAATATGTAAGATGTATTGTTCTCTGCAGCTAGATGTTGTAAGGCGAAGTTAATGAGAGATTAAGAATTCAGGGTTTTGGAAAGGATAAAATGTTCTAATTTTGGTGAAAGAGGGAATAAATTTACGAAGTATCATGGAATCAATATCAGAAGTGTTATGCTTTTTCCTGTGTAAAGTTAAGTAAATTTACAAGAGATGTAGTTTAAAGCAGAAATGAGAGTAAATACTGTGATCATTTCAAGACAGTATTTTTCAATTAATTTCTTTTAATAGATGTCTATTAGTCTTCTACTGCTTCCAGAAAACCTTCATGTACATTTGTAAAATA
Source organism: Hylia prasina (assembly GCA_013397195.1). NCBI lineage: Eukaryota > Metazoa > Chordata > Aves > Passeriformes > Sylviidae > Hylia > Hylia prasina. The sequence goes on along the minus strand of VYXD01011420.1, from coordinate 71,307 downwards.
CAATTCTAATGTATAAAAATCAGATTTCTAACCTTGATAATTTATGCATTTTAATGCTTTGATGACAAGAAAAAAAAAAGTTTAGTCTCAAAGCAGTCCCTCTGGTGTGTCTGGGCATAACTGAGAAAGATTAGATATTTCTACAGAAATAAGATTCATATGAGAAAAATTTATGAATTTTCAGTTTCTGAATATTTGACTCAGGCCCATCTGAGGAAAAATGTTTTCAGGACATAAGTAAGTACTGTCTGATTAACCCCTCATATTTCCTTTTCAGTTTCTCAGGTCTAACCAGTGAAATGAATATAACAATATTTTCAATGTAGTAGGAGGAAAAAGTAAGTGATATGTTGATGATGATGATGATGATGATGATGATGAAATGCCATACATGATGATGATGATGATGAAATGCCATACAGAATGATTTTTTTCTTCTCCCCCCTGAAGAACCTTTTGCTATTTCATTCTACTCTTGCTCTGGTAGTTACCTGAACTAATGCAAAGCACCCTCTGTATGTAGGCTGAAACATCTATAATGAGCTTTCTTGTTATGAGATGAAAAGTCTATACCCCACTTGCTTAAAATGAGCTAGTGCAATATATGAATTGCTGTTGTGCAAGAAGTGGTGCTCCTATGTACACAACTGGGTGTACACACCAAAAAGTGTCTTTTAGTTCCTGTTATTCAGTAGTCTGGACTTCTACAAACAAAATTAAAATGAGCTGAAAATAAAAGTAATGCTATCCAGCAGAATCTAGTCTATCCTTATTCATAGTATTTGATTTCAAAGTAACTTCTCTAAAGACTAGAATTATAGCAGTATGAAACACAAATCAGTAAGCTCAGGTGAACCAGCCAAATATGTACATCTGAGTGAAAAGCTCTGTGTGCTTACAAATGTAGATCAGGACCATTTGTCTAAGGAAAGGAAACTAGGAGACAGTGTCCATAGAAATTGCTTTTTTCTCTTTGCTAATTACAATCATTAGTTGGTTAAAAATGGTGAAAAGCACCAAGTTTTTAAAATCTTAATGTGTCTTGAAGGATGTTTCAATCTGGGGGGAATCTGGGGCTTTCTTTTTTGGAGGTTGGTGGGTTTGCTGTGGGGTTTTTTTTGGTTGGTTTGGGTGTTTTTTGATAACTATGGTTTTTCACGCACTGAAGATTGCCTTGTGGTTTTCTCCTCATAACAAGGAGAATTCTCTGAGGTGACCTTCTTCTAAGTAGACTAAGGGTAGAATATAAATTGCATATAAATATGACAGGACTCTTTAAGTGACACATTATGATACATCTGGTATATTTACCTAGTTAAACTGAATCCTGTCACTTAACATTCACTCCTAATTGTCACTTATTTGTTTGGATCAATCTGATTTGGGGGGTTTAAGGTTCTGTCTTTCAAAGATGTTGAGTGACAAGTAATCAAGGATATGGAAAAAAAGAAAATTATATCTAGGAATAAACATATTTACATGTGATTGTTAATGTTTAACAATTATTACTGGATTTTCATGATAATTACATGAATATTTAAAATATTACAGAATATTTAAAATTAGACTATTGATTACAGTTTCTTACGGTAATAAGCCTCATAATGTCATGTAATATTTGACAAGCAGAGAAACATACCACAGGAAGGAAACAGATTTTTTTTAAAGTAAAAAATGTAACTTGTAGCATAAATTATAAGTTGTATTCAACTTTATTAGTTGAAATAATAAGCAGCAAAAATGAACTCAAGATTCACAAGAGATGGCAAATTAGGTACACTGTTTAAAGAATGAAAAAGGGAATAATGTGTCACTAAAACAACTTCTTGTGAAATTCTTGAGGATAAAATATAATTAAAACAAAGTTTGATTTACTGTCTTTAAAGAGTTAAGATAATGAGAATGACCACTTTCAATAAATAATGAGAAACAACAGCATTCAATTACTCAAAATATTGCAAGCATCTCAAAGGAATAAGATACATTTTTGGTGAGCTTCTTCAACATGATATTGTAGCAATAGTAAAAAAGTTAAATTCTGTGCATGCGACTAATGTAATATTTAAATTCAATTTCATGATAAATCTTTCAAGTAGGAAAAGGGTTTTTATTCACCTAATACTTTAAAGTTTTATTTTTACAATTTCAAAAAAATGAGAACTTGTCATATGCAATTACAGTTGATTGGGCAATTATACAATGCCCAGAATTTTTAATAAAATATCATGGACTTTCTTCTTAAAATAAAAATGGTACAAAATGTCAGTCAATGAAGGGCAAAAAAAGAGTTTTGTTGTGTATGAAGCTGAACTGCATGTTTTAAAATAAACTAGCAATTGATCTTAAGAAATGTGTATTAATTTGCCAAAGAACCTCTCAGAGAAGATTACCAGTGACAGAACTAAAAATCTAAACCATATATCTAAACCATAGAAGAAACTATAAATCAAAAGTACATGAAGAAAGAGTTATTATATAAGAGAGACTAAATAATGATATCAAAGTTTATGAAAATCAAGCTAAAACTATTGATTCAGAATTATTATTTTGGTTAAAATTTTGATTGAATTTAAAAAAATGGTGTTTCAAAGTACCTAATTTTTATCAAGCACATGCAATATGAATTAAATTATTAGGAATAATATAATGTTTATATTTTAGAGTTTGTTTAGCACAGGTTTCACAAAAAATATTCCTTAAAGGAAATGGTTCATATTGATGAGAAGATCTCCACCTGGTAAGTTCCTAAAGAAGATAAATTTGAACACTACAAATCTAATTTTTTATCGGAAGGCTACAGACTGTCATTCATTTCTTATATATATATATATAAACTCAAAATAGTTTCTTGATGCAGTGACTTGTTAATTTCTAAGTTAGAAATCAAAATAACATATTTGGTGATCAAATTGTCCCATGGATTCTACAGATTAAAGGTCTGAATCACTCACAGAAGGAATCAACTTTTATGCTGTAATATTAAAATTTAACTCAAACTTTTGTGATTAAATTTGGTATGTACTTGAGAAGCAGGAGATATGCACAGCACTAGACTCAGGACTTGGTCAGATGGAACGTGTTTGTCTCTCCAAGTTTCACCTGGGTTTTGTATATCATTTGTAATGCTGTCAGAGAATGCAAACTCCTTTGGGATTTGCTGTAAATTATGGATGCCTGTACACAGATTGATAGTGCACTCTTGCAGGGCAGAGTAGAAGTGAATGAGACTTTTTTTTTTTTTTTTTCCATTGTGAACAAAATCCTGGAATGCTGTCTTGTTTTTGGTATGTGTTTTTATATTCTCACTGCTGTAGTGAGAATATAAAAGTAGGAAAGACAAGCACATTCCTCAACATACCTCTTTCTAAGCAGCTTCAGTGTATGTTAATGAAGGAACTTAAGATAATGAAATGACTTATGTAACCTCCACAATTTCATTATTTGGAGGCTGTGCCCAATCAGGAAGACTCCTGATTAATGTGATGCTGGAAAATAATATTTTCCATGTAAAATGTGACATGCCAGCATTACACTGCAGGAGTGCTATGGAAACTTCTGCTGAAAACTTAATTGCAAAACTGAAACCAAATGACAATGGCAACCTTACCTAAAATTCTTGAAGGAGATTCTTATAACAATATGATTACTACAGATAGTTATATCATTAGGGGTAGAAAAAACAGCATAATTGGAACAAAGAATAAAAATATTATTACTAGCAGTAAATTACAAGAATGTGGTATAAATGTCCTTTAATGATAATCTATTTTTTTAGCATTTACAGTACAATCAACTAAGGAGGTATATTTTAATTTATAGCCTGTGGAGGGTTATCCACATATGGAAAATAAGCCCACACACACCTGTGCACTAAGGCCCTCAAAGACTGGGATGGAGGAGAGAATAGGAAGAACACAAACAAGAAAATTTTTGGGTCAGGGTAAGGACAGTTGAACCCAATAAGGAAAGGAATAAAAATAACTGATACAAAGGTAATCCCTCTCCATCTCCCACAAGCAAACTAATGCCCAGACAGTCTAAGTAGTAGCTAATTTGGGAGACCATCCCTGCTAGATGGGGTTTTGTTTTGTTTTGTTTTGTTTTGTTTTGTTTTGTTTTGTTTTGTTTTGTTTTGTTTTGTTTTTTGTGGTTTTTTTTTTTAATTCCTGAACGTGATGTTTGGAATATCCCTTTGGCCAATTCAGGTCCCTCCCAGTCTCCTGCCCACCCACAGCCTCCTTGCTGGGCAGGAAGGAAGAGTGAGAAAAGTAAAGGTGGAAGGGTTGTATTTCTGGTTGGAGAAATTGCAGCTAATGGTATCAAAATCTTAATAAAAAGATGTGCTTTTTTCTCCTAAACATGTGCTTAAGCTTGCAGGAGAATGATCTGCAAGTGTGTTATACCTTTTTTCTAAGGAAAGTACAGATTTATTTTTGGGAAAATAAAGAGAACTCACATATTGGATTCTAATGGAAATGGGAAACTCTCTCAGGAGCTGGAAAGCCAAACTGTTCCTGACTTTAAGAATTAACGATGTCAAGCTCTGCAATGCAGATTGATAACAACCTGAGTGCTGTCTTAGGGCTATTTTCCCTAAAAACACCTTCTGTGCATTTGTTATACTTTCCTTTCAGGAAGCTGACACTGGTTACCTGTCCTTTCCCAAGGGTGATGGTTGCCTTTGTGCACCTCCTGAGGCAGTGGTGGCTCTCACATATAAACTGTAGAAGTGCTTATATGAGGGAGTGAAAATCTTGCCAGATATGAGTAGAAACTTCATGACAATATTTCAGACCAGAAGAGACTGTCTGAAGGGACTGAAAACACTAATTTATGATGACTATCTTCCACTAGATAATTTTTAAATTATCCTGTCCAGAATATAACATATCTTTATTTCTGAAAATAGTAGATTTGCCTCCTAGTATTTTTTAACCACTTGAGGTCAGAAGATATACTTAAATAGTTTTTGGTACTGGTTTAATCTCAGTTTGCCTTAAATTAATTCCTACAGAATTGTGCCCAGGTTGGTTTCAGAGTGACATGAATGACAAGTCAGTAGCCTTTCTCCTGTCTTGGTTAGGAAAGAAGCATACTGTTTCCATGATACCAGTTGGGAATGGTGACTTTTAAGTGGTGGTTGCTCTGGAAAGCATTTGACCTTGCAGACAATTTATTAAGCTGCCCTCTCTTTTTCTATCTTTGTTTTATTTTATATAGATATGTGGTCAGAACGCATAATTTATTTTAGATGAGTCAGGAATTACTTATTTTTCCAATATACATGTTCACATATTGATTTTAATTAAGCTTTTAATTCTTTTTCCTTGCATTTTCGNTTTTTTTTTTTTTTCTTCTCAGTAATGTCATTTGTCTTTGTTTGTGCTGGTTTAGTTTGATTATTTAAAAACTAAATTTTAATCCAAGCATTAGAAGCCTCCAGAGGTTGGATTTTCATCTAATAGCATGTTTTGTGTTAATGGGGTAGTGGTAGAGAATCAGTTTTCAGTTTCATTTAAATATTCTATTCTTGTTTGCACCCTGTTGCTCCTTTTGAGATAGCCATAATTTAAATAATTGAATCGATGAAAAAAAAAAATAAATCGAGCAGTGTAAAGCTTAACAGTCTATTCCAAAAAGGTCAGATACCAATTACTGTAATTTTGCATAAAATGAAATAAGAAAACCTGTTCGTTTCACTTCCAGAGAAAATGTTAGGATAATCAGAATTCTCATGGGGCTTTTTCAATCAATAAATGTTTCAGTGAATGATTGCACCAGCAAAATTCAAAAGCATTGTTCTCACTCCTGCAATTATAATAATAACCCCCTCCCCTGATCTGATTGGAAGGGGTGAAAGCAAAGATGGCCAGCACAGGAGAGGAAAGAAGAAAAGGCAATGGTTTATCCAGTTTACCCCTAAGAAATACTGGGGTTTTGTTTCAACAATGCTAGTAATTTTGCTTTTTCAACATTGTATTATGGCTGGTTTTAACCATTGTAAATTTGTTTATCTTTGCATTTGTGGTTTCATTTTTTCAAAATATTTTTCTACAGTTTAGCAAGCAATCTTTACCTAGTTCAGGTACCTGAAACATAAACAGGAGATAATATGTTTTGTAAATTTTGTTTTAATCCTTCATGCCATTCAAGTCCAACTGCACATCACAAGGCAGTGCCATCTGGAGAGAGCACAGCAAGCTCAGAGCCAGCTTGTTTCAGTATCAGGAGCAGTCTGGTCACGCCAGTGTGGCATTCTGCCTGGTTCATTAGCCTGCCGAGTCGTTAAGTATGTTGTTCAGGTAAAGCTCTGTGCTAATATACCTACACAACTTTCAGCATGCAAAGCACTTTCAGCATCTCAGAGAAGTGCAGGATTATGACATTAACATGTTCTGTGTTTGTCCCTTGGGTGGGGATGGCCTCCATCGGTTCATGTCATACAACTTGATCTCTGGCAATGTTTTTACCTGGGCCAGAAATCCCACCAGGGAGGAAGTTGAATTTGGTCATCTTTTAGTTTGATTCATTAAAAGCATCTGGAATTTATCTGCATCTCACCAGTAAAAGAAGCTTACTTGTGGTCATCCTACTCTTCCTTCTTCCTGACTGCCTCTGTTTCCACTCTCTTTCCAGAAACCTGAATAGAAGATTGAGTAATTAATGCTCGGGTTTATTTGATTTGCAAATAAGATATATTGGTAGAAAGATTTAGCAGAGAGAGCTGCATACAATATAGTTAAGAAGATGCCATATGTAGTTTTAGGCTAACCAAAGGTAATCTAAATATCTAAATAAAGAGTACTTTTCTTTGTCCAACCTGTTCTGCCTGCTTCCGAGTGCTGCTTTTCAAGTTGTTTTTTTCAAGTTGATTGTCCTACATGTTGCACAGTATTTGTTGCAGAGACCTGCCAGGACCTTGACACTAGCATGGAAATGCAGCTGAGAGCATTTTGTGGACAGTTTCCCTTCAACTGTGTATTGCATTGAAAATTCATGCGCTTTTAAACAAAGGCCAAAGAATTCCTATCAATAACTGATATTGATATGCTGCAAAATATTTTGATCAAATACAACACAGTATGACAGTTCATACATTGTCTTATGAAAATGGCAAAAAAAAAGTTATTTTGCCCTTTAAAATATTTGACTCTTCATACCTTTCTCTCTCTTGAGCCTTTTTTACAAGGCCATTGTTACAGAGTCATAGAATTTCTCCAGCTGAAAGTGACATAAGGATCATTAAGTCCAACTATGAGTTGGACTTTCAGTCCAGTCCTCAAAGGATTGTGTAAAATTAAACCATAGGGCTAAGAACATCCTTTAGATGCTCCTTGAACTCTGACAGGCTTGATGCCACAACCACATTCCTAGGGAACCTATTACAGTGACTGAAGAACTTCTCAGTGAAGTTTTTCCTAATATCCATTCTGAACTTTCTCTGATACAGCTGCATTCCATTTCCACATGGATATCCTACTGCAAAGTAATTTGAGCCTAAAAAAAGTGGTGATTTTTAAAAAATTGTTAGTAGCATTATTTTTTCTTGCATAGTGGCTATACTTCTTGGTTTTATGAATTATCTTCAATACAGCACGTTGTGTTTTGAAAGTCATGTCTTCATTGAAATTCTTTTGGTCTCTAATGAAGTTCTGAAAGTTATCTGGAACCATCTGATCAATAGTGTGTGTTCTAATCATTTTATAAGGTCTTTTTTTATGGTCTGATTGTTGTTTTCCTGAAGTGTTTACTTATCTTCATCTCAGTTTTGCTTTTTCAGTTTTTCTCCTCACTTCACTGGGATTCAGATCTGAGAGAGAAATAAGGAGAAAGTTACTAATTAAACAGCTCTAATGCAGCTCTTTGAATGTACAGATTCTTATAGGTCCATCAATGAAATTTCTAATTTATACATATGTTGAGGTCAAGGAAAGCCTGGAGCTAAGGCCATGGGAGAAATCTCTCTGGTCAGGGTGAGAGAAATCTCACCCTCAAGGCCCCATGGGAGCTCTACATGTAAATTAGTCTAGAAAGTTCTTTGTTCCCTTTGTTACCATTGGCTGGTTTTTGCTGCAATGTTTTCCATATTCCTACTCCTGTTCCCCAGTTGGTTCCCTGCTCTCAGACTCCGGCTCTGTCCTACCTTTAAAAAGTTACTTTAACCCCCTGGCCCTCATCTTTCCTTGGTACACCCCGTACTAAACTCTGTGTGCTGTTTGGTTTTTTTACCTCTTAGTAAAGTTCTTTTCTTTGGGTCACCAGATTGTGCCTGTCTCATTTATTTTGCTGCCAAAGGGACTTTCGCCCCTGAAATCCCATGGTCACACCTGGCCTTCCTACCCTGGCCCAGGCTGTCACATACATAATTTATATTTTATATGAAAAGCTTTCTGAAGTCTATTCAGCCAACAATTTCTAGCCATTTCTAATATATTTTTTCACGCTTTTCATTACTCCTGTCCTAATGTAATGACATATTTCTTCTGCACTGATTAGATAACATTTTCCTTTTCCTTTTCATTATTTCTGGATAGCTAACATCTCTGCTTAAAAACCCCCACGGAAACCAGATTGTCTGAAAATGTCTATTATTAGGGATCCACTGATGTCAGGAAATATTATGGAAACTGGTGAGGCAATACCCATTTACTCTAGCTGTGCCTCATTAAACTTGTTTAACATGGATTTTCCATTCACTTCTTTATTTGTGAAATCACATCAGTCTCAATGATAGCACAATGTTAAGAAATGGTTTTGATTAATAATTTTCAAACTGGGAAAAAATAATTAAAAATCTTAAAGTAAAACAAAGTTACAATAAATATAATGTCAAAAGTACTTTCCTCTCGAAGCTTTGCATTTGTGGGAAGGACTTAAATCTTGAACCAGAGCCACTGGGTGAAGAGTTGAAATTGGTAACATGGTATCTATACTTCATTTAATTAAACAAATGTCCCCATTGAGAGCCTGCAGTGAACCTTTATATTTACAAGTAGTTTTGCCTGAAGAGATTCTCGTGTGTGTGTTTCTTTTCCCTAACTTGCAGTGTCCCTGTTCAGGGTTTATTCAACCGCATTTTTTTTTCTTTCTCATGTTTCTACCTAAATCTTGGAAACTTTTACTGCATTCTTAGCTTTGTTATTGATAACCACTTCATTTCTTGTTGCTGGAAAAAACCTCCTTTCTGCAATTCATGAGTGAATGGAAAAACATCCCATAAATGGGTAGTGATAGGAAGAAAATTTGAATTAATATGCCACTTAAAATGTCAAAAAAAAATAGCACATCAGTCTTGTCTCTCTCAGTAGAATGATTCTGCAGGTGTATTTAAAGCAAGCCAGATGGAGGAAAAACCCCAAACCAACAACAGAGAAAAACAACCAATTAAAAAACACCAGCCAAGGAAAAAAAATTCCCCAAACTTTTCTTGAAATTTTAAGATGCAGATTTTTTCTTTGTTTTTAAATATTTTGTCTTCTTTACTAATTCTACAGTAATAATAATAATGATAATAATAATAATATTATCTGAAACTACCTAAAACTAACAACAGAGACTATGACATATTTTCTTCATTTCTTGATTTGGTCACCTGTTAATATTTGAATTCAAAATTTTATTTGCTTAGAAGTATGGTTTTCACTTCTCGCTTTCAAATACTAGCTTGCAATTGATTATATATATATATATTGCCAATTTTTCTGAGAACTACACATTTAAAATGTTGTTACCTTAAGTAGCAATACATTTATTATAAGTGTACCCAAATATTAATTATTATGGGCTTTGGAAATCTCTTTTAAGGAAGTGGATCCCTAAAAATCTTTGTAGTTGAATTTCCAAGTTGCTATGTGTTTTTTGCAAAGTGTATTGGCAGTAATGATTGAGCTTGCCTACATGTAAAATAACAATATGTTCCTGAAGAAAATATAAACTTGAAGAAAATATTTGTTGCCCTGTACAAAAAAAAAAGGCAAGGTCCTTTGCCTTTTCAGACATCCCACATAGAAGAACTTACTAGAAAATAACCTATCCATGCCTGGGAGACAATTGCAAGAGTAAAAGTGAGAGATTTTGTGGCTTAAGATCAAGGCAGTTTAATAGGGAAAGCAAAGGCCACACACAAGCAAAGAAAAGCAATAAATTCATTCACCACTTCCCATGACAAGCCATTCCCTGGAAAGCAGGGCTCCATCACCCATAACAGTGCCTTAGAAAGAAAAACACCATGCTCTGAACATCTTTCCTTTTCTCCCTCCTCCCCAGCTATGTATGCTGAGCACACCACCAAGCAGTAAGGAATGTCCATGTGGTCGTGTTCAGGTGGGGCCAGCTGTCCTGGCTGTGTCCCCTCCCAACCCTGTGTGCACCTTGAGCCATCTCATTTGTGGGGTGAGGAACAGAAAAAACTTCTGTGTGAGCACTGCTCAGCAGTAATGAAAATTATTCTCAACTCCAAAACACATCACTGTACTCACTGCTAGGAATAAAAGTATCCTAGCCAGAACCAGCACAGCCATTTCAAAGGATGATGGCAGGATGACTTCCATCAGGCTGCTTCTTCCTTGCAGGGGCAGAAAAACCCCATTGGCTTTATGATTTACCATATGTCTTCAATGCTAATTAGACCTACATCCCTTAAAATCTTAAAGAAATTCTTCTAATTTGCTGTCATTTTAATAGACTTGCTTTTTCTAAAATTTTGTCTTGTTCTGGAATTTATTTCTTAATCTGCCTTAAATTGGTAACATCACAATAGTAATGTATGATGATACTATGACAAATACTACTTTGACAGGAAACAAAGAGTCCTAGTGAGATTTTGTCTGAAGACCGAAATTATGAACAAATATTTATATATGCAAAAAGCCAGATGAAGCATGTACTTTTGCAATCAAGAAAATACTTTAAAACCTTTTGCAGAGTAATTATTTGCTGGAGAACACTGAAAACCAGACAGCCGCAAATTTTTATTGTCACTTTTGCAACCAAACCCTCCCTAAACATTAATGTTTCTAGTCACTAGCCCTGCAAGCTCTCAAAGGGACACACATAGTAAGGTGCAGTTCCTTCTTTCTTAGACATCAGCATAAATTCAAGGGAGTAATTAAACTCCTATTTTTCACTTTTACTTATTTGACTTATTGGCAGATTCTTCAGGAAGCACAGGACTAGAGAAAGAAAAAGTGTGAAAACTTTCTCTTCTCAGGAAAATGTTTCTTGATATCAATACTTAGTACCAGTAAGACTTGGCTGTATTATCATAGTTGGTGACTTTTCTGAATAGTTCCTGCACTCAATAACCTATTTTTCCTAAGATCATTTTCAAGTCTGCATTTNCCTAACTAACAGGGTGTCAGGTTGTATTCTGACTCTGTCAGTGGTATTTTTATACTATTGAATTTATTTTATTTTACTTTATTTTACTGCTTTTTCTTTTGCTCTTATTAAATTGTATTTCTGACTTGGAGTCTCTCACTGGTTTTGCTTTCAAACCAGTACAGTGAGGTAAAGGATTTGGAATAGCTGGATCAATTTAAAAAAAAAAAAAAAAAGAAAAAAAGAAATTCCCTGGTGGATTCGGGTTTTCTCTTTTCCTTAGTTTGAGAGAAGGATATGTCATCTCTGCGCTCATGTGATCTGTGTGAGTCACCGAAATGCTTAATTATGTTAAGCTATGAATTCCTTGGGCTCTGGTACAGTCTTATTAGCATGTTGAAACTGTTATGAGGGCCTAAATAATAAATTTGCTGGTTTTTGGTAATGTAGAGGGTTATGAATGTCTCTAGGGCTGCCTTGGGGATTCTTGCTTCATGTTTCGGGGATGGGGAGATGTATATCAGGATAGCAAGCTGTGAAGACCAATCACATCATAGGTGCCAATGAGTGTCAGGCATTAAGCATATTAACAACTTTGTCCTTTGATTTCTTAATGTTTCTTTATTTAAAATGTTATCACTTATCATGAGGTTGTGCATACCAGTCTAACATACCCTGCCAAGTTAAAATACTGCCCTGGCCTATGCAGGTGGGCAGAGACAAAAGATATTCTGTATAATCTGCAGAGCTGGCTATATTTAGAATCTCTTTCTTCTTGGCATTCAAAAAGTTTCTAATTAACATGACAGTATGTACTGCACTGCAGCTGTACATGTTGTAGGGGTTATGAGTTTCCCCAAAACCATGAGGTATGCTGCTTTTCCGAGAAAGATTTATAAAAGCAGTGCAATTGTAGGTGAGGTGGCAGGTGGAATTCTACCTGAAAGTGTTTTTCTTTTGTTGCTTAGTTTTTCAGTCCTAGATATGCTTCTTAGGATGTTGGGGGTCTTATACAAGTTTACACACTGTTGGCAAACAAAATCATAGGATGGGTATTGGTTCTTTTATGACAAATAACATTTTTAAAATATTTTTTATTTTATTTTCAGGAAAAGGAGACTCTGCATCTGGTTATTTGCCTCCCTAATTCTTTCATATCTGAAGATTCTGCTTTTACTTATATGTAAGTGAGGGACAGCATATACTATGAAGTGTTCTGTTCTTAATTGACTGTAAAAATATCTTTTTGCTTCTTTTGACCATTTGAAGTCCGAGAGGAAAAGTATCAAACTATTCCAGAATCTTCTGCTTCTGTGGTTTGAAAGGAACGTGGAAGTCTGTGGACTCACTTCTATTTCTAAATAGAAAACAGGGTTTTCAGTGAAAGAACTTTTGTCCTCCAACAACTCTAGGTGTTCAAGATTCTGTGCTCTTTGCTTTTTGTGATTCAGCAGGACCTGCAGAATCATGATGGATGGCTGAAGCACTGTTCAGTCTTTCCTCCATATGTCTTGTTGATTGCATTGAGGTTCGGTTAGCACAGTCAGGAACTAGATATATAATACACTAGGATACAGCTGAACATATAGCTATGATGATGAATAGTTGTTTTTAACTTCCCTTAATAAGACAAATGAGTGAAATCTTCCTGGTTTGTACCTATTAGTTGACACTTTTTGATCCAGGACAAAAGACTGCATTGCATGTGGTCTTTTCAACAACAGTCTGATTTATCTTATTTTGCAGAAAAGTGATACAATGGACTCCTGCAATGTAGAAGAATGACTGGCCAGGAATGAACTTTAAGTGCTCTGCACAGGCAGTACAAATATTGATGTATGTATGAAATTGTATCCCAATAATATGGAAACTGAACTCTTCAGTTTAATAGAAAAAATGACACCAGCAGCAATGCTCTTCTGCTTATATTTTTGTTAATTAGAACAGCCCAAGCAAATGAAACTTTTGTTGATGGGGATAATATGAAGCAGTGACTCAACACTGTATTTTTGAACAGCTCCGTTTTTCATGAAAAATTAAATTTATATTGTACATTTTTTGTTTGTTTGGGCTTTATTTGCTCTTAATTCTACTCACATAAAACTCAGGAACTTCAATCATTGCCTAGACTACAGTTGCAATTCACAGAATCACAGAATATTCTGAGATGAAAGCCACTCGCAAGGATACAGTCCACCTCCTGGCCCTGCAGAGGAACAACACAAGGGTCACACCATGTTCCTGAGAGCATTGTCCAAACACTTCTTGAACTCTGTCAGGGTTGGCGCTGTGACCACTTCCCTGAGAAGCCTCTTCCAGTGCCCAACCACCCTCTGGGTGAAGAACCTTTTCCTAATAACCAACATAAATCTCCTTTGATAAAGGTTCAGGGTATTTCCTTGGGTCCTATCTCTGGGTGTCAGAAAGATCAGTGGCTACAACATCAGATAAAATACCTCCTCCTCCCCTCATGAGGAAGTTGCAGACTTCAGTGAAGTCTCTCCTCAGTCTCCTCTTCTCCAGGCTGAACAGAGCGACCTCAGCTGCTCCTCAAATGCCTCCTCCTGAAAGCCCTTCAGTATCTTCAGTTGTTGTCCTTTGGATGCTCTATAATAGTTTAATGGCTTTCATATATTGAGGCACGTAAAGCTGCCCCCAGAACTCGAGGTGAGGCCATTCCAGCTCAGAGCACAGCAGGACAATCCCCTCCCTTGCCTGGCTGGCCATGCTGTGCCTGATGCCCCCCAGACAGGCTTGGCCCTCCCTGGCTGCCAGGGCACTGCTGGCTCAGGTTCAACTTGTCATTGACCAGGACCCCCAGGTCCCTTTCTGGACAGCTTTCCTGCATCTCATTCCCCAGTCATAAATAGAGGGTTGCCCCATCCCAGGTGCAGAACTGGGCAGCCCTCTATTTTGTCAAGGTTTCTCTGGAGGACCTCTCTGCCTTCAAGCGAGTCAACAGCTCCCGGTTTTGTATAATCTGTAATCTTGATCAGTATTCCTTGGAGTCCTGTGTCCAAGTTGTTAATGAAGATGTTGAAGAGAAGGAGACTGAAGATGGAGCCCCACTAGTGACAGGTCCCCATCTGGTGTTGCACCATTCACTATAACTTTCATGCCTGACCCATGATCCACTTGCTCACCTATCACATGCTGTCTTTATCCAGCTATTGCCTGGACATTTTGTCCTGAAATATCCTGTGAGAGATGGTACCAAAAGCTTTCCTGAAATCCAAACAGATTGCATCTGGCTTCCCTTGGTCAACTAGGTGGGTTACCTTGTCAGAAAAATAAATCAAATTTGACAAGCAAGAATTTCTTCTTGTGAAGATGTACTGGCTATGTTTTCCTTCAGATGTTTCTCAATATCTCACAGAATAATCTTCTCCATGACTTAACCAGCCACTGAAGTGAGACTGACAGGCCTGTAGTTTCCAGGGTCATTCTTCTTGCCCTTTTGAAAATTGGGATGTTATCCAGCTTCCAGTCAACTGGGACCTCTTCAGATTCCCAAGAAATCCTTTTGAATGAGGGAGGAAAGAAAAAAAAAAGTCATTTTTTTCCCCCAAAGTCCTATAAGCTAAAAACCTGACATCTTGTTTAAAGAGCTCTCCCATTTTAAAGGTGGCAGCTGTTTGTTTCTTAAGCCACTGGTACATCAGGTGAATTGTCAAGAATAAGTGAAAGTTCTGGAGTCAACAACTTTACTCCTGGGTAAATGGGTTATCAGCATTAACTACTCAGCTCCTATGTCTTCACAGCCATCCTCCTTCTTTTTCCATGGTGCACTGAAGCTTGTGCTCTTTTCTGCACTGTTGCTTCATTTCCCCAAGGGCAACAGAGCGTGTCTCTGGCTCAAATTAGATGATGTTTAGGGAACTGTTGTCAAAGGCATGAAGCATCTCAGGTGAAAACAGATTTGAAACAGAGCTGCTCACCTTAGGATAAATGTTCTGACAAATGGATCCATCCTCCATTCTTTCAAGAGTCACATTTGGAAGATGAAAAAATTCAGATGTTTGCCAGGGAAAACATACAGCTCAAAAGATCTTACAGAGGAGGCAAGTCATCCTGCCTCTGTGCAGATAACAAAACTAAAAATTTTTTTTTTTCCTACACCAATTTTACTGTATAACCCCTTAGATGATGTGGAAAATATTTTTTATGATTGATTTTAAAAATTATTATCCTTACATTGTCTGGAATGTCTCATTTTCATTTCATAACACTTACATCAGTGGTTACAATATCATATAAAAAGAGAAAACCATGCAACAAATTCTTAGATATGAGAATTGAAAAGAAAAACACCTTTTTTTTAATGCTGATCTTTGTTACTTATACAAAATAAATCTACGCTTTTTTCAGTGGGTATTATACTTCCAGTAGTATACTAAGCCTTGAAATATAACACCCACTAGGAGCTTTTCAAAACCAGAAAAGGACTACCAGCTGTTGATTTGGAATTGTTTTATATCACTGTTGAGTCTGGAAGATCATTTTCTTCTTATTTTTATTTTTTCCTATGTGTTAGGGGCATATTTTTAGTTCCACTGGAGTGTGGAATACTCTCCTCTTAGAAAGGTGTTACAGTTCTGCTGTTTGTGTTTGCACTCTCCTGAAACACCCTGAAAGACTGACTTATACCAAAGATTGAATCAATCCTACATGTGTGTCCTTATATAAATCTAACCACATGCACTGTTTTCATCTGGGGTAGAGTTAATCCTCTTCCCAGTGGCTGTATGGGGCTGTGTTTTGGATTTGTGCTGAACACAGGTCTGATAATACAGAGATGCTTTTGTTATTGCTGAGCAGAGATTGCACAGAGCCAAGGCCTTTTCTGTTTTTTGTACTGCCACGCTGCCTTGGGAGAAGACACAGCTGGGACAGGTAACCCAAACTGACTGAAGGCAAATTCCTGACCGTGTGGCATCATGCTGAGTACATAAATTTGGGAAAGAAGGAGAAAGGGGGAGATGTTTGGAGTGATAACATTTGTCTTCAAAATCACCATCATACGTGATGGGATCCTGCTCTAATGGCTGAACACCTGTCTGCTCTTGAAAAGTGGTGACTCAATTACTTGTTTTGCTTTGCTTCTGTGTACAAATTTTCTTTCCTTTTTAAACTGTCCTTATATCAACTCATGAGTTTTCCAGCTTTTACCTTTCCAGTTCTCTCCCCAATCCTGCTGGTGGGGGAGTGAGCAAGCAGCTGTGTGGGGCTTGGCTGCTGGTTGGGGTTAAACCACGACACCACACTATATAATAATACATGAATTATTATCAAAATTGTTTCTAAGGGGAACTATGGAGAAACACTAAGAACTGTGAGACTTTTGGAACTTGTACTTTAAAAATAGTAGGTTCATGTTAAGCAAGAAATATTAATTCAGTCAGATATTTACAATATTGTAAATCTGTATTTATAACCATAAACCCTTTGAAATAAATTAGGCTTAATTAGAACTTCAGCTCAAAATTGTTGCTTGTCTAAAGGGTTGTTTACTAAAATGTAGCTCATTTTGTAAATTGAATTGTAGATGACATTAGGTTCCATTAAAATCCTTTTAATAGTTGCTTTCAGGCCACTTTTTAGTGTGAAGAATTCTGGCATTGGCTTTACAGTGAAAATAGATATTTACTCTGAAGTGATACTCAATTCATTCAAAGATTTTTTTTTTAATTACACTGTAATTGAAAGATGCTGTAATTTTCTACTACTTAAGTCAAGGTTGATATTAATTCTGTATGAAAAGCCACAATGCAATTGAAGCTTGAGGGGTTTAAAATTTCAGATACTGACTTTTAGAGACTAAAACCTAAAAGAATTGACAGCAAAATTGCAGCAACAAAAGTGAATCATGCTATTTACAATCTTTGAAGAGTCCAAAAAAATTTATATTGGAGTTTCTGTGATGGTGAGAATTCTAAAGACACAACGAATCCCTAAATGCTTGTAAAATTTAGTGCTAAATATTAATATTAGATTCTGCCATGTTCATGCAAAATCTTATCCAAACAATATTTAAATAACTAGAGAAGACAGACTTCTATGATTTCAGTAGTTGTGGCTTTCTTTATTTGTTTGGCCTGCAACTGGGTTGTTTTGGATCTAGTGCTTTTGAATGTCTGTTTTTTTCCCCCACCAAAAAAAGAGTTTGCATATCAAACTGCTTAAATGGTATTTAGTTTCATCTGCTTGGGTTATGATTTGGAGGGGGTCCAGAAATCAGATGTGTTGAGTCAGCTTGTTTTGGAATTTTTTGAAAGCCATTTCTAATTTTTATGTTAATTTCTGCTTACGAAGTGGAGAATGTAATCTTGATATTCTCCCTTCTGTGTTTCAGCTCAGTAGCTAACATGCTAGAGAGTGGGATGGGAAGTGCAGGTCTATGACGTGTGTGAGAACTTTTAGTGTTCATTCTTTCTCTAAGATTCACAGTGAGAATTTGAATTGCTTTGTGAAGATCTTGTCCACTGAATTTGGGATCCATGTAGTCTCTAAACTTTTACAAGTTGTATATGTGTGATTTGCTTTTTATAAGATTACCTTGAAACCCACATGCAAATCTGTACTGAATGGTCTTAGAGAATGTAACATGTTGATGCTGACGGGCTAAGTGAATATTTTTTTTTTCTGAAAAATAAGTTGTGAATCATTTCAATCACTACAAAAATGGATGTCAGCAGAGCTGGTTAAAGATAAACCATGCTAAATGTTTAGCTTATGGTCCTGATACTTTGCACATGTATTCAGAGAGAGAGAGTGTCATGAAGAAGGGACTGGAGAGCAGCTCCCTTTGTCTGTTGATGTGAATGAAGTAAAATTGTATTAAATACTTGTTAATGTATTGCGACAGTGTGCTGAAATAAAGAAGTGTTCTTGATGAGTGATTTCTCTTATGGCAAGGAACATTTATGCTCAGACCTACAACTGCTGCACTGCAACTCAATTGATTTTCTGTATCTCCAGAAAGCTGAAGATCAAATAAAGGATGCTGCATTAGTTTGCTTAACTGCCAGTTAATTTCTTCCTAAGGGTGATTGGACATAGCAAATGTGCCTATAGCATTTGTTGAAGCTGTCCCCAAACTAGCATGTACACGAGATTTTCCCGTGTTCTGTGCTGAATGCTTCAGCTGTGACCTCAGGAAATGCTCAAATTGCATCAGATTTTGTGTGGCCCAGTACGTGTGTGCAGCAGCTCTGACAGGTTCAAGACAGTTCAGGGGAACTCAGCCAAACAGGTTGGACAGAAGACAGATGCCAGCCTGGTGCACCTTGAGTACACCTGGTGTGTTTGCATGTGGCATAGCAAGGATGTGAGTGAACAAGAGCCTGGGGAAGCCACAGCCTGCTCTCTGCCTTAAGGCAGTAACATCTTGATGGAGATCATTGGAGATATGCTCCAAAGAAATCTCTCTCAGCTGCAGTGGTGTGACATGCTTTGGCGAGCAGGGGGCAAAGCTCTTCAGTCTGGTAGCCACATCGTTCATAACCTGAGGATTTATAAGGGTTTAAGCTATTGTCGAGTTTGCAACAATTTTACAACTAAATTAACTCCTGAGATGCCTTAAAATATCTCTACCAGTGCAGGCAGAAAGAGAAATAACTTTAAGCATCTGCATCTATTAATTTTTTACTTCTGTTTACTGTTACTTGTTTTCCTGAAGAAGAATTTCCAGTGCTTTTGAATCACTATGTCTATGGTGATTAGATACCATGACTATGGTATCTAATGTTGCAAAAAAATCAATAGGACTAAGTACATCTGTACAGTTTTCTTAGAAACCTTAATAGGAAATCATGATGTAGTTGCAAGAAGCTCTTTAAAGCCAAAGGAAAGGTGAAATACCTTTTAAAATATCTCTTGAAGAAAATGTCTGTGGGTTGGGTTGGGTTTTTTTCCTGTTTTCTAGAGAAGTTCTTTGCTTAGGGTTAGGAAACTAAGTAACTCTTAGAAATGAAGAGACATAAATGAACTCAGTAAGTACTTGAATACCAGTCAGTTATTTGGTGTTTTTTGCCGCTGTTTTTTTCATTAAGTCATACTTGGTAAGGGGTAGACTTTTACAGTCAAATTGATTTTTTTATAGCATAGCATCAATAACTCAGTACTTTTTAAGAGGGGGAAAAAACAGTCTAAGCAAATCCCACTGTACATGTCAGTCTTTCTTAGTGCCTATTTTTCTTTTTTCCGCCTGGGATTGTAAAATACAATTAATGGCAACATTGTGTCTTTGCTGCTCCTAGGGAGCAAACAGTGCATGTACTGACAAGTCCCCAGTCATCTCTGAGAGATGGTTTGAATTCCAGGAGTGGATAGAAAATATGCAACATGGAGTCATTGCCAACATCTTGGTCTATAAACTGTGTAAGCTGTTGAGAGAGGAGAGTTTGAAAAATATTTTAATACCTCCAAGCATAATTATGAAAACAGGCCTAGATTTGAGTTAAAAAACAAAACAAAACAAAAAAGTTTTAATCTACCCAGCCTTCCAGGTAACAGGTTTGAACAACATTCTGCACGGGTGCAGTAGCTGAGGCTGTTTGGGGTCTAGTGATTCAGGTTGCTCTGTAATTTTGAATATTTGTAAGAAAACTCTCATTGTTGAGTGAAATTTGCCTAATTTTGGTCAAGAACAATAACAAAGAACCATTGCATAATCTGAATATTTTTCTTTTAATTAACAAAGCTGTATTTAAAAATACCTTTTCCAACAGTTTCAAGAAGCTCTTTTCACAGTCTTTCAGAAGTGTCGCAATAATACTTAGTGAATATCAATGTAAGCAGATTAGTCTTTGTGGGTGTTAACCTGATGAATGCTACCTCAAGTTAATTAACCCATAGGCACCCTAAACATCTGTGGGAGCAAAGTTAATACCCAAGTTGAATTGATGGGTTTGACACCAAAACTCTTGAATCATACTGGCATGATCAGTGGAGCAGTTGATACACTGTAAGACACTATCATCCTACATCTCTGTAAATTGTCTCTGAGCTTTCCATAAGGAGAAAAATAAATGAGAACATATTTCATAATTGCTTCTCCTTTTCTTAGAGACAGCTTATGTTACTGTAGAATGTTTATGAAACTGGTCTAAATCACTGCGCTTGAAGTAATAGAGCTAGCACTTTTTATTAGCAGAGTGGAAGATAAATTGGAATTTACCCCAGATATTGTGGATATGATTGCCTCTACAATGACATTGGTAGAGGGCAATATGAATCTCTGAGAAGTTTATAATTACAAATTTAATTTTAAGTGTGTTTGGAACTTAACTATTTTCTAATGCATTTTTGAACTCTAGGCCTTTGACATTTAGTTTCCTATACTGATTCAATTTCTGGTGTCCTAATTGCCCTTCATCATTTTCCCCAGGAGAAATTTCTTCATTACATTTCATAACTGTAATATGGATTTTTAAAAACCCCGACAACCCTAAAAACTCACCCAAAAAGACCTTTGAAACCAGGATTTTGAAGCATTTGGAGTGCAAATTATGAAAGACTTGTGAAAGCACATAATGTACGTATGCAGATTAAACCAGTCCTCAAAGGGATTCTTACAAGTTAAAAGAACATGTAAAGATAAAATTTAAAAGGCTCTGCAGTCCATTTCAAATTAAATTTGAATTGCTTTCAAACTTTTAAAACCCCTTTGTTTCATTTTTTGAAGTCTAGTTATCTCATATACTGTTTAAATTGCACGTTTTTCCTTCAAGATATAGTGTATTAAGAATCTGACTTTTTTCAGGTGAAATGACCTTTGGATTTGCATTGTCTGGGAAGATGAACAATCTTTGATACTTGGTCTCATTGATCCATTCTAACCACTGTATGGTAAGGTATTCAACCTATTCCTGTTTTAGATCTCTCTTTCTCTTTTCTTACTAATATAATAACATGTCAGGAGGCCTCTACTGCAGTAAAACATTGAAATAAAGTATTACTCTTTCTGTAGCAAAATGAAAGTGCCATATTTTGCCCTTGACTATCCAAAATAAACAGAAAAGCTGAACAAAAACTGGCTTTTGAGGCTTGATTTTGTGAAAAAAAATTGTATATTGAGGAAAAAAACCCCTAAATCTTATACATAATTGGTTTATTTTGAGGTGTTGATGTCTGTTTGTGAGATATATTATAAGTAATAGTAGTACAGAGTCATTAACAATTGTGGGGGTTTTTTATTATTTGCATATATAAAGATGGAAATATTAAAATATTTCATTTTATTCACAATTGAGTGTTGACAATCACTTAATTTACATCCTATCTTACCTCCTACAAAGTCCTTTTCCCATTATGTTTTTCCTACAAGAGTGTTTTCTGGTCAATAGCAAGAATCTCTCTTGAGACATTTAAGAGAAAACTTTCTACCTAATCTTTGGAAGAAAATGAGGAAGTGCCATGATGTTTCCCTAAAAGGAGCCAGATATTTTGGTAGTAGAGCAATTGCCAGTCTGACAGCCAAGAGAATTCAAGAAAATCTTCAATAATTAGAAAGTCATCTGTTTTTTGTTTTTTTTTTTTGCATCTGAGGTTGTAATAACAAGATTGGAACTCGTAATGATAACTGACATGGATTTATTTCCTTTGTTATTTAACAGTCTTCACATATGAATATCTTATGTAAGTTTACTCACTTATATTCTTATATTCTCTGAGAATGTAATATAAGCTGCCTTATATTCTCTGAGAGCCTGTGTGTCTGACAGATCTTTTGTTTTATTCTCCCAGTGGCAGAGCTTACACAAATGATAAGAACCAGCTTTCTTTAAGTATCTCAGAAAAAATAGTTGTGATGAAGAAACTCTGCACCAAATTACTCTCTGTAGGTGAAGAATCAGCCTAAAAGTAAAAACTTATAAACATAATCTGGATGATGGGACATTTTAAGCTTTCCAAAGATTAAATTTGGAAATGAGTGAGGGGTTTTTTTTAGGAAATTGATTCCTGCTGTCAGACAAAGGCAAAGGATGTGTTTATTTTGAAAGGAAAATAAATTTACAGATACAAATATGTCATATTTTTAATGTCAAACAGAATATTTTACTTTAAATTATTGCCATTCTAGAAAATTATGCAAAGAATGAAGAAAATATAAAAAAGCACTTTTGGATAATTTGAAATTACTGTCCAATTTTTATTGTTGCTTCTGAATGAAGAATAACAGATTTTCTTGAATGTATGAAGATTTAAAAAGACACGCAAGAATTTTTCTTGTGTGGTCATATTTTCTTCCATTCAGTATGTCATGCACCTTTACATTATTTAACCACTTTTTTTTCAGTTAGATTCAAAAATGGCAAAAAAATTATTTTTTTTTCTAATGACTAGATTTTTCCACTACACTTACATTGAATTTCCTATTGAAACAGATTAATTCCAGGTATTTTTTCCTTCTGCTGTAAATGGAAGAGTTTTTCTTAATCACACATATTTGATCTTTATTGCTTTTACTTATGTGCTTTATAATGTTCATTATTATACAATTAATGGATGAAATATATCTATCTGAGATGTAGGTACATGCATAAAATTAATTACTAACTTGTAAAAATTATAGTAAAGTCCTCTTACCAGTCACTAAAAGTATCCAAGCAAAGTCAAAATTTAAATAATATTGCAATTTACTGTAATTACGTATTATGATCTTTTGGGTTTTGGTCAATGAAGAGGATGCAACTGTAAAGAAATCTGCAACTTTTGACAATCAGATAACTAGAGATGAGTAGATGCTATAATTCTTTTTATTTTAATTTTTCCTTCACCCTCTCACCTACCTGGGATCTGATTTTTTTCCTGTGGTTTTAGAATTCCACAATGTTAGTTTAAAAATAAATTTTAAAAATTGGCAGAAGTTTTTTAAAGATATCACCCTTTCCTTCATAAAAAAAAAAGTTTTAAAAAACTAACTGATATTTGCCTGAGGTTTGCAACTACCCTCAGCACTGAAGCATATGGTTCTGCACTATATTAAATATATTTGTCTCTTGAAAATATAACATCCAAAATAACATCTTAAATGTGTATAGTCACAACTAAAAGACTAAAAAACTCAACAAGTTTAAAATCTCCCTCCGCACATGATCCCCCTCCCCCCAAAAAAAAAAAAAAAAAAGAAAATTGAATAGAAGACAATTAATTACCTGAGCTGTACACCCATCTGATTGACCAGTATTCCATCTCCTCTATATAGGCAGGCAAAGGAAAGTCTGGATGCACAGAACTAAAAGATAAGGCAGAAATCAGATGGACTTCATAGTGATGATATGCAAGAGGTTTCCTTTTGCAGCTGCACTAATGAACTGTCAACAAAAACGATCAAAAGGGCAATGGGATGACTATCAACAGTTTAATACCTGGCATGTTACTTCCTTGCCACATCACACACAGATAAGGATATTCTTGGAGCTAAAGAAGAAAAGGTGTATTGTGCAGTTTCTACTTTTTCATAAATTTGTTCTGAGAAGAAAGAACAAGGAAAGCCTAACAGGGAAAAGACATCACATATTATGTATGCCAAATATAAACATTTGAATTAAAAATTTTGCTTGATGAGGATGCTATTCATACTGGTTCTGCTTAGCCTTTTTCAGGTACTGCTGAGGTGATCTTGCTCAACAGCTCTCAAGCTTAGGCTCACTGATTGGTACAATCATGTACCATCAATTCTAATTATTAATCTTTTTTTTGTGAGATGCTCATTGACTTTCTTCTTTTGCAGATGAATCACATAGCAAAAGTTTTAGGCAGTTGAAAGAGATGTGCAGAATAATAGATAATAATGTGAAAAATGAGCTTACTGCATTCAACATCTATCCAGGAAAGATGAAAAAGAAAATACAGACCTTTGATTATAAATCTGAATCTCTTAGAAATAAGGACAGAAGTAAATTCTTAACCTAAGGTCTTGTTTTTGTCCAATTCTTTTGATTATTAAAGTTTTCTTTTTAGTTATTCCTTATTAATCTAATTATTCAGCTCAATGCTATTATCATTTCACTCAGTAAGTTGCCTTACACCACTGTTAACCCTTCTTTCAGAGTAACGTAGATTGCACATATATGAGTGACTTTTGTATTCAAGACTCTACTTCTTTTATAGAATTACAATAAGTTTGGTAGAGTAGGCACTGAAGTGGTGATTGTCTAGCCTTCAACTTCATACAACATCCCCTTTAACCTGGTGTGAGATTTGTTTAGTTCTGCTAGGTAGAATATGGAAATGCCACTTGCCTCACAAGACATGCTGAAAGCATGTATAACCTTGGTCACACTAAGCAGCATTTCGGAGCATATATGAGGTTTTTGTTCATCTATGAAGTTTTTTCTGCTTCAAGAAGAAAAAAAAAATCCCTGTAGTGCATTCCTTAGCTGTGAGGCTCTGCTGAAAGACTGACTGTGAATGTCTGTGTGAATGCATTTTATATAGTTGCACTCCTTCCAAATAATGTAAAAGTTTCCATATGAGGGGTATAATTTATTACCCCTTCTATAGTGGTTGAGAAGTCACCATGTGTTCACTTACTGTGTTCTTAATTCTTTAAGGTGGGTTGTAAGAAATTTAGCTAAAGGTATCACTACAGGAAAAATATTATACATCAAACAAACAGTAAACTGGTTGTGTCTAGGGCCATGTTCAAAACCAAATGGATCACACAACTCTTCTGAAATTGGTAGAACAAGGTGATTTATATTAGCTGAGTATCTGCCTGCTCTGTCCCTAATTTATTTTCACTGCATTTTGAGAGTATATTTTCTCTTTACATACAGAATGCTTGCATGGATGAGAATGGAGATGATGTTATATATAAATACTAAAAAATAGGTAAAATACACATTTTTTAATTTATATGTGTTTTTCTGTGTATGTACATATGTTTTTCCCCAAAAATATTGTACATGAAAATCTGCTCGATTTCATGAAAAGTGGAGAAAATTATGAGCTTTATTTCAATGATACTTTGACTATGGTGGGAAAAAAAGACCTGCAAAGAACACTAAGACAGTAAAAAAGCAGCTTGTCTCAAAATCTTCTTAATAATATGTTAGGACTGCTGCTTTCAAGGATGGCACACAACCAAGATCATTGCTGTAATTCTGCAGATAATGATCAGCTGTCCTGAAATGCATTAACTGAGCAAAGTTTTTATGGGATAACCAGAAACCTGCGCTACATCACAGGAGGCCTATCCATGGAGTATTAGTCCCCACCAGGAATCAGATTGTTGAAGAAGTATTTTGTATATACTGAAACATGTAAGGAAAGTACATTAATGCCATTTTCTAAAAAGGCTATTTGAGTGCCAGACAGGCAGTACAGAGTGCCCTTCCACACTTCAGAAATATCTATGGTCAAGGCAAAAATCAGTGGCAGTATTTTTTCTAGATATGTGAATTCCGAGGATTTGCCTCTGACATTTGTTAAGCCCTCAAAGTTTTCAGTAAGACTTCTAGTTACCTAAAAGTTCTGTCCAATTATAATTCCATTGATTTCAGTGCTTCAATCAATACTGAGATGTGTTGGACCTCATGGGAGATATCGACCTTGGCTTCACTTAGTCCATATGTACCTTGTAGCCCAATGAATCATAACAGTTAAGAAGGATTTTGCCTCTGTAGGATCTTGAGAATATTTATGAGTATTTGGTTAGAGGAATGGAAAAAAGCTCTGCTGCCTGCATCTGATCTTGAAAGATGTAAACAAGGAAAAAGTAAATAGTTATTCCTGGAATAAATAGTGCAGAATATTTTTTTTACTTTTCATCCAAATTTTAAGAAATTCTAAATGTAAATCAGCAAGAACAACTTTGCATCTTAGAAACATGACCTGAATCTTACCACATGATAGTCTGTTTTATGGGTCAAGGAGAAGAGAGACTCCCTAGAGCATAAAGAGACCTGTTTGGCAATTCTCCAAGAAGTGAAAATCCACTTTTACTTAGAATTAGTAAGAGAACTGTGACCTAATTTCATTCATTGCATTCTGTGCATCTTCACTTTTTCTCTGTTATCAAACACAGGTCAACTCCTTGACAGAGGTAAGAATAGCTAATGTACATTATCAACCTTTGCTCATGCAACC
Source organism: Hylia prasina (assembly GCA_013397195.1). Classification (NCBI taxonomy): domain Eukaryota; kingdom Metazoa; phylum Chordata; class Aves; order Passeriformes; family Sylviidae; genus Hylia; species Hylia prasina. The sequence continues at coordinate 44,892 of VYXD01011420.1, read as the reverse complement.
TGAAAAAGAGGATTCTGATGTTCCAGCTTCTTGAAAGTCTTCTTTATTTCACTTTTTTTTTTTTTAATTTTATTTTTTTATTAGTTTTGTTTAGGTTAGGGTATAAAGCTGTTAATATTGATCCTAGAGCAATTCAATCAACTGCGGCTTTTGACACTGAAAAATATTTTGTAAAGGATGAATATGACAAAAAAGAAGGAAGTCAAGCCACAATACATAAAAAAAATTTACCTGATTCTGTTATTGCTGTTTGTGTCTCACTAAGTCCTTGCAATAAATGTGAGAAAAGTATTATGACAATTTAAAGTAGTGTAAAATTTTATAAAGAATTTTCAGAGTATATGACAGAATAGTAAATATTAAGTAGTACAACAAGAGGTAATGGGCAGAAACTGACACACAGGAAGTTCCACCTGAATATGAGGAAGAACTTTACTGTGTGGGGGACCTAGCACTGGAACAGACGGTCAAGAGAGGGAGCCTCCCTCACTGGAGACATTTAAGAACTGTCTGGACACAATCCTGTTCATTGTACTCCAGGATGACCCTGCCTGAGCAGGAAGGTTGGACCAGGTGACTGTGATTCTTTCAACCTGACCCATTCTGTGAATATGATTTTTCCCCCTTTGCAGTAAATACTGTCAAAGCGCCTAGAGAAACATTTAGTTCCCTGCCCTGTGTTCTGTTTGAAATTTCTCCTCACTTTTAGGTGTTGCTTTGAGTTGTTGTGCATGATTTGCTCTAGAGAATTCTCAGTTCTGAATCTACAGCAATGTGCTAAAACTCCACCAGTTATGTATGATAACAGCAGCAATTGGAGTTGTAGATTTATAGCATTCAGCAACCTAGCTCCTGTTAATAAAAAAGCAATAAAACAAAAAAAATACACCAGGTTCTGTAACAGCAGGTCCCACTGGAGGGATGGTGGTAAAACTGTGCGTGTGTGAGTGCATACACAGGTATGTTATGGAAAAAGACGAAACCAGGCAGTGACAAATGAATCTAATTTCCTTCCATGAGGAGAAGGGCTTATGGATTAAAGACTGACAGAATATACAGAGTGCTTTTACTCAAATTTTTTATACTCTGTCTTGATTTCCAGTTAGAGAAAATATAGTCTACAAAAAGAGTTGCAAAATAAATTCACAAGCAGTTGGAAAACTGTACCAGGAGAGAATTAATGATTGATTTGCTGTCAAAATGAAGACCAGCATATAACCACCTGTGATTCTTTGGGGGTCTGGTCTGGTAGTTGTTGGTTTGTTTGTTTTAATTAATGTTATTTTAATTCATTTTATGTTTTCAGGACAAATGGGAGATGCTGCCTGAATGGTTGAAGCAAATGAGGAAGGGTAGCAACCATACTGCCTAATAAACACACTGGATAACTCATTACTCAACTAGATGGGTTAGAAGAATAAATGTACAGTCCTGCATGCAGGTAGGGATAACATGGCATGTAAGTAGAAAGGTGAGACACAGCTGACCTAGTTGTGGCCTCTGGAAAATAAGATAATGGGCAAAGTAATTAATAAATCTTATTTTAGGCACTAGTACGTAACAATAATGGTGCTGTTGCTAAAGAAACAAGCATTCTTCTGAGCTATATAAATGGGTGCAAATTTACACACACACATGGAAATTATCTTAGTCTTGTATCCATACCGGCAAAGTTTGCCTGTAATATTGTGACCAATATTTTCTTGGTATCCCAAGAAAAATCCGGATCAGTTGAGTCCCTGTGAGCCTAATAAGAATGACAAAAAATCTGGAAGTAATTGTCCAAGGAGAGAAATTGAACTGGGGATGTTTAGAGAAGCAGTATTTTTGAAAAGAACCAGGTAATACTTTTTTATATACACAAAAAATTCTTCAAGAAAATAGGAAATAAGCTGTTCTTTGTGTTGTCTTTATAATACAAAACCACAGGGTTTAAATGACAATGAAGAATGATTTCTTAATTGTGCAGAAAAAAGGCTTCTAACACTAGAGTAGATGGATTAAGAAAACCTTGAATCAATTCTTTCAGGCTCTTAAAACAAATTTATATGCCATGACCCTGAACAGATCAGTAAATTTGGACAGTAGTTTTTTAGGTCTAGTTTTCTAGAATTCTTGGTTATAATCATCATAAACAAGCATTCTGGAGACTCTGAACATGATGGGTGTTGTGGTTGAACCCCAGACAGAAACCAAGCACCACACAGCTGCTTGCTCCCTTTCCCCTGGAGGTATGGAAAAGGGAATTTGAACAGTAAAAGTGAGAAAATTTGTGGGCTGAGACATAGACAGCTTAACAGGCAAAGAAAAAGCCACTCATATGAGTAAAGCAAAACAAGGAATTTATTCACAACTTCCCAAGGACAGGCAGATGTTCAGCCATCTCCAGAAAAGCAGGGTTCTATCACTCTTAGTGGTGACTTGGGAAGACAAACAGCATCACTCCAAATGTTCCCACTCTTCCTCCTCCTTCCCCTGGCTCTATATGCTGAGCATGATGCCATATGGCGTGGAAAATTCCTTTGTCAGTTGGACACAGTCCTGGCTGTGTCCCCTCACAACTCCTTGTGCACCCCCAGCTTCCTCTCTGGTGGGGTGGGATGAGGAAGAAAAGGCCTTGATTCTGTGTGAGAAGTGCTCAATAATTAACTAAAACATCCCTGTGTTTTTAACCCTGTTTCCATCAAAGACCTGAATCACAGGTCCATATTAGCCAATGTGAAAATAAGTGGAGAAAAATGCTGCTCTACTGGTAGCTCTACCCCAGTCAAAATCAGTGAAGTTGCCTAGACCTTCTGACACAGCTGAAAGTTTAGAAGGTGAGTGATGAGTGTTGGAAATGGATAATTCTAGGGATCAATGCAAATTTATTTTACAGTAGCTTCCTGAAAACCAGTTTCTGACTCTATATTTAGATGCTCAAGAGAGCAAATCTAAAAATCTCCAGATCCCTGTAGTAAAGACTAAGCATTCAGTCTTGTTTAATAAGAATGCATAGGATTAAGATACTTTATTTGATCGTAGATTGAGCTTTGAAGTTTAGGGAAAAATTCCAGTCTTTCTTTTTATGGTCTAAAAATACCTTACCTTTCCAAAACTTTAATCAGCTCTAAAATGCTTTTTCATTGCAAATGTTCATACCCCAATGTTAACTCTTGCTTAAAAGGCAGTTTCATTGGTGTTTTATTAATCAGGTGTGGTTTTTTTAGTCTGTTATATATTGAGAACGTTGGCCCATCTAATTTATACTTCTATTTCTTCTAACATCAGAAGATATACCTTTTCTTTGCTTGTTACATTCTTTCCACTACTCCTCAATGTGGATCCAGTTTTGTCGTAACTTCTTCAATTCCTTTGAAAATGCAGTTACTGTTTATAATTAGACCACCTGTGAGAAGAGTCAGAGCTCAAAATCTATATATTGCTCATTTAAATTGTAAAATATTTTTTCATGGACCCAAAGCAATCCCTTTCTTTTTCCCTTCCCAAAGTCACTGTCCAAGAACCATCATTTTTAATTCTAGCACTATGATATTGAGTCTCTTCATTTTATATATTTCATTAATTTAATCTAATGATCTGTGTTTAAGCAAAATAATACGCAAATGAAAGAATAAATCTCTAATTGACTAATTATGTTTATTGATTTATCTGATAGACATAGGAATTATTATTCTACCAGAAATGGCCGGATTGTTATATGGACTCTTGACCCATCCTCATCATCTCTTATTCCTTCTTTTGTTACTAAACCCAGATACCTGTTATAGATTAGATCTGCAACAGAGACAAGAAACAGACATTCCCTTTTTGGTTTATCTGAATGTAAAAAATGAAGTTCAGAAATATATTCCACACATATTATTCTTAGCATTTTTGAATAAGGCAGAAATGCAGTGCCCTTTTATAACTGCAAATACTAAATGTTGATTTTAATTTAATAACAGTATAATTTCTTGGTAAAATAATGCTACAGAAGCTCTGCACATTTACAAGGTATTCCAAGTGCTCATCACAGTAATTAAAAGTAAAAATACATAAAGAATTTTTAACTAAAACATATAAATGTTTTTTAAAAATCTGAAAAGAAAAATTGGGGATTTGATGAATATTCTGACATTAAAAATTTGGACTTTTGTGTGTCTACTATATTTTTTCATTTTTGTGTAAGGTAACTTTAAGTGGTTTTATGTTTACAACAATTGTCTGTATGCTCCCTGTCTTCCTTCAAGAATTGGTCTTATTTGGGGGGATCTTAACTGGGGGGACTTCTTTTAAAATTTTATTTGATATTAGCCTGATTTTTTCCTTTAGTTTCTAGCTGCAGTTCGGATTTACCATATATCTGTAATTTTGCTGGCATGACTGTTTTTTCTCATTGAATGGACTCATATTCTCTGGATAGATGTGTTTATTGACTGCATTTTATGAAGCATGTTGTAGTCTATCTCTGCTGTTTTATTTCTAAGTTTATTTTTTTTTTTACTTCAAAGCAAATTAGCTCTCTGGTCTGACTTGCTGAGTTTGCTGCTGCCAAAAATTGCAGTCTTGTTTTGTTTATCACTGAATTCTCTGAGGCTACAATGTTGTGTTACTGTATTTACATCTCAGTATAAGGTCCTTGGTTACTACTTTCTTGAATAATTTGCCAGGAACTTAATTCAAATAAATCTTTCATAGTGAGGCCAATATATTTTTGATAGTAACTTCATTCTTGCTGTTGACTCTATTTTCAAATAAGAACTTTCTGCAGGGTTTTATATTGATGTCATGCAATTAGTCATTATTATTTTTAATCATTATTCTTGAAATAGAACTTATCCTTTACTTTCTTGATTTATTTGAAAATATGAATTATCGATCTCTTCACCCTTACAAGAGGGGTGTGAAAATAAGAGTATATAGAGTTGTGCTGCTTATGATAGAATATTATGGGTGGCATTTTGTTTCCATGTAGGGCTTCCGTGATAGCTTGTTATTGGGCTAGAACGTGTTTTCTTCAGAATTTATGACTATAGTTGGTGAAAACTTCACTAAAATTTTACTTGTTTTTTCCATCAATGTTTACATGCAGTATCTTTTCTTGTATACAATCAAGTAGTCTCTAGATCACCACTAATTAGCATTCAATATATGCACATTCGACGCTTATTTTCTTTTAACCTGCTGGTGAAAATAATGGTTTGAAAATTTATTTTTATATATGCAGTAGCTATGAGATATTAGAGCTCAAAAAGTCTTATCTGCCTACCTCATGGAAGGCAACAGAACCATGATTAAATTTTCTACAGTTCATAAGCTGCTGCAATTGAAGCTTTCTTGGGCATTTATGTCCTTCACCACATTATTTACTTAGGGCATCAAAGGGATCATAATATTGCATAAAAACCAGTGCAAAAACTGTGAAACATATCATTAATTTTAAATACACTCAAAGTCTGTTTTGTGGTCTTTTTCCTTGAAGAAAATTTTCCAACCAAACCATTTTCCTTCCCTCAAAGTTCAATAAAAGCTGTGATCAGTGAGTTGCTGTCAAAGATGTGAATTAAAAGTTCATTTATCTACATGATTTAAAAAACCAGTTTTCTCAGTTGTTAGTGACTGGAGCCCTTCCTGTGTTAGTGAGGCACCTGCAGAGAAGGTGTGCTGGTTTCAGCTACAGAAATGATTAAATAGTCTTCTGACTGTCCTCTATCTCAACATCCTTGGCAGTGAGTTTTTGTCTCAGGGTGCAGAAAGAACTTCAGTGTCTCTTAGCCGACTCTAGACTTCTAACACTGAAATGATGAATTAAAGATATTTAACTTTTAGGCTTTGGGCAAAGATGGAATTTTTGGCTACCAACAACAGAGTTCAGTTGAATTCCCACTTCTCTGTGTTTTGTGTTTATGCTTTTATTAAAGGATAAAATTAATTTATATAAACTCACACTATAAAGGTTCTGGCTTTCACTGGGTGAAATGAAATATATACACTCATTTAAATACTCAGCACCCTTTCATCTTATTTTCTCCCCCTATCCTGTAGCAGAGGGGCAGTAATAGAGCAGCTTTGATGGGCACCTGGCAGCCAGCCAAGGCTAGTGCAGCACACTGTCCAGATATGCTAAATACAACAAGTTCGTCACATTTCCTCATTTGCTACTGCACAGATATCAGCAGTAGCATGTGTATGAGGAAAGAGAATGTGAGCTGGTACATTAGGTAGAACAGCCCTAGTGGGGTGCTGTATCAATCCTTCTATGCCCAGGGACACAGAAATGGCAGAGCTCATAATGTAAAGAGAAATCATGATAAAGGTGATGCCTTCCTCCCTCGCTGCCATGTAGACAGGCTGAAACCTGAAGAGAATGAAATTAAAGTTGATAAATCACAGATATATGGACATTCAGGGTCTGTGAGAGCAAATTAAACATTTGGGGAACATTTCTGGACTCAGTTTTTGTTGATGGTAAGATGGTAGAATTGATTGCCAATAGACTCAGCTTGCAGTTCTCCAGGCAGTTTCTTAATCTTTCTTAGGAGCTGATGTGTGCTCCAGAACTTCATATATCTAATTATTTTTAATCTTTCTTTAATATTTAATTTTCTTTCAATGTTGATCTCAGTTTCATGCCTACTTGCATAACTTTCTGTTGCATTACTTTTCTCTCTTAGTTTCCTGTATATCCTGCTGTAAGGAGTTAAAGAACACTGTTGGCTGTCTCAAACACTGTCAAGGCCATGGAAGGAATTTGCCATAAGATAAATCACCATAGTGGGAACTTGAGATGAACAGAAAAGGGACGAATTTGCAACAGGAAGGTGCTGATGCCTACCCTGGTGGGGGCCAGACCTGGTTAGCACATCCTGATTAACACATATGGACACAAATTCCCACTCCAGAAAACTGTGTGAAAGGAAGCAACTCCTCCTACACATATCACCAGTCAAACAAAGACCATCATGTTATTTCACACTGATTAACCCCAAGGGATCTTCTACCAAGAACCTCAGTTACTTTGACTTAGAAGCGGCTCCTAACACCTCCACCAGCCTCTTTTTACCCATCTATCTCTTAAGTACTTCACTATATTTTTGAAGTAGCTTTAGAAAATGAATAAACATGAGCCAACACAATATTTGGGGCTCTAACAATGACATGTGTAATGTCTTTTTCTTCACCTTGTGTTATGTAGCTTGTAAACTCTGAGAAAATCCTGTGTTTGCATAATGGGACTTCAGTCCCATCTGAAGGCACTTGTGTAATGAAAGTGATTAATACAGCACATCACTGTTAGACTATGATTCCAATTATGCAGAATAATAATGAAGGTGCTTTTTTCAGGTCCAGATTCCTTTACTGGATTTGTTTAAATTTAGTAAGCATTGTAAAAGCTGTGAAATGTTACTGATTTGCATTTCAGAGTGGTGGGAAAGCATAACTCTGGGATTTTAGAAGTGCAAATTTCCTTAGTGTCTTTTTCAGAGGATGTTCATGGATTACAGACTCAGACTTGATTCACAACCAAATGGAAATACCATCAAACTCAGAGCAATTTATGTGCTTACATAAGTCCTTTATTATATATATATATATATATATATATTTTAAAATATAAATAGTTTGTTTCAAGGACAATATTGAAAACCCATTCTACTTTTTTTAGTCTTATGTTTCATCTCAGGACTTTTAAGCTGTGTTTAAGACCAGAAATGTCAATAAAATAATTATTGTATTAATATAATTTATGATTATGTACATATTAGTAAAAGTATTATATACAGCTGTATTTTAGTAATTTTGTAACTGTATTTGTTCATTNATTTTAGAAGTGCAAATTTCCTTAGTGTCTTTTTCAGAGGATGTTCATGGATTACAGACTCAGACTTGATTCACAACCAAATGGAAATACCATCAAACTCAGAGCAATTTATGTGCTTACATAAGTCCTTTATTATATATATATATATATATATATATTTGAAAGCCTTCAANAATATAAATAGTTTGTTTCAAGGACAATATTGAAAACCCATTCTACTTTTTTTAGTCTTATGTTTTACCTCAGGACTTTTAAGCTGTGTTTAAGACCAGAAATGTCAATAAAATAATTATTGTATTAATATAATTTATGATTATGTACATATTAGTAAAAGTATTATATACAGCTGTATTTTAGTAATTTTGTAACTGTATTTGTTCATTCATATTAACATTATATATTAAAGTTGGGGTTTTTTTAAAACTGCAAAGAAATTATCTTTTTCTATACCTGACCTGAGTTTGTTTTTTGGTATTAAAAAAAAAATGCTGCTAGTTTGTTACAGAATTTCACAAATTCTCATTTGTGGATGAGATGTGATTGACGTTGATGGATAATAAGAGTTTTTTACCAAATTAGATGATTGTGTACTTTTCTTTTTAATATATAATACCTTAGAGTTTTTTTCTAAATCTGGTCTTTGGTATCTAATACTATCCCATTTCTATTTTTTACCCTGAAGATTGAAATTTTCTTAAGGGACTACAGAACTTTTATTGTTGATTATGGAACTGGAACTCAGTGTAGTTGAACTAGTATATCAAAGTTAAGCATGTAGTATTTCTGTGGGTAATAAACACTCTGAAGTTCTTTGGGAGATTGATTCTGAGTAAACCTCGTATCACCAAAAAAAATGTAGTTTGTTTTTATGCCTTCAAAAAAAGTCTTTTCTTCTAAGTACAATAATGCTAGTTTTTTCTCATCTAAAAAAAAGCCACAAACCATAAGCATTAAATTTCAATTTTAAGTCAGAAATACACCCTCAAATGGAATTTCTCTCTATAGCAGAACTCAATCACCTCTGCAATCTAATATCTCACTCCTATTGCATTAGAAATTGGGTTTTAGACACGAAAAAAACTCATTCACTGCTGATAGTATGCAGTACAAATAAACTGCTCAAGATTGAATTCATATTCATTTTATATCCAAGATCAAAGCTAAAATTTTTTGTAAAAGTCTTCATGTGAGGCTTGAAAATTATGACTGCTGTGATGTATCCAGGGGTTTAATTTAACTTTATGGTTTAGATAGTGATGAGACATGAAGGGGAAATGTAAGGATATAAATGTTTCTCTTTTTTCTAATTTTTAGTAAATACTTGGAGTTCTGATACATTTAGTTATCATTTACATCTTATGAAATAATGCAAATAGATGATTAATATAAAATCAAGTACACATATACAAGTTTTTTTCATGTAATCCTTGTAATTTGTTTAAGGACTTCAGTTCTTTAAGAGTTATGTCACTTTGGGGCACAGTTATTTTCATAAATAGCAGTTATGACCTTGTGTTTCTGGTGCCATTTCTGTACTGGGAGGCAAGTTCAGTTTTATTGCCAAATTCAACATTTGTTATGAGGTTTGGTGGCAGTATTTGGATCGTGTGTTTTGTTGCTGTGGAGACACTGTAAAAAAATTGGTGGCAGAAAATCTGGTGGCTGCTCTTCATGTTAGTGTTAGCTTTTCATGTGTATGTGATTATTTCAAGGATTATGTGATTTCTAATCCTGTCCCCACTTCCCAGCACCTGCCTGATGTCTCACTCTGCTGTAGTTATTGGAGTACCTATGGCTACATTAATGAGTATTGTAACTCATTGCCAAAAAACATAATCAACAGATATTTCTTTGTCATGATTTTGGTGGGTATTTTTCAGGAGATTGATTGATATAGTAAAATATATGGAAACCCAGATTTTCAGATCCCATGGTTTGTATTTAAGTTTGGAAATAGTCTTAGGTGTTGGGAACAAGGATATATATATATTCAAATTACCATAGCCAGAACAACATGGGCTATTGATGCCTAATGATTTTTAGCCTTTTTCATATTTGTAGCTCTGTGGATTCATAATATATAGAAATATAATTCCAGTACCTTTCTTACCCTCTTGCAAAGTTTACTTAATTCCTTATTAATATATTCCTGAAATTCTGTTTAGTTTTGTTCCTAGGAAGACAATTCCTGACAAGGACACCTTTTTCTCCACCAGACCTTAAGAGACATAACAAGAAAATAGGGCAAGCAGCACCTAGACCAACTCTGAGTGGCTGTTTTAGGAGTAGTTTGCTGGGGTAACTAATCTTTTGGATGCATTGTCTAGATATACAAATTAATTAACCCTATAAAAATTGTAGAAATACTGTATCGCATGTGCATATAGCAATATTTTATGCACCTGAAAGCTTTTATTAAGCATTTATTTGGTTTTATATTGTCATTCTTAATGCTGTTTGAAAAGGTTTTGTGTTTTATACCAGGCAACAGTGTCACAGAGTAAATGGCTTCAGCTGAAAGCTCTGAAATTTTATCTGAGCATTAGATATAAGGGGAAGTCTGAAGCATGATTCTATTGGGCTGTAAGACACATATTGGGGTATCTTTTGTGTGGTATCTTTTTCTGATGGATTTTTCCTAGTTGGTAAATTTTGACTAAGAACTGTTGTTGACAGAATACTTGATTGCTGTGGAGCATCATACACAGGAGGTGTTGCTTATACTTATTTGTTCTTTACTGTTTCTCCTTTTTTTTCCTGCTTATTTACTTTCCAAAGCATCTGAACACAAAATTAATTGCTTTTTTTATTGCTTGAATTGGAGTGCAACATTGGTTTAGAAGCCTTTTCATTAATACTTTATTATAAATCACTAGCAGGATTTCATAGGACTGAAAGCAAACTTGTTTTTGTAAGATCAAGAACATTTCTGTATGGATATATATATTAGTTTGAGACAGATAGATTTAGTATGGTAATTAAATTAAAGACAGACAATTAAGAAATAGGATTCATTTTCATTAGGGCAAGTGATCATGTTTTTTCTCTTTTTATAAATGTCATTACATAAAAACAAAATTAATGATCTGATTATTAGGCAATTGTTTTGATTGAAATCCTCTTGCCAGAAGTCCCTATTTTGAGGCAATGCAACTTTAAATCAAACAGATTATCTCTTCATTAAGCAGAGCAGAGCCTTAGCCTTAAGACCTGTGACATGCATGTGCCACAAGCAGGAAGAGATCAATATTAGCCCTTCATTCAGATGACAATTACAATTTGCTAACATTGGCTGCTTAAAGAGTGTAGCAGTTTTACACTGTAAGAGAAAATTAGTTTTAGAATTTTTGCATTTTTCAAGTAGCTTCTCTGATGAAGAGCTGATGGTAATGTGTTCAGTGCCACAGCACTGAGAATAGAGCAGGTCTTCTTCCTCTAGAGGCACTTTGCAGTATGCTCTTCATTCTCAGTGATAGACACATCTCTCTTGCACAGCCTTAATGTCTACTACACTGTAGAGCCAAAGTGTTTTTTCACAGTCTGCAAATCAGTCCCAAGTAGATATCCTTTCTGTGAGTCATTTCTTGAATTTGTAACTTGAATGTGAAGTGTCTATCCGCAAGTGGTAATATATATGGTGACTTAGGCACAGAGTGCAAGGAGTAACAGCCTACAAATAAATTCTGTTCACTGCAGTTGCAACCACTGCCTTAATGAAATCTTATCTATATTATTTCTTACCTTTCAAAGACTGCAGGAGTGGAATATATTTGCTTACTTATCTTTCCAATAAAATTGCTCTGGACTTCATGTAGTCCCTTTCTAGAGAATTACTCAGACAGAATAATGAATAACATAATTCTGTAGATGGAGTCAAATTGGATATTGAGAGTAAGAATGTTGCAAAAAGATCATTAATTTTTCATTCATAAAAAAAGATTGACATTGGAAAGAGAGATATATTTAGTTTTCATTATTTTCCTCAGTGTGTAATATGCCATAACTCTAAGAATAAAACTGCAGGTAGCACTTGCTGAGGTAACAATCCAGATGGTGGGAAGGTGAACTTGAATATGTGACTTCCTGGAATTTGATCTGAATTTCTCCTACTGAATGAGACTTTTTAAAAAACCACAAAACCCACTTCAGATTACTCTCCAGCCATGCCTAAAATAAGTATACCACAATGCTGTAGTTATTTCTGTTGTAAGCAAACTCACAATACTTTCTTCGCTTAATGTAATGCAGGTAATTAAATGTCAGTTTGACAATACATACAGTCTTTTTGAACACATACAGACTTTTTGCAACACCAAGGATAAACATCATGGTCCATGAAACAGATACTGGTGGAGTTTGCTCAGCAACAGTCAGTTCTGTTGGGAATCTCAGAACGCCCCAGCAACACTTCCTTTTTTAGAGTGATCCTGGTCTCCTTCAGTTTTATCAGCTCCTACTATTCTGGCACATAGCAAATTAACACCAATTTAAAGACTCTTTAATTGACACTACAAAAATTAGTGACACCAGAATAGGTAAAGCTGTGATTTAGGGTCTCGGTTATTATCAATGTTGCAAAGAGTGGTATAAATTCAATCTGAGATGAGAAAGTTTGAATTTTTTTTCAGAAATATAAAGAAATTTTAAATCACCAAGAATGTCCCTATGGGGAATTTTTCCTAGGTTTCAAAGAAATGTCATAATTTTTGCATCACAGCTTGCTAGAAAAACACTTCAGAAAAAAAGATAAGATTTTGAATTGTTGTCTTTGTGAGTAAATATATTTCTTGGCTTTTACTGCCATGGAAACAATTATGAGAACCTTCAAAATGAGCAAAGATTTTACTAATGATTATTTTATATTACAAAAATCTAACATTAATTATATCATAACATGAAATGTAACATAACTTATGTGAACATGAACATTACTATTTAAAGCTTCAAAGGACCTTCTTCAAAATTTTTACATCTTACAGAAGAAAAGCATTTGGAACAAAAGGAAAACAAAACAAGTTCTGAGATGAGAAAAAGAGCTGGAAAACATCCACGAACTTTTGTCATTCACAAATTTAATATCAGAGATAATATATTGAATGATATGACAGTGCAGTTGACCATTTCAAGAATTGGGTGATTGAGTAAAAAGTGAAAATACACATCCAGAGTTTTTGGTATTACAGGGAACAGAATTGTCTTTGTCCACTTTTTTTTGAATGACCTTAAAATTCTGAGGGTTTTTTGCTGACATTTTCTTTTACACAAGAAACCAAGCTTAGTGTATCACAGTGAACGTTTTCTAGACAGCGTAGCGTTTTCTGATGAGCCCTTAACGTTTTTTTGATGAGCCCTTCTTTCTGTACTTATAATCACAGTCCTGAAAAAATACTGCTATAGTACTAGAAATCTGTACAGGCATAGTCATGTGGTCACTTGCAAGGCTTACTTTTAGTGCAGCCACTAACCAGTCTTGGCCTATGCCAGCTGCCATTTTGCTAGCTGACTACCAGGTATTTCTTGCAATTTGCAAAGGTCAAGACAGGGTAATACAATAAACCCACCTTGTTTTGAAGGACAAAATTCACCATAACACCTTATAGATAAGGAATTTCATATCTTATGATGGCTTCAATCCTGTTTTCTGGTTAAGCTGGCAGAAAAGCAGTGCATATATATCTATTCATTTGTATAAATTAGTAATTTTGTTTGTCATATTAAGCAGAAACTAAAAATAACATTGACAACTACAACTGAGGGGTTTTCTTTATGGTAAAGGATAATCTAAACATCGTGGCACAAAGGTCTCACAGAAGTTATTTATGTAAGCATCACATCTGTGTATGTATATATATATATAAACTTTAGAGCAGATTTGATTTCTAATCCATAAACATTTCTCATGAAAAAACACATTTTTTGTGGTTTTAAGTGATTGTTGTGATAGTCTAAAACAGGTAAGAATTACACTGCAAATTGTAACAAAAAAAAATTATTTGTAAAACCTTATAAATTCAAAGTAAAACACACAGACACATTAAAAATGGAATGGATGTTTATTGTGAAATAAATGTAAGACTGAAGCTGAATAACAGTACAATATTTTCCTTTTCCAAAATTTTCTGGAAACGTGTTAATAGATGTTATTATATATAGGTGGGGTTTTTTTGCATCTTTAAAACAGAAGAACAAAAACAAGACCCATTTGAAATAAAGAAAGCAATGTCATGAGTATGCATTTACTATTCAATTAATTTTGGGGTATATTCCTCTAAGAATAAAACAAAGTGTATTCTCTTTTTCATTAAAGTACCTCTTATTTTTGAACAAATAATTTAAATTTCATTCTAGTAATATATAACTTAAAGCAGAAAAGCAGGATATTTAGACATTTCATTTTGCTGAGAGAAGGATTTTTTTTTTTTCCAGAAGCAATATAATTTGAAATCTCAGAGCAAAACTAGTTACTTTTCCTATGCAGCTGTTTACCAGAAAATAAAGAATTTTTTTTTTAAGAGAGGAAATGTATTCAAATAATTTCTTGGTCTCAGTTTACATTAAAAGTGCTATTGAATATAGTAATCTCTTCACACAACATTTCTGTATTGTCAAATTTTCAGACTCTTATTATGGCAAATTAATAGGAATAATTAGGAAGATGCACTCCAAGGTTTCCATGAATGCTTCTTTTTTCTTTTTAGGGAACAGATTGTGCCATGCAGGGCAATTGTAGAGCTGCATTAGCATAGGAGTGAGGCTTAGGGCAACGCTGCATCTCCTCTGAAGAATACAAATAAAAGGACAGTCTTTGTATCTAAGCAACAGTCCTACCTGATGCTGAAGGAGAACATCATCTCTCATGCCTAACTATTCCTTTAACATGAATGAACCCCTGGAGGCACTTGTATGAAGACTTGCTTGTGCTCCAGGACTGCCATTCTGCAAAATTTAAAATATAGTACCTTATTTCCTAGGTTTAACACAGTTCTCCAAACAATCACAGGAGAATTGAACTAGCTCAGTAAGTGACTGCATTCTTATCAGTTGTTTAGATTAATACCATGTCAATCCCTACTTCAGTCAAAACAGCTGGGAGTTTTTCTGATGTCAGTGTAGAAATAATGACAACCAGTTGTGATTCCTACCACACAGCTCTCTGCTGAGAACAAAAACGAATTCAGTCTGAAGGATACAGAAAATCCTAGAGCTCTGTAGATGCTTACACACTGCACTGGATTCTTCCTCCATATCAACATTGTAAATTTTGATAAATTATTGAGATTTCTTCTGGAAAACTAGCAATAAAATCATACCACTGAGAATAAGAAGTCATTTTTATAATGTTTCTATCTTTTTAAAATTTTGAAGAGCAAGAAGATGGTGCAGCAGTTCATTTTCTAATGAGCTTTTCACTGTTACTGTGAGTTTAAGCTGGACTAAATACTGTTCTTTATGATGTAAGAATGATGGAATGGAGAGAAAACTGTTGAAGACATGCTAGAAGTATTGCCACTGAAGGATTTTAATGGAAAATGAAGTGGCAACTGTGGGTTCATATTTTGCAAACTGGAAGTGTGAACATGCAGTTGTATTGTGTGGATCTATGCATTGACAAAATGTTCTTTGATGGTACAGTGCTTTTAGTCCTAAAAGCAATAATTACTCTGTTGTTCCACCTTGTCTCTTTAGTGTCATAACGCAAATTTTGTATTAAATCTACAAGTTCCTCTTAGGTTATGAGCAAACTGCAAACTACTGAAACTGGTGTTAATTTCTCTGACTGAGGAAACATAGAGACTTAGTGGTAGAAATAAGGAAAATATTCTCATTTACTAAGTTTCGAGCTTTACTTTGAGTCCTAGACACAACTGCAGAATGCATGTGTGCATTTAATTTATCGGGTAAGCAGATATTTATCATTTTCCTCCTCTGAGTTTTGAGAGGGCAGGGTACTAGAATCTCTTGTTCTCATCGATCAAAGCCATGGTTACCTAGCCTGTGTATTATGTCAAGGACAGGTTCTGCTAATTCCTAGAATGTAGATTTATCTGATTTTTGTTTTAATATCAGAAGCGTAATTACATTAGGTGCAGTGCTTTTTAAGTGAGAATGGTATCTACATCCAAACAATTGTCTGAATGAGAATAAATTAAGGAGTAGAGTTCTTCTTCGTATATCCATTTCCCCAGCAACATGTTGGGTGTAATACTGTTAATTAAATCACAAAAGTCTGTAATTTTTAAAAGAACTGTTGTATCTCTCTTTAAAAGCTATATAATATAGGATAAAAATAACAATCTGTAAGATGCACTAATTTCCTTTCATTTTTCTACTATAACAATACATCTTGGGAGAACAGCAGTCTTGATAAGTCTGTGAGATAAGGAGGTGGTTTGCTTTCTGTGGTTGCTGAGCCAGTCTGAACACCTGCTCTGCTCCTGTGTAATTTCTCTGCACACAGCTTCAAATAGTGTTTGATGATCACCCACAGTATTTGCAATAAAAACTGAATAAGAGCTCCATACAGACAAAATAAATGCATCTCTAGTGAGCTTGAATGCTGGTTTGAGATATGGAAGAAAATATAGTTCTTCAATATTAAATAAGACTTTCTCACTGAACTAGAGGTAGACATTGATCTTCAGTTCTGCAGTCAAAGAAGAAATACAGCAAAGTCTGCTTTTATTTTGCTGGAACTGGCAAAGGAAATCTAATTCAAGCATGGAGAGTAGTCACAAGAAACCCAAGAAGACAAGCAAAATCATTTTCATTTGGCAAAAAGACTGTATCACACTAGTCTGTGTGTGGACTTTGCAGTGGTAATCTGGGTTTTGCAGTCCCTGAGTTTGAATGTAACAGCCAGGCTTAAAAAACAGTTAAGTATTCATCTGAAGAGTTCAAGAAGACAAATTCCAGCACAGTGAATGTGACCTGCCAGTTTGTGCAACTGCCTAAAATTGAAGGATTCTACTGATTTCAGTACAGCAATATCATTCACGTGACCCTGTGCTTTATTTGATTTGTCAGTCAGTTCCTGCAATCAAGTTAAAAGTTTTTGTTTGAAGCTTATTTTTATTTCTCAATCACTTGAGAAAATGGATGACTTTTTCAGAGGTTGGCCTTGAATAGTAACGGGGCACTGGGGCACGCTTTTCCAAGAAGTAGCTCAGGAGTGAGGGAGAAATACTGTTGTCTTATGGATCTTTTCAAAATATTTTTTTCTTGTTTATTTTGCCAGTCTTGGTTTGGTATCATAAAACATTTGCCTGGATATCTCATAAATATTTAGGTTTCTTAAATGTGATTTGAGCAAAATATTTTTAAAATGAAATATCATGAATCCCATAGTCAAACCCTGTTTAATTTCTGAATTTGAAAGCTATGGTAATACTATGCTACAGTATTTAAGGATATTTAGTCCTGATTTCCACACTCAAGGCCTGCCACTACAAAAAATGGATGATATATTGAAAAGTAAATGTGAAAAAAGAGTCTATTCCTGTGTCAAATTCAATTCAATGACATTGAAACCTATAAATATTTATTTCTTTAACAAAAGATTCTGTTTTGTTTTCTTTAATAAAAATTTCCTGAAGATGACCTTCTTAAATAAAAGGACTATCTTCAACCAACCATGTTTGATTTTTGCTGATGACCTTTATGAGAAAAACCTTCCAACAACAACAAAATAAACAAAAAGCACCAAAAGATTTTGTTTACAGAAGAAAACTATGGCTATTATAAATCTCTGCTGGGTCTGATAATATATATGTTAAATCCTATTAATTAAATGCCTTCAGCAAAGCCAATTTGCCTTGTTAGAGTTTCTGTTAGTCTATCTTAAATGTCATCAACACAGAGGAGAGACCTCTGAGCTGTTTGTGCTGCTGCAGCACATGGATTATGCAGTGTATCGTGGAAGGGCACTGTCTCACCACAGTACCATCTGCTTGGAAGTGCAGGGAGAAATGCTGAACACTTCCCTTAGTTTCATTCCATAAAAACTGTGAATAGGAGCTCATTAGCCTACAGCAGCTCTCTTTGTAATCACATTATATTCATGCAGAGAAAATTGCCTGCCTGAACAGTAAGTCCTTCTTATTGTTTAACACTGGTTGGATGCTTTCTGCCATTTCTGCAGCTCAGATCTCTTTGTTTCCACTACTGGAGAGATATTTTGTGGACTTTCAATCAGAACAACATTCTGCAATGTCTAGTGAAAGTTATTGCTTTATAGAGCAATAGTCTGAATTGGAACTTGGTTGAAATTTTTCTCATGTTGTCATTTCTTTTGTTAATTTTCTTCAAGGAAAAATTAAATGATCTTGATAAAAAGAAAAATCACTGGTTCAGATACCAAAAGGCAAACTGCATAAAAAGTAGTCAAGTTGACTGCAAGCTCTCTGAAATGTTACTCCAGTATTTTCCCCTCCTACCCTGCAAGTTACACAATCCTTGCAGGTCTTTTTTTGTTTGTTTGTTTTTGTTTTTTTGATATTTGGAATGAAAAGAGGTAAACAAAAAATGCTCTAGAACCTTTGAGTTTCAACCTGATGAAGGTTAAACAGAAGTGGTAGATGGACTGAACCTTTTGTGTTTCACAGTGTTTTCGACTGTTGCCCATAGGGCTGTGCTGCTTTGCTCTAGTGATAAACCTCAAATAAAATTATTACTTATTTATTTACAGGGCTAGGTTTGAAAGTACGCCAATCTATTGCTCTTCTAGAAGTACATACCAGTGAATGAAAACCACTCAAATATAATAATACTTTCACCTTTTTTTCTTTTTAAAACCTTAGCCTTTCTATTTCTTTTGCTGTGTTGTGTGTAAGGATAAGCATTGTGAAGCACAGTTTGCTGTAATGTGTTTTGCTGCATGTACACTAATATGTTCCAAGGAGGTAAATTTGGTTGCAGATGTCAGCTATTCCATGCTCAGTCTGCTTCTCTACACTGTGAATCCAGTGAGTACAATTAGTGGCTTGCACATTTTTTTTAAATGAGGTCATCAAGGGGCAAATATGTAGAATACTTCACAGCCTCTGAGATCTTGCACGTTCATGAAAAATGCTTACCATGAAACCCTCTCTCACAGTTACCAAATGAAAATGTTTAAGTATTTCATTGTTTTATATTTTTTCCCATTGGTCTTTGCATCTCAGTTGTGACTCAGCTGAGATACAAGAAAGCTCCTCTGTAACCTTGAAAAATCAAATGTGGCAATGGTGGTATCAAATGTGGTGTCTACAGTGATGATAAAAAAAAAAATCTTCATTTTGTTTCCCAATATACTCAGCCTTGACACCATGCATGGGTTTAACATCAGTCTTTGCCTGAAAGGATTTTTATTTTATTTCTATGCTTCCTCAGTGAAAATAATTACACATGGAGAATTTCTGGCCTTACTCAAGTGAAAGAGAATTTTTATTGTTTTTCATTTGAGACAGAGATTGAACATCAGTAATCTGATTTTTATGCAACTTCGTTAAAAGTTTAGAGTTTTGTTATAACAAAGAATATGAAGAGGTAGAAAATATTTCAAACAACCTGTGTTCTAGGTGCTGTACTTCTGCTGAGCTACAGGGGAATTCCAAAACGTTAACCTTTTTCTTGTGGTGTTATGAGAAACCAGAGGGAACCCTTTGACCTATGTATTTTTTCCTTGTGATTTGTGTCTTAACTTGCTTTCTTTGATCCTGTTTTCGCAGCATTTTCCTTTTAATTCATATTGTAGCCACTCAACTCCTTATGACAAAATTTCAGATTGTCTGGAAATCACTTTGGAACTTCATTTGGTAACATTGCACTGTAGTTGGGCAACTGGTGAACCTAGAGATGCCATGCATCTCATACTTGGAGTATTGGAGCAGAGCAGAAATGGAAAATAAAAGCTATTTTGATTTTTTTAAAACTATTTTTATTTCAAGTAAAAGCTATCAAGACTCATCTAGTCCTTGAGCTTGAACTTTACATACAAATTTAGCATCTAAGATACAAATTTAATGGGAATACCTTTTCTCTTCTTAAGCCTCCCAATTTTATCACAACGATAAAAAAATTACCTAGTTTAGTCTATATGGGGAAAAACTGTTTGGGATTCCTTAATATTTTAAGATTTTTTGAAAAGCTTGTTTAAATGTTCATGATATGATCAAACTGCCGAATCCAGATTCATTCTTTTACAGAATTCTGGACTGTTTGAAGTTACTTATGAGCAATTTTAGCTGTTAAAATGCTTTTATTAGTTCTTTCTTTATTTTTTTCCAAGGAAAATAACTGTGGTAATTGATAAGATTAATCTGAATTATTATTGTAGAAAATTTAAAGGAAAATAACATGCTTTAATTCCTAAGTGCTCATTCCTTATACATTGATTTTATTGTAGTGGATAGTCTGGTTTTCACAGCAATTTGTGCATTATATTTTTTTATAGTCCAAGCTTGGCTAATTACAATTTAAAAATGTTATTTCTTGTAGGTAAGGACTGAGAAATTTACGAATAGGTAAATGTTTGGAATTAATATGCCATTTTCTTTAAGGTTTAAACACTTCTTATCCCCTATCTACCTTCATTAAATCTGTGAAATTGCTGTAGTCATCATTTATGGGTATGCATGTTAATCTTGATAATAAAATAAATGGGGATGTGAGTTTTAAGCACCATATAATTAAGGAAACAATCATAATCTCATGAAAGATAATAAATACAAATTAAACTCTTTAAGTCTTAATTGTAAAGTGCTAATAGACTGAAATGTAATTTTAGCATAACAAACTAGAGATTTCCGAGACTGTATTTTTGGAGGTTGAGGGGTTTCCAATTATGGATCCCATACAACCTGCTTCATTTATTCAACAAACACTGTGTCGAATTCTCTCCATGTTTTGCTGGTGTTCAGCGGGCTTTCTAGGGAGATTTGTGGAATAAATATATTCAGACAGAATAAATGCTTAAAAAGACAGTTCCTATTTGACATGAATCACAGAATTATGTTATTGGATGAGATGAACAAATATCTTATCAAGAAGGTATGGGGTTGCTCCAAAACACCAGCTGTGTAAACTGCCTTTTTTCACATTGTTTTCCATGCAGAGTTCTGCCAGAAGTTTGTGTTTGTAACAATACATGGAAAGATGGCTCACTATTCCCTGTAGAAGTCTGCAATTACTTCAGTTTCGTGCTGGCTTTTGAGATATTCCAGCTTCATCAATAAAAATTCAAATTTTATTCTTGTTCACCACACTGTTTTCACTTCTTTTCATTGTGGTGTCCTCAAAAAACTTTCAAAGTATATTCCTTACTCTGTCACCTGCACCATCCATATATGAAATAGCAATGGCTTTGGAGTTGTTCAAGTTGACCTTGTGCTGCACCCTCTTGGATTGACAGCCTGGTTGCAATTCATGTTTGTTAATTACCTTCAGGGTTTTTTTAGTTTGTTTTGGTTTAGTTTTAATAAACATTATGTCTTTATGATAAATTAGCTAGATGCATTTTTACTGATTAACTTCAAACATGTGACAGAGAGTGACAAAGTATTATAGAAAAAAGATCCATGACTGCTTGGTGGGAAAACTTTCCCCCCACACTTTCCCTCTGACCCCTTGCTCTTTTTGCAGCTAGTTTTTGGTATATTTATTGGTAAAAATTTTGAAGTGCAAATGTATTGCCTCTTTTTTTAGCTACCTGTTATTCTAATTATTCTTCACTTAAAGTCTTTGTTACCTTGTTTTTATCTTGTCTATGAAACTGATTTGTTAATTTTTAAATAAGAAAGTGACCTTTTTTACTTATTTTCTGCATTCCTTTCTCTCTTCAAGCACTAACATACAGGGGGGTTTTGTGTGTGTTTTGTTTTACAGAATAAACTTTATTTGCTCTAAGCAAGTTCGTTCATTTTTCTACCTCTAGCAAGGAATTAGTTGTGCTCAGCCATCTCTAAATTGAATTAGTTTGCAGATGGTCCTCCTATTTGTATGCTTTAGAGGGATTAAAATCTCAGGGTTCACAGTACTGACTGACCTCTGCAACTTTAAATTTTTTCTTCTTCTTTGTTTTAAAGCAATTTATTTATCAGTTCTAATGTCCAGGGTTTTAGCCATGAAGCTTTTAAGCTTATTAGGAACCTGCCATCTGGAACAGTATATTAGGAAAAGCTTCTCAGAGGAATCTGTTATAATTATAACATATTTGTTTCGATGTGTGTGCTTAAAAATTTTATTTCTTCTCATCAAGGCTTAGAAGTCAACTGAAACTCAGCTTTCAGTCAAACATGCATATAGAGTGAATTAAAATTTGAGGGGGCAGGATACACAATCTAAATGAAAGCATATGAGATCTTTGGAGGGTGAAGGTTGATCTTGATTTCTGTGACACATGAACAGATATCAAAACACAAGCTCATCAAGCCTCACCAATTACTATTAGGTATATTCCAGTGAGTACAACTTTGATAAATAATCAGCAAAGGTAAGTTTAATAAAACTGTACTATTCTTCAGGCTTATTTGTTTATTATAATCCAAGTAGTACTGTTGCATATCATGAATTCTAAACAAAAGGTTTTTTTAATGACAGAGTTAATTTTAGCAATTTTCTAAATTTAAAAGAAAAACTACCAGCATAATATTTTACAAATTTTACTGTCTTGAGTTATTTCTTTAAATGAAGCATGTTGGTTTGCTGTTCAAAATGTATTTATTAAAGCAGTTATGTCAGAAATGCAAACACACAGAAGCATGAAAGGAAATATTAAATAATATGCAATATATACATGATACAATAACATGAAGAAATATCCAGAATAGTTTGTAGTACTATGCATACATATTTTAGGGTGGCATTACTCAGATATGATAATCCCACAACTTGGAAATCAACTATCAATACTAATGTGGAATTGAACCTGGGTATGTTGACACTGATTCTACTGGCTCTGGAATGACTTTGAAACACTTGTACTGTGTAAAGTTGATTTATCATTTATGTCTTCAAATTACTGTAACTTAAATGGGTGACACAGGGAGTCACCTGGAGTGTTTGCTGTCTCTTTTTTACTTCTGACTCTGCCCACAATGCAAAATGTTGATTCTAGGTTTCTGAGAGTCTTCCATCTTAAAACGTTGCATATTCAAGATCATGTTGTCATCATGACTGGAGGATTTAAACTCACAGTTCTTATTAATGGCTTCATTCTTGTTTTCATGGATTTCAGGAAGACCATCTGATGGTTACATCTAAGTATTTTTACAAAGGCTCAGATTAAAAAAATCATCGAGCCTTTGTATATGCAGTACATGAGGAATAAAATAAAAGGTAAGAAAAACCTTTTTACAGGTTCAATTTATAAGTTAATTATTTCAAACATGATACTTAATCTTTAGTGATATTGTGAGTTAAACAGGAATTTAATCATTATTTCAATACTGTCTGTGTGATTTATTTGTGAGAGTATTTTGGGAATATTCTATTCATCAATTTTATAGCTTGTTTTATGACACTAAATATCCCATATTCATCTTCAATCATTTGCTAGTTACTGCATTATGGAGTTGCAATACCTGTTTCTTTGTTAAAATTTACTTTTTTATTTTTTTGGAAACTGATTTTCAACCCCTTCCTTTTAGTAGTCTTTCAATACAAGGTGACCACTGGTGTTCTGCCTTAGGTGGTTTGCTAAAAATCTAGAACTGTTTCATAGCTCAGAGTTCCCTTTCTTAGACTGGCTGGAAAGCTGTTAGAACAAATATAGAGGGTCAGAAGGTTGTTGGAAGCTAGTTTCTAGTGATATCTGAAGTAGTCCCTTAATTTATTTGTTTTAGGTTAAAGAGATTTTCTAGAAATTATTCCAGGTGCTGGCAAACTTGGACACTGCTGCCAGTCCTCTTTGGGTGAGTGAGAGCATAGAAACTGTACAAATGAACTCTGCGTTACATCCCTGAGGAAGCAGCCACAGAAAAACATACATTTTCTTATGATATATGAGCCTGGGAAAACTGTATTCACTCCATTGACACAACTGTGAATTTTTCATAGCTTCCGTATGAAGATTTCTCATTTGCAACAATCCTGATATCCTGGAGTACATCAGGAAGAGTGTGGCCTGCAGGCCGAGGGAGGGGATCCTGCCCCTCAAATGGCTCTACTCAGGCCATATGTGGAATGTTGTGTCCAGCTGGGCTCCTCAGTATAAGAAAGACAAGGAGAAGGTCCAGCAGAGGCCACAAAGATGATTTGTGTCTGGAGTATCTCTTTTATGAGGAGAGACTGTGGGACCTGCACCTGTGTAGTCTGGAGAAGAGAAGACTGACAGGGGTCTGCACCAATGCATATAAACCTCTCTAAGGCAGGTGCCAACAGGATGGTGCCAGACTTTTTTCAATGGTGTACAGCAACAGGACAAAGACCAAATGGCCATAAACTAAAACACAAGAAGCTTCACCTCAGCATGAGGAAGAACTTCTTCACACTGAGGGTAGCAGAGCACTGAAACAGGCTGTGCAGGCTGACTGTGGAGCCTCCCTCTCTGGAGACACGCAAAAATCCACCTGGACGTGTCCCTGTGTCACCTGCTCTAGGTGACCGTGCCTTGGCAGGGAAGTTGAACTAGATGATCTCCAGAAGTCCCTCACAGCCCCTGATCATCTTGGGATTCTGTTACACTAGTGTATTGTGTGTCTAATATGTATAATTCTGTACATGAGTATAGATGGAGGCTTCATCTTCTTTCTTAACTACTTCTAGGGTCTTCTTCTTGTGAGTGTTAATTTGCTAAATTGCTTTTATTGCTTAAATATTTATAAAAAATTGGGGGAAGAGAGGCAGACATTCAGTGCAGTTTTTCTCCAGATTTAAACTTGAATGATGGTACTTCATGTGAGTTACAAGCATGGAACTGTAAGAATTGAGTCCTTGAATTATGGTGGGGAACCACAGCATCTTTGATAATTTTTCATCAAATTTAAGGCAAAGAAGAAGAAGAATGTCATGACAATGTGACCTCTTGTAATTGCAGAGCTTTAATTTTCATCTAGTCAAACTGGACCAGGATTTTAATATTTTATGTCATAAAACTTTTGTTTGATGAGATGATGAATCTGCCACTCCGCTTAGCAGCAGTTTTAGTGACTAAATATTCACATTGTTCATACAAAAAATCCTATGTATTTATTTAAAAGAGAAATGGATAGCAATGGCTATAAATTCTATAAATGAAAATGGAATTAATTTCTAGTAATAATAGAAACAATAGAACAATAACAAATCATTACTGAAGAATTAAAGTAAAAATTATATTAATGATTGAGAGACAAGAAAACCTTGAAAGGAATAGATAATTTTCTGTACAAAACTAGGGAGAAGGTTAAAAATGTTTATTAGAACTCTATTAAGCCTGGAATACTCTAGCTTGCTATTATCCCTTTAGTAAGATATTTTTTTGTTTGTTCCATTCAGTGAATATAGGGTTCTCAGAATTATGTGTTGTATTCAAAATTTCAGTGTTTACTTCTTTTTAGTGCTATTTACTTTGAATCGGTGCTCCACAGGGAATCTTGAAATGTTTTTTGATAAAGATTTTTTTAAAGTTCTGTTCACTGCAATTCTTCTTTGATCATAATCAATTATATTCAATAATGCTAAATTCTTAGTGATCAATAATCCTAATGCAGAAGTAATGCTGCTAACTCTTACTTATGCACTTTTTTATTATTACAGTCTTACAAGATATAAAGACATTAAAAGTGCATTAGACAATCTGACAGTGCAGAAATATCCTTTTACTTTTGCAAATTTCCTTTTTTTCTTTTTTTTAAATTTTGTTTTAATTTTCGTTGGCAAGCAGTGTTCTTGCTTTTAGTTTTAGCTGCTTGTTGATGTTTTTTTGGCTTTCTAACTAATAATTTCCTTCTGAAGCAGTCTTACTGCAGTTAGGAAATACATGCATTTTAGCAGTTACTGTTGGATAAAAGATGTGTCAATCATAAAATATATGAAATATACAGTAATTATTGTTCTGCTAAGAAATGTTTTATAAGCCACATGCATGTTATTGAAATTAAGTTTGTGTATAACAGAAGGTAGCATCATAGATGCTCTCAACCAGCTCCACAAATCAAATGATTGCTTCTGACACAAAATCATCTGCAGTTGAGATATTTGCCCAAAGTACAGAAAGGATTTCATGCTGATAACAAGTACAATTCTTCTGGAAAATATTACATTTCGCACTTCAGCAAATGTTCTCCAATATTATGGTGAAATCAGATTTTCTTTTTTCTTTTTTTTTTTTTTTAAGTTCAGAGGTGCCTATTGGTGTGAATGCAGATGAGATGGATTTTAATTAAATTCCATTCTTCATTCTGTGAAGCCTGCCATCTGATTTATATTGGTTTTCTGGACCTGCACACATTTTCAGAGATGGTGTTTGTGCCAAGTGAATCTTTTTGAGACTGCATCTGCAATGACATGTTTTTAACCCTGCTGTCACATTGAGGATTTTCTCAGTAACTTTGCTGAAACTAAATGAGCCTTTTCATGCAGTGAGGATGGAACAGAGCTTTCTCCTTATCTAGACATAAACATCTGTCAATGACCAACTTCAATAAACACTGATACTTAAATTTCCCTTCTTATATTAAAAGTTTAGATACTCAGTACCACAAAAGAACCTTTTCATAAATATAAACATACACACGTATGCTCACACACACATATACATCATTACCATGTATCACTATATAGATTTCTAAAGCTAGAAATTATTTTTGAAAGTAAAAAAAAATTAGAAATCTATGTGCAGACATTCCGGGTTACACAAGATACAACAAAAGTGAGGACCAGTGTATGTGTGTCGACAACTCCTGATCAGTTGCTTTCAAAAGGGAGTGGCTTAAATGCCCTTAAAATAAAGCAGAGAATATCACTAGATGAGAAAAGGGTCACAAATGTTTCTATTTGAACTAACTAAACTTACACTCAGCTGCAGCCATCACAAAGGTTCTCCAATCAGCAATTTTGATTTCTTTGAATGAAGAAGCCAAAGATCATGAAAAGATCAAGAAAGAGGAGGGAAATAATGTCTTTTAAGTTTTCATCTTCATATCTGCAGATTCTGTGCTGCCTAAGGGTGTAGTTCTGAGCCTCACATTAAATGCTGGTAAGCTCTCTCCACAGAGTAAGTAGATAAAACAAATCCTTTTCCTGCTGGAGACCAAGGACATTTGTTACAAATTTTCAGGCAAAAAGCGTAAACAACAGTGGACTGAAGAGAAGAAACAAGCGGGATGGGACCTCATAATCTGAAGTTGTAATTGGACAATTAAACCCAAATATGCAAATGGACCAAAACTTATAAAACTGTAAGACCTCGTGACCGGTCGTGCATTTTGTGACCACTTTGGGTCTACTTTAGGTGTAGCCCTGGCCAGACATGTATTGCCCAAGGTGTATCCTTTACGGTCTTTTAACAAATACCTATTTTATTCTCTTATCTCTTAGTTTTTCTTCCAGGTCAGACTTCTCAAGGCACCATTAATACTTCTATCTAGTAAATTATTTTGCTTTCAGATTAGTGAATTTTTGTTCTAATATAATCTGTTACAGCCAGATTTCTTGAAAAACACATCTGAAGGTAACTGCTAGGCTTTTTACAGCCCAAGATGAGTGAAGAGAGAGAATTCTCTTATCTTGTTGTTCCTGATGTTATCTTTGTATTGAACAGTAGACGTCATTGCTTTATTCACTCCTTAATAAAAACAGTATTAGCAAAAGTTGCAAGGTCTGAGCTGTTATGTTGGAGCTTGCTGCAAAGGTCTTAGGATAGGACTATTAGCTTTGAAGTTCTTAACCTGGAAATTCTACTTTGGTCCTTATTTTTCTAATATGGTATATAGTACTATGTAATATTGTTGTAGAGATCACTTTTCATCATCTAGATGAGCACATGCTGTGTCAGCAGGAAGATTTTTTAGGCTAAAATTCTGCATTAGAAGCCTATTGACTTGATTAGAGCTTTCTGCCCACAGTCAAAAAACTATGGCAGTGACCAGGGTCACCTCCAGCAGAAAGAAAGTTGCAGGAGATCCATGACTGCTGAAGGGATTTGTGTTTCCATCAATGCAGTAGTGCTGAACACCAGCTTGTGCCTTAGTAGTGACTTGGACTTCCTCTTGCCATATAAACGCAGATATACATCTCCTGCATGCATCCACCGAGGTGAGAAACTGTTTGTGGCCAGCTGGACAGAAATAAACTAATGGCAGGGAACTGTGAAGGCTTTAAAGACCTGAAGGGACTCTGCCCTTAGTCTTTAGGATGAGGTTTATATTTCTACATGAAATCACAGCGTGTCAGATGACCTGATCACATTACCTAGGAGCACATGTGGAAATGGAAAATAACTGTAAGACCTCGTGACCTTGTCAGGCAAAGAGCACTTGATTGTTTATTTATATCTGTATTCTGCTATCAGTTGTCTTTAGCTACATATTCAGGGGCCTTTTGAAACTACACTTTTCAATAGCTGGATTTCATAATATTTAATTTTCTGTAACAAGTATTTTAAAGAACCATTAAATTTGGCCATTTTTATTTGAATCCAGAAGTAATCACAAAATACAAATGTCTTTATATTGACTGGATCTAATGGGATCTAGTGCTTTGAGTCTGTGAACAAAGTTTCAGAGTTTTGAACTGATCCGGAAATAAGTCCAACTTATTATAATGCTAATGAAAAATAATATTGAAACTCTTAGGTCAGTGAAAATTTACGCTGTAGCTTCTGTTTGTTGTAAGAAAAATAAAAGTTGAATGTAAAATCAAACCAGATACCTCTTGCTTTTAATGGGCTATAAAATTTAATAGATGCCCTTTTAAAGGCAGTCTCCCATATTATATTGATCATAGCATGAACATTAAGAGGTCCATTTATCCTAGAGTTTAAAAGAAGTTCAGATTCACAATTAATTTAGAATCACAGAATATTTTGTGTTGGAAGGGACCACGAGAAATCCTCAAGTCCAGCCCTTAAGCCAATGATGCCTACAGGGATCAAGCCACAATCTTGGCATTATTGGCACCATGCTGTAACCAACACCTTGTTCAATATCATTGTTTCTGTTTTCCCAATGAATTATGATGATTTATGTGTAGTACTTTTCTTGGGAAAACTGCTGTTCACTAGAGACTTGACTGAGCTCAAAAAAGTACATTTAATTTAGAACTGAATGTTTCACTTGAATAAGATTGATGTAGCCCAGGTCCACTAAATATGAACTGAGAGAATAAAACCTATTTTGTTCAAAAGTATTAGCTCAAAACACAGCAGGGAACGTTAGACACAGAACTGTAAGCCCTGTCCTGTTGCAACAGACAATGTTCTTTAGCTAAAGAACGGGAAATACAAGAAGTTGTCCTACTGTGCTTAGAAATGCATCCCCAAAGGCAGTATATTAACATGTCAGATTGGATGTTCAGTTTAGTTTGTTGTTTAGGCAGTAACTGCCTTCAGAAAATGTATATTTTGACCCCTGGAAAGAAATGTACTAGAGCTGAGGTAGCAATGAAAAGTTTGTTTTGAGTAGCCTATCAAGTTTAAGATGTCTTCTCCAAAGTTAATGTATGAGAGGCTGTATTTGGAAACAGTTCCTCCAGCTGTGGACTCTTTCAAATAGGTACTGGTCCCTGGTTAACTCAGCTGAGCACAGATCATATTGGCATTTCTATCTGAAATGGTGTGTGACACTTCCTCTCTGTAGAAAACAGGGAAAGCAAGAAAAGATGGAGGAACATTACCTTTTGATGCTTTGGTATGAAGAGAGAAATCCATGAGAGACTGTGTTATGGTATAAAAACTAATTTTTACATTCTTGTTGATTGTGCATGCTCCTATTTATAGTTTGACTCAGTTGTGTAACTAAAGGTGAAGAGAAGAGCAACTTGTGTATGTCTTACAGGGTCTTCCCATTACCATACCCTCATCCAGCAACCTACCCATGCATGTGCAATAAATTGTCTTGACAAATATAAGTTCTGCCAAAGTGTTCTTTATTGGTTTTTGCTAGCAGGTGCATTGCAGATAAATTCTATGTATTTTCAATATTCCCAAAGTAAAACTATTGGAGTTTTATTAGGAAAGAGAGAAGAATCTTAGCCTGTGACTGCTGTGAAAATCACTAGATATAAATTTATAACTATATCACTAGATATAGGTATAAATTATCTATATAAATTATTTATATCCTAGATATAAATTATCTTCCATTTTAAGATGATAATTTCTCTGTCTCCTAACTAAGTCTCTGCAAAAAAAAACCACAAGGAAATTATATAAAATATTGGAAAAGTCTTGAACCACACTATATTAAAAGGATGTTGCATGTATTTTGAGGTATTTGGTGTGATGTTAATAAATTCCAGCTCCATTAGCCACAGGACAACATTGATGTAAAAACAAGTATATTTGTTTGGGCTGGAAAGAATTCTATTAAAGATAACTATAAATTTCCATTTGTTTTGGAGTTTGTGAGGCAAAAAATACAATCAATGAGAGTCATTAACAGCCCTGTAAATACAGAGTGCAGAACTGGAAGTTGTGTTCAAATAGATTCAGAAGATGAGAAATTATGACAGTTCAAAATTTCACAGTTGAATTCAGACAGAATATCTTGAAAGAGCCTTTGCTTTTGATAAGAAGCACAACATTAAAGAGCTGCTTCAAGCATTTTAGAGGGGATGTTTTAAATGTATGAAGTTAAAAACAGATATGAAATGCTTTTTTCAGCCACTCAGTTCTTGGAGAAAAAAGTGGCATCGGTGCTAAGGAGTAATTTCTATTTAAGGACTATTAAAAAAATTGGTGGGGGGGAGGGGTGTCCTTTACAAGGCTAACCCTTCAGGTGAGTTAACATAGATCCCAATCTGAGAGAGAGATTTTTCTCCATACTAGAGTAAATAATAAAAATATGGATTTACTTTGATTCGTAGCATCTCTCTCACACATACCTGCTACTATAATCCCTGCCTAGAAGGATACTTTCTCTTT
Source organism: Hylia prasina (assembly GCA_013397195.1). Taxonomy (NCBI): domain Eukaryota; kingdom Metazoa; phylum Chordata; class Aves; order Passeriformes; family Sylviidae; genus Hylia; species Hylia prasina. Next base: position 14,050 of record VYXD01011420.1, on the reverse strand, counting down.
GGAGCTTTAAATTTCTCCTATACAATACACACAATTTTGATACCCCTTCAGGAAGCTGTTACAGGGTTGGAGATTGCATGCTTGGGGCCATCCTTAAAAGTCAGGGGCCCAGCCCTTAGATTCAGCATGCTGTATACATATCCACCCTATGTCAGAGCTGAGACCCTGTCCTCCAAAGAGAACAGTTGCCTGCTGGGCAGGACCAGGATCAAAGGCCAAGGTATTCAGCTCAAGGAAGCAGCCTGGAGCCTGGATGTCCTGTGGAAATAGTCTCTTCTAGCCATTTCAGCTCACAAATGAAAGAAGCATTGCCGTGTCACTTCATGTCACAAGAAATCAGGATCTATTTGCATATCTCCTCCTTGCAATGAAACTAAGCTAAAACATTTTTTGGATTTTTTCTTTTCCCCTGACTGTGCAGGTGTTGAATGGCTTCCCAAGTATTTTACATTTTTTCAATTAGTCAGATGGATTGTTTTGTTGGTTTGTTTTTCAGTTTCGTATTGTAGCTGGCTGTTTTCCTCAGAGTCTGGCTGCTAGCATCTTTCACTCCAGACTGGTAGTGCTTCTGGTTTAGCCAGGTGCTGGGTGACGTTGCCAACAGAAGCATCTCAGGGATAGCACTATATTTTTCAGAAGCATGCTCTTAATTCTGACTTCTGAGAATGTTCCCTTGGAGGCTTTGGTATCGCTGCTTTCTCTATGAATTTGTTGGCCTGGATACAAATTCTCTCATTCTTTCATCAGTGCGATCTGAGAAATAGCATTTTCATTATCCTCCCCTCTCTTATCTGTGTGTAATGGCTTGGGTATTGTAGTTTTCCCAAGTCAGTTTGCAGAACTGACCGTGGCATTGCTCTGGTGGGATGACTTTTATGGGTTTCCAGCTGTTAAGAGTTTTTGAGGTAAATTGCCAGTAAAAATTGCTGGTTTTCTGTGTTTTTGCTTGATGCTTTTTTCTTGTGCATGCAACAGTATATTCTTACCTAAGAATTACTTTTTCAGACTGTTAACATTTCAAGTATGATACGTAAGTGGACAATTATATTTTTCTAACTTGGGACATCAATGTCTCTTTTAATGAAGCCTGGTCTGGGAGTTAATCTCTCCTGTAAATACTGAAATAAATTATGACCTACTTATTCAGAGTAGCTAATAAGCTTTTGGCCTTCCAAATTTTATTATCTGCTTATCTCTTTATAATATGTGCTGAACTTTTCAAACACTGATTTTTTTTTTTTCTGTGAAGCAGAAAGCTATTTTGTCTTCTTGATTTCTTTAAAACAAAAATAACTGAAAAGAAAAAACCTGTGCAACCTCAAGCTAATTTAATTTGTTTTCTCATGTTCTCTGAAAACCAACACAAGCTATTTATTGAGACACATAAGATCTCTCCTGCTCTGTTAAAACATTCTAAAGATTGCCTAAAGATTTTTAGCTTTTACATATTCTCATATATTTGTAGGTTTGTAGATTGTAGCTAATACATGGTTGTAACTTCTAGTACTTCCTAACCTTTTTCCCTACATTTTAGCACATTTTAACACAATGCTTTGTAATTCTTCTCTTCCTATGAAATAGTTCAGATATGGAAGAGCAGCTTAAAAACATATTTAAATACTGATGTCAAGAATCTAACATTTGATTTCCTCACAGGAATTTCCAATCACACAAATGGAATTACATCACAACACTCATCAAATTTATGTTTAAATAAAAAAACCCAGCACCCTAGTCTTACATTTTTCTTCCTGTATTTTCAAAGTGCATTAGTCCCATTTATTACTTAATCCATACTAGGCAGGTTGAACTGAAATTCATATTCTATAGCAGATTGATTTTTAAGTTATACTAGCTTAGTCAACATAACATATCTAGATTTTATTTAGTCTGGCTACAAAAGATAAAGAGCAAACAAAAATTAAAATTCCTTAGACATTGTCCTGGTTCTGGCCAGAACAGGGTTAATTTTTGCAGTAGCCAGGAGGAGTCATGGCTAGAATGTTGAGGTTATTCCATACCACTTCACTGTGTTATGCATCCAACAGTATCAAATCCTATTCTTTCAGACTCCATATGTTTTCAATATTTTCAAAGTTGTCTTAACAAAGATTAAGCAAGATTTACTATTGTTAGAAAGGCAGATTGGGTTTCTCAGTCTTACAGACTAAGGCCTTTAAGCAATATCTTCTGTATAAGATGCTCTCATCATGGACCTGAAAAAGTCTGTGCTAGATTCTAAGTGCACAAGATAAATTTGTTGCCTTATAGTTTTTACATTAAAATTAAGCAGATCCTGTGGGTCAAGAGGAAAACAGCTGTCTTGGGTTATGGAACTAAAAATGTGTATTCTATTTTCATCTGCTGAAAGCAGTTGGGGAAATGTTTGGGTTTTGTTGTTTTTGTTTGTTTGTTTGTTTGTTTGTGCTTTTGGGTTTTTTTTAAACCTATTTGTATCCAGTAGAAGGCTTGTTGTAGAAAAGTATCTCCTCATACTTAAATACACTGTTAATAAAGAAAAAAGATAAATTATACATTGCCAACAGAAGTGTGAACTGCTCATGAATCTTTCCTTAAAAAAGCCATTCAAGCCTGATTATTTTTCTAAATAATTTGAATTACATTGATAAAAGAAAAAAAACCCAAACATTTCCCCAACTGCTTTCAGCAGATGCAAATAGAATACATATTTTTGGTTCCATTACCCAAGACAACAGTAAAGAATAGTTTTGCAATTTTTGTGTGTATGTATGGAAAAAAACCCATCAGTTCTCATGGCATATTTCTGGAGTCATATATATTTTCTAAGAACCAAAGACTATTTCCCTTAATTGCAATTTCAGATAGTGTTTCTTTATCATATATCTGCTATCTTACTATTTATCAATTTATGTAATCTTCATCAGTATCAGAACACAGTGTTTAGTCTATAAATGCTACAATTTTGTTGATGAAAGCTCAGGTGTTTGAATAACTTGTGCAGATATTTCTTGCTTTGTAAGTGCTTAACAGATTAATTGATTCAGAGGGACAAAGGTCTTCAAATGATCTGTGTGGTTGTCTTAGATGTACACTTGTATGGACATTTTTTCTGGTTAGGAGTGACTTGAGTGAAGTTGCTTATGACATTACTCCACTTGGAAACGGTGTTCTATGAAATTTCAATTGTACAGCAATCAGTCAGTCAGATGTTAACAGATAACCATCCTGCTTCTTCACATAATGTGCGTATCTGTGTTTTAGTGTTGGAAAACCAGCAGGCTCTGAAAGGAGTGAGTGAACCACAGCAATATTCAGCAGGCAGACTGAGGCCTTTGACTGTAGCTTTCCTTTCATTTTTTTTTTT